>OZ037995.1:45772994-46005994 GCA_964035705.1 Porites rus
TATGGTAATGGAAAAATAACAACTCTGAACTAACCGATTTAACGAAAAAAATAACAAAATGCTCTACCATTCCTTCTTGTAAAATATGTTTTTATGGTCTCTTACTTCTCAATTGCTAGTTTTGGTTTATGTTACTTTTTACTGACAAGTTGACTTGAATTTCTTGGAAGGCTATGAGATAAAAGAATTGTTTTCTCTCTCTCAAAGCACAAAAAAGCAACTTTTTTGGCCTCACAGGTAGGCACTATCTCACTCCTTGTGAATGCCCAGTCCTCATACTCACGTTGTCCAAAGATCTGTCTCCAAAGATTTGTATCACAATTCATTTCCCATGTAACCTGACAACTCCCGCGTCGACACGGAGTACCAGGATGCTCAAGATTTTGTTTTGGTGGGAAAAAAGAAGAAGACAGGTGACCAACAAAACCAGCCTTCGACAGTGACAAAGCTAGACGGGAGACATTCGCAATCCAAGACGTCGTCATCATGCCAATTAAATACAGAGCGAACAAAAGGGAACTCAGGTGCTGGCCGAAGTACTCAACGCAAGCAAAGAGAGGTGTTCTTGGTTGGTGATTCCATCCTAAAGAACGTGCAAGGGAGGAAAATGTCAAGTAGTGCTAAGGTCAAGATTTCCTCTTTTCTATCAAGACTAGCCAATAACATCACGGCTTATTGTTATGTAATATTATTGAGGCTATGTTCCTCAGTTTGAGGCTTTGGTCCTCGTTGTGGTAGACACGTGTTGCTCTTGTTTGTACTGCATATTTGATTTGTTTGCAGGATATGTACACGTGTGATTCAGTTCCATTTGTATTTGTGTCTAGGGAAACTGATGCAAATATTATTTGGTTTGAATTTACCATTCTCATTTTTTGCCTTTTATGCCAACTTTTTATTCTTTAATTGTGTAATCCACTATTTTGGTTTCGACCAATAACATAGCGACGTAATTAACCAATCAGATCAATAACCAGAGTATAATACCATCAACTGACATGATACAACTCACTTTGACTCTAAAGATGACTACTTCACAGGTTGTCGAAACGTCAGTCACTGTCAACAACAACAGTCCTATTCAGGACTACGCTCACCCGGACGATCAAACTCAACCTACTATTGATACCACTCTTTGCCAAATTGCTACTGACCTTACAACTACCTTTTATCAAATCCCTCTTGCACCCAAGTTGGTGAAATATTGTTCTGTGGGGTCCAGTTGAATACCCATTCAGTGATGGGTATGCCAGGCTCAGAAACTGCATTGGAATTGGAATTGGAATTGGAATTGGAATTGGAATTGGAATTGGCTCATGTGTCTTGTACTTGAAGATCTTATTCCATGAAAGAGTTGTTGCCAAGATTAGCAACATATCAATACTGCGGTGCCTGGAGTTACTGCACAACTTGAAATGAGTGTTTCAGGCCCTCTCCGAGTGCAACCTCAAACTCTCTGCAGTCCAAGACTTTTATCAACCCCAAATCTACTATGATGTTTGGCTGGAACCCTCCAAGCCTTCCTCCATCAAATTACAGCTCTAGCTTTGTGCGGCAAGCCTGAAACTGTAGGCCCCTCTAAAGTCCTTCATTGGTGCATACAAAGTGCTAGCTGGCATTATACCCCAGTGCCCAGCCTTGCAAGCACCACTTGACACTGTCATCACAGGTCATGAGTCTCATGAGAAGATCAACTTGTCTGATGATCTACTCTTTCACAATACCCAGTCTGATAATCAATTGTGGATCATCACAAATGGAGCTTTCAAAACCCCAGGTATCACCACCACAATGTATATGATATGTGACAATACGCTACAGTTAACCAGCCGTTCCAGCACCAAACTTTGGAGTTGTCAAGTTACCTGGCTCTCTTGTGAGATAGAGGCCTTATCCATCCCAGCTGCAATGAAACACTACAGCTCTTACAGTTGAAAACACCAGCCTGCATTCTCAGCACGTGTGTGGGCATTTGAAAAGCTTTGTCGTGGTGAGTTTCCCTCAAACCCGCGTGTTGCCACCTTCCTTTCCACCATCAGTAAGTGCCAAGCCTCTGTTCATCATGTTGCTGGAGCCACTATCCTACCATCTGACTTTGCCAGTGGCAATGCCCGTAAATACGACAACTCCACTTACCAAGTTTGCAGCTTCATCTAACACATCAAGGATTCTGTGGTTCTCTATGCATCTGTCCAAAGCATATTGTTAGGAAAGGCTAAACTTCATTTCACTAGAAAAAGCTGCTTGGCTTGCCCTCCCAGTCGAGTGTCCAGACCTAGAGCACACTTATGCCCATTACTCAAGGCACAATTCAAGGCTGTGCTCTAAGGAAAATTGAAGGGAGCCCAGTGCTCTGAAACATTAGAATCTAGGGTGCCCAGCATATGATTTGCATGAAAAATTTGAGATTTTCTAGTCGCCCGAGGGCAAACGTTAGGCGCCAGGGGCCACCGGGCTATACTAGAGCACATCCCTACACATGCTCTTCCTAGAAGTTGACTAACATTCTAACATTAAAGATGTTTAAGGTTACCTTCATTTCACTACAATATGCTCCCAACACCTTACTCATTGTTAAATGTAACGAACCTCCTAATACCTGCCCAGCAGGAGTGCAAGTCCTTGACAGTCTTTTGCATGTCCACCTTAGCCACATAAATATAACTAGATATAAATAATAAATAATGATTTGGAGGTAGCACATCCACAAAGTGGTTCTTCGACAACTGAGGATGGTAACCCAACAAAACTTTTTCATCCTTGACATGGACAAAGCCGTTGATTGCATTACTTCTAGCTGCCATCATTCTGCTTCACCCTGCTTGGTCTCACGTCAGTGTTGCAGCAGTCCCCTGACCCCCAACCCCCAACCTGAAACTATGGGTGATCTCTTTTACTGCCAAAGTCATTAAATGAGCTTGAAAGTTTATACTTACCTTGTTGAATGCCTAATGCGCTCTATGACACTCTCCGCAACACACTGATGAGCGTGTGCATTGGCATCCAACCACTGGATGGCCCTCTTACTGTAATATGAACTGACACTGATCCTTGTTTCATGACCCCTGACAGTGGCTCAGTTCTTCACAAGCTAAGAATTGTTCTCGTAATCAGCAAACTCAAGAATCAAAACAAGAACCCAGTTGCAGAACTTGAACGTGAGCTCTTTCAACAGGATCCCTAGGGTGGGCCTGTCTCCCCTGTTGTACTTTCCGTTGCAGCCACAACCCTGAATTCACACTTATGGATTGTAAGCTTGTGGAATGTGGATACAGCGTGATCAGTTCTCAGTTCTCAGATTCCACTAACTGACTATCATCTCATCTCTCAGATCAGTGTCAAGGATCTTTTGATGGACCAAAATCGCTGATCTCCACAATACCTTGGGGAATTTGTAGTATTAGTATGCCCCCTCAAGACTCAGTCGACCTCCCAAGAGATGGATAAAAGGGACAGAAATAGAGACAATTGTGTCATTAAACATTATTTGCTGTGTTTTTCATGCACCTTGGCAAGCAGACTCTGTCTTTACTCTTCTCTGGGGCTGTTGTTCATGTTGTCACTTATCCGCCATTTTTTTGGAATTGTGTTCTGTTGCTTCTACTCACTCTGTTGACTGGCGTAGATGCAACTGATATCGCTCTTTATGAATGACAAATTTCACTCAATACGCTATTTATTTCTTGTCCTTCATAATGTAACATCTAGGGTAGACACAGTACAATCTCATCCTTTGGCTCAGGCTTTGGTCTTGGAAAAAATACCTTGCAAAGCATGTCCGTCATGTTTTAGTCGACTATGAAAAAGAAACCACCATGTGAAGTAATTCTCTTGGAGCTCTTCTTTCCAGAGAATTAGCAATTGGCGAATATTAGCAAGTTATGTGGTGTTGCCTTTTACCATTTGCATAATATCAAAAGCATTCGCAAGTATTTGTCTCGAGAATCAACGGAAATGCTTGTCCATGCATTTATTACATCTCGTGTTGATTATTGTAACAGTCTTTTGTATGGGCTGCCCAACTACCAGCTTAACAAATTGCAGAGAGTTTTGAATGCCTCAGCGAGGCTAGTTTGTAATGCCCCTAGGTTTTGCCACATCTCACCTCTTCTTCATGGTCTGCATTGGCTTCCTGTTAAAGCCCGGATAGAATTTAAGATACTGCTTATTACGTTCAAAGCAATTCACGGCCTTGCTCCTAAATATCTATGCGATTTACTAACATTTAAATCGTCCTTATATAACCTTAAATCTTCAGATAGTATTTTACTTTCTATGCCAGCTGTTTGATCGAAGACGTAAGGTGATAGAGCTTTTATGGTAGCAGCGGCAAGGCTCTGGAACTCTCTTACAAAAGAACTTCGTGCGATTACTAATATGAACAGTTTTAAGGCGCATATTAAAACTTATCTTTTTAAAACTTTATATTGGTGAGCAATTTTATATTCAGTTCTTGCTTGCATGCATATATATTCTTTTTATTTTTAAATGCATTATGTTTTATTTGTTTCTTTTAAAGTAATGTAGTTGTAATGCGCAGCTGATAATTCTCATGTTAAGCTGCGCACAATAAGTTCATAAATTATTATTATTATTTAACTTCATTTTTTTCACCTTTCCAGATCAGTGTTTGTAGACAGATTTGATGAAGTGTCGCACATTGTGTATGGACAGAAGGATTTCTGGGAGGTACTGTGGCTCATTTTTTTTTTTTTCATTATTTAAGATCAGTAATGACTGACAGATTTGAAAAGGTTTTACTCATCCGTTATGGCCAGGTGGAATATTGGAAGATATAATATGTCTTTAAACAATGAAGCTAAGATCAAGTGATTTGGGCAGTCTGGCACATTATAGCCAGATAATGACCAGAATACAGCTTGACTATAAGCTTCAAGGGGCAATTTGGACAAAATTTCCTGGGGTGAATGGGTTTAGAACATCAAAATGCTGCAGATTTCAAGAGCAAAAAGTGAGCGAACGATAGACTTACAGAGGGACTACAGTGCTGCAACCGGGGCTACCTGTAGTATCAGGCGAAGAAGAGAGGAGACTTCGAGTAAACACAAGCTAGCACGAGGTTTATTCAAGATGGCCGACCTCAAGCCCAGCATGCAATGCAAGCCTAATCCTACATCCCCCCCCCCCCCTAAAGGGAAAGCTATAGAAATACAACAAACGAACAACAAGAGGAAAAATAACAACAAATCAAAATGTTCATGTGAAGCTCTAAAGCACACACAGTTCAATGTTCAACTAAAGATTCAAGCGTTCTGGAGGCCTCACAGTTCTTCCTGACCGAGTTGTCAGGACTGCAGGGTTTGGACTTCGTGGAGGTACGCACTCTTCCAGTGTTGTTCCGAGGGTAGCTACTGGCACAGCTGTAGGTGGTGATGGGGGCACCTGCAGAGTCTGAGGCCTTAGCGGAGTGCTGGGCACTGGCAAGACAGGGATGACATGTACTGGCGAGGCAGGATTGACATCACCAGCTGGCATGGCTGAGTGTTGTTCGGTCTCAGCGGGTTTTGCTGCAGCTACTAAGGCAGAGCGGTTTCGTCGGAGAGTGCCCTTTTCTGTAGTGACTAGGTAATATCGGGGTTTCTCAGTTTTCTCTGTCACCAGGCCATACCGAACTTGATCTCTTATCCAAACTCGGTCACCTGGTTCAAGTGTTGGCAGTTCCTTTGCTTGATGACGCTTGTCAAAGTTGCGCTGTTGGTTCAACCGATACGAGCTTTCTTTTCTTCTACCAACTGGCGGTCTTTTAACTGCACATTAGGGTACAAGTTGCCTGGATGAGTTGGTAGCTGCGTTTGCAGACGGCGTCCCATCAGTAGTTCATTGGGTGAGTAGCCATTCTGTAGAGAGTTGACCTGTAAGTCAAAAGGGCGCTGAAGATGTCTTTGTTTTTTCTCAGCATGTACTTTGCTGTGCGAATGGCTCTTTCGACTTCGCCGTTCGCCTGGGGGAATTTGGGTGAACTAGTAACATGTGTGAAATGGTATGCTGCTGCAAACTGTCGAAAGGCCTCTGCACTATACTGTGGCCCGTTGTCTGACATTATGACATCTGGAATGCCATGTGTGGCGAAAACCTCCTTGAGTGCTTTTATGACTGAATGTGAAGTCTCGTCAGGGAGTTCCTTGATGTCAAACCACCTTGAGTAATAGCCAACCACCATGATGGATTTTCTTCCTTGAAAATCATACAGGTCTGTTGCAACCCTCTCCCAGGGGCGGGCTGGGAAGGACGAAGGCATAAGTGGTTCTCTGGGCGTTGGTTGTTCCTTGGCACATGTGTGGCATCGGGTGATCAATTCACCGATTTGAGTGGAGAGTCCTGGCCACCATACGGAAGTGCGTGCCCTGGATCTACACTTAGTCAGACCTAGGTGACCAGTGTGAATGCAGTCGAGGATTTGTAGTCGCATACTCCTTGGAATTAGCATACGATCATCATAAAGGAATAGGTCATCAACAATCGTGAGGTGGCTTCTGTTTTCCCAATATGGGCGGAGTACCGGCTGGTGAGGCATGTAAGGGGGCCATCCTTGAAGGCAATATGATCTTAAAAGGGAGCATTCTTCGTCTGTCTTGTGCATCTCTTATCTGCTGTAGTCGGTTTGGCGTGGCAGGGAGACAGGAAGTTGTCCGAGTTGAGAAGGCCTCTACTTCTTTAACAAGTAGCTTATCTTCTAGCCCTGGCAGGGCAACAGGAGCACGTGAGAGTGTATCTGCAGTGACTTGGTGTTTTCCTGGTACATATTGAACTTGATAGTTGCACCTCATAAGTCTCAGGAGGAAACGAAGGATACGGGGGGGGCATCTTTGAGAGCTCCGATGAATGCAGGAGTACAGTAAGTGGTTTGTGATCGGTTCCTAGGGTGAAAGGGATGCCGAGCACGTAATCAGAGAACCTCTCACTAGCCCACGTACTCGCAAGGGCTTCTTTCTCAATTACGGCATAACGTTTCTCTGTGTCACTGAGAGATCTTGACGCGAAACACACTGGACGGCGCTGTCCATCTTCCCGAGCTGGAAATAATACCGCACCAAGTCCTGTGTTGGAAGCATCTGCAGAAATGATCGTTGGGCGGTTTGGATTGTAATGCGCCAGGACTGTCGGTGACACTAATGCTTGCTTGATCTGCTCAAAGGCTTTTTGCTGGGGTTCACCCCAAACCCAAACACTGTCTTTGCGTAATAATTGACGAAGGGGGTCACTGAGGTCAGCCAGGTGGGGAATAAATTTCCCAAGATGGTTTACCATCCCCATGAATCGCTGTATCCCGGCGATATCTGAAGGGACTGGGAATTGGGTCACAGCGGTGGTCTTCTGTGGGTCTGCATGGAGTCCAGAGCTATCAATGATGTGAGCGAGGAATCGAATTGAAGATCGTGAAAACTCACATTTGTCATTAAGGGTCAACCCAGCGTCTTGCAGGCGTTGAAGAACAGCTCGTACGCGTCCATCATGTTCTGACTGGTCCACCCCGTGAATGAGGACATCATCCATCTGACAGAGTGTCCCTTCCGAGCCCTCAAGTATCTTGGACATAGTGCGTTGGAAGATCTCTGGCGCAGAGCTGATACCAAATGGTAGTCTGTTAAAAAAAAAACGTCCAAATGGTGTGACAAAGGTTGTGAGCAATTTTGATTCGTCATCCAAGGGAATCTGCCAAAACCCACTGTTGGCGTCGAGTTTGGAGAAGATCTTACTGTCTCCCAGTTTAGCGAGGTTCTCATCCACTGAAGGCATTGGGTGTATCTCACGCTGGACTGCTTTGTTAAGGTGAGACAGGTCAACACAGATACGTACACTGCCATTTGGTTTAAGGACAGGGACGATACCTGCACACCATTCAGTTGGCGCTGTTACAGGCGAGATCACTCCTTGCTGAAGCATTGTTTCTATCTGACTTTTTACCTTTGGAAGCAGTGGATGGGGGATCTTTCTTGGATTGTAGAGACAGAAAGGAATAGCATCAGGGCGAAGTGTTATGTGGCATTCATTCTTCAGCTTTCCCAGTCCGCTGAAGAGCGCTGGAAATTCGGCTTTGAAATCTGTTGGCCCCGTGTTCACCTCTGCAACATCTTTGTCATCACGTCTTATGAGCCCTAGTTCAACGCAGGCTCTCCTGCTGAGTAACGAACACTTCTGATTATGCACCACATATATAGGCTCAGTTAACTTTGATTGTCTGTACTTAAGTGTCGCATAGAACAGACCTTTCACAGGCAGTTGAGTGTTTCCAGGACCGCGTAGAACCTGGAATGTCTTAATTAATTCAACATCTTGTAGCCACAATACATCATCGCTCAGAACAGTCACTGCCGCCCCCGTGTCAAGTTTGAAGCGTGTTGTACGACCATTCACTCCTATCTGTGCAGACCAATAGTTCTTATCACTGCCGATCTCACCGAGGAAGTGTATGTCTTCCTCCTCTTCTTCTTCTACTGCATGTACCTTTCTCGGATACGATTTCTTGCTGAGACAGACAGACTGGAAATGTCCCTTTTTGTTGCAGTTACTACAAATAGTGTCTCTAGCTGGGCAATACTTCCTGTCATGGTTCTGGCGTCCACACCAAAAACAGGGACGGTCATTCTTGGAGGGCTCTTTTTTTCTGGACGTACAGGTTGGTTGTTTGTTGCTTGTTGCTTGTTGTGAGAGCGTGACTGACTAACGTAATCAACTTCGTTTGAGTCTCTACCCCACGGACTACGGTGCGATTTTGTTTCCTTGCTTCGGCTTGTCTGCTCATGCGAGCAGAGTCCGCGAGAGTGAGGTCAGATTTAGCTTGTAGGCGGTCGGACAGTGTATCATCGAGGACTCCAACAATAATTCTGTCTCTTATAAGCTCATCCTTCAGAGTTCCGTACTCACAATTTTCGGCGAGGCGGTATAAGTCTTGAATAAAGGTGTCCACGGATTTACCGGGGTTTTGTCTTCGTCGATTGAACCGTGCTCGTTCAACGATAACATTGCGGCGGGCTGCAAAATAACCATTGAGGGCTGTTTTGACTTCGTCAAAGGAAGCGGTTGCTTCGTTTATGCTTAGCGTTTTGACGATGTCATCCGCACAATCCCCCATTGCATAGAGAAATGTTCCCACTTGTTCTTGGTTTGATTTGTTTTGAAGACCAGAAGCGATCCGATAGCGCTCAAAATGTCGAAGCCATTTGGGCCACATGTCTGCTTTATTCGGGTTGTTCGCTCCTTCGAACTTGCTCGGGAGCGGGAGAGAGTTTACAGGCTGAATAGGCTGTATAGGTGGATTAACGGGTGGAGGGGGATTTTCAACTGCAGGAGCATCTTCGGGTTGGTCTCCCATTCTGTTTTATGGCGTTGGATGGGTCAAGGTCGCTGCCACCATGTAGTATCAGGCGAAGAAGAGAGGAGACTTCGAGTAAACACAAGCTAGCACGAGGTTTATTCAAGATGGCCGACCTCAAACTCAGCATGCAATGCAAGCCTAATCCTACACTACCTAGATAAAGTTAAGCAATAATTGGTTATTGTATTACACATGAGTAACAATACATTCCAAGAAAGTTGGTTGTGGGCCAATCAGAAGCTCATAAGAAAAACAATAAGTTACTAGAAGAATCAAAATTGAAATATTGATAGTAAATTGTTCCAAAATAGCATTAAAATATTTTTATCTGAAACTTTATATACCATACCCAGGAAATATATTTTTGACACAAGATGTTATTTTGTCGTCTGCCAGCAATTTCGTGGCAAACATTGCCACACATTGAAGTAACATATTACCTAAAGTCAAAAATTTAACTGATGTTTACAATTTTCACCTCTGTCAATCATTCTAACAAGCCTCTTAGGGAACGAAGGCTTTCTTCAGTGGGTTCAAAAGGTCATGTTTGCAGATTGTAATAATTTGGTTGATTTCGATCCATATTGTCTTCAGCTCTGATAATAGGCAGCCTTAGCAATGATGACAGCGATTGCAGGAAAAACATCACCTTTAAAATCAGTTTTCACTTTTTCAAAACTTGTGATTTAGATTACATTCTAACTTGCTTAAAATTTCATATGTAGGTGAAATTTCCAGGACTTAGACCCTTGGGGACAACACCTAAGTTTAATAACAGAGAATTACTTGGCATTTGGTAATATCGTCCATAAAATTAATTTATATCAAATATGGAAATTTCATGTTGTTTTGCAGTATCAAAACGTGTAGTCAAAAAATAGTGTTCAACTTATCGCTTTTTTGTTTGTTTTTGTTGCTGTTGCCATGGTTGTTGTTTAAGCTCTCTAATGTCTAATGTTGAAAGGGAGCTGAGTTGACAATGACTCTTATCAGTACTTGTCTCAAACGTAGGCAAGAAGAAGCCAAGTATTTGCCAAGCACCTGACAGCACAAGGAGACACATTCCGTAAAGAGATACTGAAATCAGAGGACAACAAAGATGGCACTGTCATGTATCAAGACTGGACAAAAAACCACAAAAAGGAGGGTAGTGCTACGGGTGGCCCATACCTGGCTGTTCACCTGAGAAGAACTGATTTTCTTCATACACATCCTGATGGTGTACCATCATTAGATAACGCTATCAAACAGATCAAGGAGATTCTAGATAAACAAAAGCTTGACAAGGTGTTTCTTGCTACTGATGCTGATAAAGAAGGTGAGATGTAAAATATTGTTTGAAAATTTAATACTTTTACTTTTTCAAGGCTGTTGCTATGTTTTTAAGTTGCTACGTATATAGCCTGAGAAAGCAGCCGACATCTTGTGATGCCACCACTGGTTGTCCCGTAAAATGACATCTGAGAAATGAGTCAGCTGAAATTCCATACTGATGATGTGTTGCTACCTAAATCTTGGTAGTGCTTCTGATTGGTTGATGCAAATTTCCCATGCAGCATGACCAATCAGAAGTACTACCCAGATCGTCATCAGTATGGAATTTCTGTGGTCGTTCTGTAGACGTCATTTTCCAGGGAAACCGGTGGTGGTGTCGCAAAATGTCAGCTGTTTTCTCAGGCTACAGGGTATATGAATTTAGTGGGCTAGGCAGAATTTCTTTTGGTTATATTTTCCTTTTATTTCCGGTGAAATCCTGGCCCCCAGCCGTCAGTGATAGCTTTGTTTGAATACATATGGAACTGTTCCTAGAACCTAGGGAAATACCCATCATAAGTTTGAGAACCAGCAACAAGCTCAACACTGTCAAAGACTCTGAAATTTGACACCATTGAGGTATATCTCACTAGCCGATAAATAGTCTCACTAAAAACTGTTGAGGATTGCATACTAATTAACACTTCAGTGCAAGGACAGCAAAAAAGTTCAGAGTGAAAAAAAGTGTTTTGGTGTTTGGAGCTGATCCCAGTAGGCTTGCTGGTTGAGTTGGTAAGGGTACTGGACCAGTATCGCAGAGCAGGTCAGGGTTTGAATACCAGCAAGCTTGAATTATTTTCAGGCTCTCTTTTTCCAGCTGCTCTTTAGTTGCATATTAAAAATCTGTGATTGTCTTCTCTGCATTTATTTCTTTATCCCACAGTTCAAATACATGAAATAAATATATTCATCTCCATCTTTCCTGGGTATATTACAAACCAATTTATTGACCAGCCCCAGTTGGCTTGCTAGCTCAATATTGGTGTGAGCGCTCCACTGGCATTACGAAAATTCAGGCTTTCTTTTCGCAACTGCATAAGCTGCGTATTTAACTGTGATGATCTTCTCTGCGTTTATTTCTTCATCCCACATTTGAAATATATGAAATTAATATATTCATCATTTAATAACTAAGTTTCTTTACATTTTTGTAGTTACACCGATATTGACGCTACTGTCAACTCCGCACATTAGTTTTATTCAGACTGACTTTTCTCAACATGTTCTTTTCATTTGCTTGTTCTTTAACCAATGTCCAACAGATGCGAATCATGAATCATTCCGAACGTATAAATAGTGTATGCATGATGATTGCCTCACAAGAGGCATGTAACTCTGAGTAGCAATAAATGTTCAAGATTTAATCCAGTTCCATCAGTCTACTTATAACAGTACTATATTGTTTTATAATTTCTTTTCCCATTTCAGAAATAGATTATTTGAAGAACAAACTTCCTTTGGTCAAGTATGATGCTCCAAAAAAGATTTTACAAAAATATGGTGATGGAGGGGTAGCTATCATTGATCAGTGGATTTGTGCTCATGCAAAGTATTTTGTCGGGACGTTCGAGTCAACATTTTCTTTTCGTATTCACGAAGAAAGAGACATATTAGGTTTCCATGGTGACCAAACCTTTAATTGTCTCTGTGGTGATAAGGAACTTGGAAAATGTGAACAACCATCCAAATGGAGAGTAGAAGTTTACTAAGTTATCATTTGTATTTATTGCATGTCTAATATGAATTTATTAATTTTATTACTTGCTTCTGTAGGAAGTTTAAGTTATGTTTAGGTAGGTTTCAATAATTCAACTGGAGGTATTTTAAGAAAAATATGATGAATTCAATGTCACTCAATGTGCACTTAATTTAAAATATATTTTCCAAAATCAACAGAGGTGACTGATCTTGATATTAACTGATGTAGTGGAAAGACAATGTTGATGCCCTATACGGTGAGGCTCTGCTCGGAAGGGGTACAAACCATTTGCCCAAAAAAAATCTCGCAGGTTGCCCAAATTTTTACGAAAGAGTCGGAAAGAGAGGAGGGCCGTATTACAACAACGTAGGCCGTACTGGCATATGAAGATGGCTTGATACAGTTAGTTTTCAGAGTCAATACCAAGTTTGAGTATAAACTATGTCGCCATAAACAAGCGTTTGGAAAAATTGCCACCACAGTTGTATTAAGATGAAAATTTGTCATGATCAGGGTTGCAATGACATCGGAGTTGTCATACCAACGAAATGACGCCATTACCTTTTTTACTTCAGCAATAACTCTCAGCATTGGGAATCTTACAACATCGTTCACAGGAGCTTTTTTCTCCAATACGGTCGCCTCGATGTTCGTGAAGTTTAAGCAAAATCTGTAAGTCAGAGCGTTATCGAGATATTTTGGGGTGAAGTTTTTATCGTAAGAAATACTGTAAGAAAAGGAAAATCTTGATGTTTGACCGTTATGCAATTTAACCTCATAGTAGTTTTAATCTCTTTAAAAGCGTGTGTGAAAGACCGTGGAGACAGCTCTGCACCGATTGCTAGAGAGAGGGATTTGATTAGTAGGTATCAAGGCACTCTTGTTAGCGTTTTTGTAAACATTTTGGTTTACTTTACCAAATTAGCGAATAATTTTAAACCTAACGACAGATTCTTTAAAAGAATTCAGATTCTTCTCGTAATTCAAACTGAAAATTAGTCAGCCATTTCTTCGTTTTCAGACCCACTGCTAATGCAATCTGCCATACACTGTTCTTCGAGTGCAGATGATTCTAGAAAGTTATGCGAGAGTTTATTCTAATCAATTCACAACTGGAAATAACCCATTACAGCTAGTGCAGTGCAGTAAAGTGCCCAACAATAAAAAACTACAAATATATAAATTACTTATCACATGCTAGGTAACCACTGTCTCGTGTGAATGTAACTGGATTATTACGCCGACTTCAGGTTAATATTTAGGTCTTCAAAATAATCAAATAACCATGGAGACGTCTTTAAAAACTGGCCTTGCCCAAATTTTCTCTTGCTGCCCAAAAAAAACTGAGTTGCCCAAAATTTGGAGGGGCTGCAGCCCCCCTCGCCCCCCCGGCCCGTACGCCTATGATGATTTGTACGTGATATTTGGCAGAAATACCACTCGTGATATTTCAAAATTGTCTCAAATTTCACTCGCCGAACGGCTCGTGAAATAACGTATAACAATTTTGAAATATCACTCGTGGTATTTATGCCAAATATCACTACAAATTATGCTATTACCTATACAAACTATTCGAGCAATCTTGTACTATTTCACACAAAGTTAACTTGAAAAGCATATGCGACAAAACATGAATGGAAAATAAATGTATGGGGCTGTGTGGAAATCTTAGCTAGTATTATACAGAGACGAGAAGGAAAACATTTACCCTGCAAGCAGAGGGTACATTTTCGCGGTGTGAGCTGTCGCGTGAAAAAGAGGCCCCTGCTGACAACCGTTCAATTTTCTATCGTGCATGCTTGAAATCTGTCACCCGATTTGCAAGCAAAATTAATCGTCAGGCCTGTCGTCAAATGGCGCAAGTTTCGCGGGAGTAAAAAAATTGCGACAACTCTGATATAAATACTGCTCCGCAAGACTCACGCAATGCTCTGAACCGGTCAAGAACAGGAAAAAACCAGGGTTTTTTTTAATTAATTCGTCCACATTTCTGGACAGATTTGAATGGTTGTCATCAGAGGCTACTTTTCACCCGACTGCTCACACAGCAAAAATGTAGCCTCTGCTCACAGGGTAGGAAACATTAGTCTCGTAAGTTAAAGCTTTAGATAAAAGCGGCTCACCCTCGGTGTAAGAACCCAACGGTGACGTAGAAATAAGACGTAGAAAAACAAATGGTAAAAAACAAAGAAAAAGTTCACAGGTTCTTACACCGAGGTAAACCCATAAAAGCAGATTGGGTCAGATAAAGTTAATTAGTTAATTGAAGCAACAACAAACTTAGACGAAATCCTTGGAACACTTTGTTGAAAATTCTCGCTCCCTGTTCCTTCCCCTCCCTTTTCCAAAGTTGTTTTAGCCAGTAAACACTGAAACTGGCAAGGATTGTGGCTATTACCCCAATATCCGATAACCTCGACGTATACTTAATTACCCAACAAGAGTTGTAGCACCGTAGGGCATCCATGTCAAAGTACCTGGTGTGAAATCAGTAGCGGTAACAATAGTTGCTTGGCAGTAAGGACAGTTCATTGATACTGGAAACTCATTGAACTGCTGCATGGCCATCATAACGTGAGGCTGTTGATACACTACTGTAGTTGTTGTGGGGCCGGGAGCGCCCGGTTGAACTGGGTAGCCAGGTTGTTGTGGATATGTAGCTACGTGTTGTTTAGTTTGATATTCTTGTCCTCCAGGATATGGTGGTGGAGACTGCGCTGCGCTTGGATACTGTTCTGTGCTCATTTTCGTGGAACCGCTGAGGGGGGGACGCCCCAGGGACTAAGGGTGAACCCGCTTAGGGGGGGGGGGGGCGCCCCAGGCAGTAAGGGTTGACCCGGTGAGGGGGGGGGGTGGCGCCCCAGGGACTAAGGGTTTGACACGAAAAAAATCTAGCCTGCTTAGGTGACATTTTTTTCGTTGGTAGTTCGTAAAGTGCGAAAGGTTAAGTAAAGTTAAAAAAATTAAAATCATTTGCATGTTTTCATCCTCCTTTTTTCGTACACATTCAGACTGAAAGTACTTCTAGCTGTCTTTATACGCCTTCCTGTTTGCTTTGTTTTTAGACAAGAAAAAATGTTCTAAAACAGGGCGTGTTTTTATGCTCGGAAGACCAGTAAAACGTCGGTCGTGTCTCCAGTAGGAGACGTAAAAATAGTGAGTACGGGATCTAACTTGAAGTTTTTGCGGGTGTTCTGAAAAAGAGACGTATTGGAAAGCTTTATTTTACTTTTTTCACCAAAAAGTTAGTACTTTTATTTATAGTGAAGGAAGTTAAGCCCTCTCCCGATAGCCAAATGATAAAACTTGTTTCATTTGATAACTTGTTCCCGCCACTACGACGACATTCCCGCTAAAACCCGTTGTGTCATTAAATGGTGGCAGAAACTCTGACGGTGGTTTAATGTTGTTTAGGTTTGCTCGACCCAGCATTTTGAAGAATATTTGGGGTACATCTTCCGAACAGGAGCCCATGATCCTGCTTCAGTGATATTTTAATTTTTTAGCCTGCAGAACAAAGGTTATTGTTCGCGTAGCCTTGGGTTTAGCTTGCTCGCAGGCTATTTTAGGATTGAGGCTGTGGTGTAGAGGAAACAGAATCCAGATAAAACGTAGATATAACCGCTACTCTATTTACACACTTCTGCGGACCGTCCTGCGCTAGTCTGAAATGACGTACGTGTGTTAAAGACGTATTTTTCTAATCAAAACTAAGTGTTTTTTTTTTAACGAAAGGAATTGTAACTAGTGCTTTGACGAAATAGTTTTTTTTTGAAGTGAATTAATTGTAAATAGGATTTTAATAGTTAGTATATTATCAATAAAATACGTGATGTTTTTTTTTGAGACTGACAGCTACATCAGGAAAATTCTCGCACGCAGCTTACAAAATTCGTCAGAAAAAAGAAAAGAAAAACACGTCTGTGCAAGGTACAATTCATTTTCGGTGGGATTGTATTGTCTCTGGAAACAATCCTTTTCACAATTCCATTAATTCGTGATGACCAATCATTGGTTTTCTTTGATGAGAACAATGAAAGACCATTTTTTGGCGATCCAATCACATTTTAAAAAGGTTATGTAAGTCGTTCAGTCAATATTTTCCCGCGATAATATCAACATGTCGGTTGGGTGGAAGGTCCTTTCTTTCTTCCTTGTACCCATAACTATTGCTTCAGTTGTTGTTAGAAAAGATGTAGATGATGAATGTATAGCATTTGATACTTCTAGCCAACATGGTCTAAATGAAACGAAATTGGACAAAAGGTACCTCATCCACGATGTTGATCCAGCAGAGGGTTTTAATCTACGGCGGGACGTCTACGTGAGAGTGGCAAATATGATGAAACTTCTTCGAGAGAAACAAAACTGGGTGCTTGTAGTTCCACCTTGGAGAAAATTAGATCACTGGCGATCACCGATAAAGCAGAATGCTCTTCCATGGCGAACATTCTTCGATCTCGAGAGCTTAAACAGATATGTTCCTGTCATTGAATTCGAAGACTTTGTGAAAGAAACTGGCGAATCAGGTATAGATGAAATTCTCTATTTACAGGGATACGCAGAAGGCTGGGAGGATGGGCATTGGGAAGAAAAAGTCGATGATCGTGATTGTATAGACAGTCCTGTTTACTACAAAGACCAAGACGGTTTTTATCGAGGATATTTTTGGGGAATGGACAATGTATTCGCGCGTAAATTTAAATGTGTATCTGTGCAAGGCACTTCAGCTATTTTAGTGTCTTTACTGGAGAAAACCAAATCCAGGTAAGCTCTGTTTTATTTTATTTTATAATACCATCTATTTAAACTCATCGCTTGTTTTAGGTAACCTTGAATTGAATTAGTTTGTAATGTTAATTATGAGCATCAATAGCACTTGAAATTGATTCATCTTCCACGTGTAATCCATAGTGCCATTGCTGGTGTTTTTTCATAGCTGCCATAAAGCACCACCAACTTTCATTGACTATTGTCTCTAAATGGAATAAAAAGCCCATGTAGCTAAGGCCGAAATCCAGGATAATACCATTCATGTATGGCTAGAAGGCAGACTGGTCTCAGGATGAAAAAGACAAGATCTAAAATTATTGTGGTAGAAATGAATCTAGAAATAAGATTGTTGAATCACGCCTCTCAATAACCACACGACAAGAGGTTTGGCCCAACAATTTATTGAGTCAGAATCGACCGCTATGCACTGACTAACGCGAAAGGTCGTGACTGCATCGATAGCCTCGCCAAACAAAAAAAGGCCCAAACCGATAAGAGAAGAGAATGTGAGAATGTGAGAAAAAAGAGATATTAATTATAGAGATATTAATTATAGAGCTACAAAGATAGTATATGTAGGAATATAGATATAGCAATAAAAAAAAAGGACATGCTAGTGAGAACTACGAGATAAAAGAAGAATCTGGGCGGCCATGGAATTTACTGCTTGTCTCTTTTGAGCGGAGGACATTTCGAGATAAACTAGATAGGCGTCACTTTGCCAATCACCTTGCCGCTGAATAAGTTCCGCCCGAACATTACACCGAAAGGCGAAACTCGCGCCGCCGCGACGAAAACTATGGGAAGAGTAATGGGCCGGAACTAAGCCGATCGCTTGAATGACCCGCGAAAGAAACTGGGAAAAATGGCGATACGTGATGGGCAATAAACTGTGAGACGTGGGAGAAAAAACCGAGAAAATCGGCGCATGCTACGGCCCTGGATTAAGGTGTAAATGACGCCTTAAAGCCCTGACTGGACAAAGCGGGGAACCTGGGATGCACGGCAAGGGAATTGCAAAGAACGCTGTTGATACTGAATAGTCTTAGACGCTTTAATATGTAGCGATGCCCCCTGAGAGGAAAATTCTAAATCAGCCCGCAAAGGGACTTTAGTTGAGATGCGATCTACTACGTCGGGGACTAAATTGGATTTCCGTAAAAAGGGAAAGAAGGCGACGAGAAACCAAGCCCACATGGCTGCATGTAAAGGTATAGCTAAAGTGAAATGCGAAATGAAATGTGGAATGAAATGCGAAATGTGAAATGCGATTACACTTGCAGCAAAATTTCTGGAGTAATAGGATGTTTGCGGTTCAGGGGTACTCCGAGATAGCGCTTAACACCTCTTAAAACTAACTGACAACGATAATGTGTGTCCCAGACCTTTCCGAAACCTAACAGCTGATTTACATGTTTAAGACTGCCGATATGATTGATAATAGTCGCGTACGTTCGACCCGAAAGGGTGAGATAAGCAACGTAACGAATAAGCAAATCGATCTGAACAGGGAACGGAGAGGCACGGACGGAATGACAAAACCTAGTGTAAACGTTAACGTGAGACTTAATATTCTTGTGAGTCGATGCTGGGGCGAAAGCCAAATGAACGAAACGCTGAGCAAAGGCATCTAATGAAGATACAGTGGTAAAGATCCCTGAAAAAAAGAAACGATAAATGTCTGAATAATTGAAATTAGGAAACAAACCAAAAAAAACTATAATAAAAGCGAAAAAATATCAGTCAACGTCAAAATAACAGAAGTCTCCGGGTATCTCTTCGAAAACGTAACTGATACCGAGAGCTGTGGTCGCTTGGGCAAACTGAGTTTGAGAGGAAGTGTTATCCCAACGACTCAAGGCATCGGCTAATGCTCACCGGGAATATGCCGGACGCGGAGGTCAACATCATGAAGCGCTGAACTGAACCACAACTGGCGCAAACAGCGCTACATGAAAGGATCCTTGGTGGAGCCCGAATTGATGACGGTAACCGCCGCCTCATTGTCGCAGGAGACGAGAAATCGCTGATGTTGCAATGCTGTGGGCCAGAACTTTACCGCGACAATAACGGTGAAGAGTTCCAGAGCAGGGATGTGAGACGCGGCGTGGAGGAAAAAATCCGGGAAAGGGAATATAAAGTATTTTCGAGGCACGTGGCTCCGCTGCGAGTCAGACAAGCGTCCGTGATATGAAACGAAAATCAGCGAAGGACCAGTCGGCAGGCTTGATAACCGAAACACCATTGTAAAGGGGAAGAAAAGTTTGCCACCAAGCCAAATCGTGACGCATTTCCAACGTGACTAGTTGAGATTTAGCGTTGGAAGGGAAACTACGCAAAGCGTTCAAAAGGCGAGAAAGAAAAATCCGACTAGCGTGGACGCAAGCAGTCACGAAAGAAAGTTCACCGAGTAAAGACTGCAGTTCTTTGACGGTAAAGCGCACGCGTGACAACCACAAATGTAACTCATCGGATAATTCACGAAGCCGCGACTCTGGAACACGTAATGTAAAATTCTTGGTATTGACGAGGATACCCAAGCAAACCATCTCAAAGGCCAGCGATGAATCTTTTTCAGGCGAAGAGGCAAAGCCTAGGGTATCGATTGCAGAGTAGCAAAGGTATTGTCAGCCAGCGACGGACATTCAGCGCCGTAGAAATCATCTACGTAAACATCAGCGGAAAATCCGGCTTTCGTGAAAATATATATGACGGTATTGGTAATTACCAAGAATCACTCAACGTAATTATTGCACAAATATGGAAATTTTATATTGCTCACTCAGTATGAGATCATTCTTAGGTCAATCCTGTATTTCAACCTATTTCCTGATCCTGGACTGCCTTCCCGCATTCCACAAAAATTCTGAAATGGTATGGTAATGAAAAAATAACAACTCTGAAATAACCAATTTAAGGAAAAAAATAACAAAATGCTCTACCATTCCTTCTTGTAAAATATATTATTATGGTCTCTTACTTCTCAATTGCTAGTTTTGATTTGTGTTACTTTTCACTGACAAGTTGACTTGAATTTCTTGGAAGGCTTTGAGATAAAAGAATTCTCTTCTCTCTCTCAAAGCACAAAAAAGCAATTTTTTGGCCTCACAGGCAGGCATCACCTCACTCCTTGTGAATGTCCAGTCCTCATACTCACGTTGTTTATCTCAGACCCTATATTTTTTTTATGCACATGCCATGTCCCTGGCCTTGAGTGGAATAAGGTTACGTCTATCTAAAAATACCCAACACCGGCCTCGTGCAGAATTATTACTTTACTGTGAAAAAAAGAAATGACATTTGGTAACTCCAAGTACAGATTGAGCTTCTAGTCCTCTGCCTAAATGAGTACAGATATCTTCTGGACAGTGACCGTTAGTTTATTGTCAAAGCTAGGCAGATCACAGGCATTCCCAATTTGAAAAGATCCATAGGGATACCAGCCTCGGTTTAGTGGAAATCAACCAAGCCCTAGCGCTTTGAGAATCCAGGTACACCAGTCCCTTAGACACATTTTATTGTCACTACCCTGTCCATATTACCGTTGACAGTGGGGTCACTTTTAACATGATTTGGTTGTCTACTGTTCACAAGTTGAAAGAAGAGATTTGTAATAGTGCCCAGTGTACCTATCAGGCTGACAGTTCCAGTTTGAAGTTTTGGTAGTCGAAAACCTGGATAAAGAGCTCCGAGCCAGTAGCCCTTTATGGAAGTCAAAGATATCATTGTTTGTCCTGCTAATCGCTGATTACCCTTAGTGATGGTTCCTTCATTACATATGGCTCTTCTGGCACTTGTTGTACACATAAATTTTCCTGTCATGCTTTGGTTGTCCACGCTCCTAAAAATTCAACCACATTATGGCCTAGGGCTAGAACTATGTCATGACTATGTGGACACCGCCTCTGGTGATGTAGGAACGTGCAGTGAAACCTGTATTAGGCGGACACCATATTAAGCAGACACCTTCTATTACGCGGACAGTAGCCGAAGTCCCCAAATTTATTTCCCTTATTTTCTTCAAATGAAACCTTTATTAAGCGGACACCTCTATTAAGCAGACGTGGACACCTAAAAAGTACCTGAAATGGTCATTTCTATTGTTGCCAACCTCTATTAAAGGGACACGTGTAATTAAATATTTCCTTCACCCTACATGCTAGACACCAGAAATGCGAAAGATTGCCACCCACAAATGTTTTGATTTTTACATTAAAAAACGTGACATGACGAACTTATTTGATTAGTTTCTCAGTACAGTATTTTTTTCTATTTCTTTTTGTTTGTATAGAACTTGTTTCACTCATCTAACTTCTTCAAATTTGAGTAGCAATCTATGTTTATGGTACTATGATCAATTGGTCCACTTTAATAAAGAATATGCAAACATATATCGTCATAGTCTCTGGGAGTATTCTAAATGTTTCCAGTGTTCATTTGAATGGCATTTGACACCTCATATGACGTTATCTATCGAAACCAGTATTAGGCAGATACCCTGTATTAAGTGGACACTACAGCATTCCCCAAGGGTGTCCGCTTAATACAGGTTTTACTGTACGGCAAGACTCAGCAGTCACTTATGTACAATATTGATACCACTGTGAAAGGTTTGAACTCAGGAGTCATTTCAAAAGTAGGTTTAGTTTGATCGTCCAGGTTGTTGACAGTGACTGACGTTTTGACAACCTGTGCAGTAGTCATCTTCAGAGTCAAAGTGAGTTGTATCACGTCAGTTGATGGTATTATACTCTGGTTATTGATCTGATTGGTCAATTACGTCGTGATGTTATTGGTGGTCTGTCAGTTAAGCCGTGATGTTATTGGCTGTGAACACTAGCCAATAACATCACGGCTTGCCCGACAGACGACCAATAACATCGCGACGTAATTAACCAATCAGATCAATAATCAGAGTATAATACCATCAACTGACGTGATACAACTCACTTTGACTCTGAAGATGACTACTGCACAGGTTGTCGAAACGTCAGTCACTGTCAACAACAACAGTCCTATTCAGGACTACTTTCACCCGGACGATCAAACTCAACCTACTATTGATACCCCTCTTTGCCAAATTGCTACTGACCTTACAACTACCTTTTATCAAATCCCTCTTGCACCCAAGTTGGTGAAATACTGTTCTGTGGGGTCCAGTTGAATACCCATTCAGTGATGGGTATGCCAGGCTCAGAAACTGCATTGGAAGAGCTCATGTGTCATGTACTTGAAGATCTTATTCCATGAAAGAGTTGTTGCCAAGATTAGCAACATATCAATACTGCGGTGCCTACTCACCAGAGCAGTTACTGCACAACTTGAAAGAGTGTTTCAGGCCCTCTCCGAGTGCAACCTCAAACTCTCTGCAGTCCAAGACTTTTATCAACCCCAAATCTACTATGATGTTTGGCTGGAACCCTCCAAGCCTTCCTCCATCAAATTACAGCTCTAGCTTTGTGCAGCAAGCCTGAAACTGTAGGCCAACCTAAAGTCCTTCATTGGTGCATACAAAATGCTAGCTGGCATTATACCCCATTGCTCAGCCTTGCAAGCACCACTTGACACTGTCATCACAGGTCATCAGTCTCATGAGAGGATCAACTTGTCTGATGATCTACTCTTTCACAATGCCTAGTCAGCTCATCTGCTCCATCACTCTACCCTACCTTGATAATCAATTGTGGATCATCACAAATGGAGCTGTCAAAACTCCAGGTATCACCACCACAATGTATATAATACGTGACAATACGCTACAGCTAACCAGCCTTTCCAGCACCAAAATTTGGAGTTGTCAAGTTACCTGGCTCCCTTGTGAGATAGAGGCCTTATCCATCCTAGCTGCAATGAAACACTACAGCTCTTACAGTTGAAAACACCAGCCTGCATTCTCACTAACAATAAAGCACGTGTGTGGACATTTGAAAAGCTCTGTCGTGGTGAGTTTCCCTCAGACCCTCGTGTTGTCACCTTCCTTTCCACCATCACTAGGCGCCAAGCCTCTGTTCATCATGTTGCTGGAGCCACTATCCTACCATCTGACTTTGCCAGTGGCAATGCCCGTATGTGCGACAACTCAACTTGCCAAGTTTGCAGCTTCATCCAACACACCAAGGATTCTGTGGTTCTCTCTGCATCTGTCCAAAGCATACTGTTAGGAAAGGCTAAACTTCATTTCACTATAGAAAAAGCTGCTTGGCTTGCCCTCCCAGCCGAGTGTCCAGACCTAGAGCACACTTATGCCCATTACTCAAGGCACATGCTCTTCCTAGAAGTTGACTAACATTCTAACATTAAAGATGTTTAAGTTTCCTTCATTTCACCACAATTGCTTCCGACACCTTACTCATTGTTAAATGTAACGAACCCCTAGTACCTGCCCATCAGGAGTGCAAGTCCTTGATAGTCTTTTTGCATGTCTACCTTAGCCACATAAATATAACTAGATATAAATAATAAATAATGATTTGGAGGTAGCACATCCACAAAGTGGTTCTTCTACAACTGAAGGTGGTAACCCAACAAAACTTTTTCATCCTTGACATGAACAAAGCCGTTGATTGCATCACTTCTAGCTGCCATCATTCTGCTTCACCCTGCGTGGTCCCACCTCAGTGGTGTAGCAGTCCCCCAACCCCCAACCTGAAACTATGGGTAATCTCTTTTACTGCCAAAGTCATTAAATGACTTACCTTGTTGAAAGCCCAACGCGCTCTATGACACTCTCCGCAACACACTGATGAGCGTGTGCATTGGCATCCAACCACTAGATGGCCCTCTTACTGTAATATGAACTGACATTGATCCTTGTTTCATGACCCCTGACAGTAGCTCAGTTCTTCACAAGCTAAGAATTGTTCTCCTAATCAGCAAAGTCAAGAATCAAAACAAGAACCCAGTTGCAGAACTTGAACGTGAGCTCTTTCAACAGGATCCCTAGGATGGGCCTGTCTCCCCCGTTGTACTTTCCGTTGCAGCCACAACCCTGAATTCACACTTATGGATTGTAAGCTTGTGGGATGTGGATACAGCGTGATCAGTTCTCAGTTGCAAGATTCCACAAACTGACTATTATCTCATCTCTTAGATCAGTGTCAAGGATCTTTTGATGGCCCAAAATCGCTGATCTCCACAATACCTTGGGGAATTTGTAGTATTAGTATGCCCCCTCAAGACTCAGTCGACCTCCCAAGAGATGGATAAAAGGGACAGAAATAGAGACAATTGTGTCATTAATCATTATTTGCTGTGTTTTTCATGCACCTTGGCAAACAGACTCTGTCTTTACTCTTCTCTGGGGCTGTTGTTCTTGTTGTCACTTATCCGCCATTTTGTTTGAATTGTGTTCCGTTGCTTCTACTCACTTTGTTGACTGGCGTAGATGCAAATGATATCGCTCTTTATGAATGGCAAATTTCACTTAATACTCTATTTATTTCTTGTCCTTCATAATGTAACAACTAGGGTAGACACAGTACAATCTCATCCTTTGGCTCAGGCTTTGGTCTTGGAAAAAATACCTTGCAAAAGCATGTCCGTCATGTTTTACTCGACTATGAAAAAGAGACCACCATGTGAAGTAATTCTCTTGGAGTTCTTCTTTCCAGAGTAACTTCATTTTTTTCACCTTTCCAGATCAGTGTTTGTAGACAGATTTGATGAAGTGACGCACATTGTGTATGGACAGAAGGATTTCTGGGAGGTACTGTGGGTCATTTTTTTTTCATTATTTCAGATCAGTAATGATTGACAGATTTGAAAAGGTTTTACACATCCATTATGGTCAGGTGGAATATTGGAAGGTAATATGTCTTCAAACAATCATCAAGCTAAGATCAAATGATTTGGGCAGTTTGGCACATTATAGCCAGGCAGTGAACAGAATACAGCTTGACTATAAGCTTCAAGGGGCAATTTGGACAAAATTTCCAGGAGTGAATGGGTCTAGAACACCAAAATGCTGTAGATTTCAAGAGCAAAACCTGAGCAACCGATAGACTTACAGAGGGACTACAGTGCTGCAACACGGGCTACCTAGGAAAAGTTAACCAATAATTGGTTATTGTATTACACATGAGTAACAATACATTCCAAGAAAGTTGGTTTTGGGCCAATCACAAGCTCATAAGAAAAACAAGTTACTAGAAGCTCAAAATTGAAATATTGATAATAAATTGTTCCAAAATAGCATTAAATTATTTTTATCTGAAACTTTATATAACATGCCCAGGAAATATATTTTGACAGAAGATGTTGTTTTGTCGTCTGCTAGCAATTTCGTGGCAAACATTGCCACACATTGAAGTAACATATTACCTAAAGTCAAAAATTTAACTGATGTTTACAATTTTCACCTCTGTCAATCATTCTAACAGACCTCTTAGGAAACGAAGGCTTTCTTCAGTGGGTTCAAAAGGTCACGTTTGCAGGTTGTAATAATTTGGTTGATTTCGATCCATATTGTCTTTAGCTCTGATAATAGGCAGCCTTAGCAATGATGACAGCGATTGCAGGAAAACACATCACTTTTAAAATCAGTTTTCACTTTTTCAAAAAATGTGATTTAGATAACATTCTAACTTGCTTAAAATTTCATATGTAGGTGAAATTTCCCGGACTTAGACCCTTGGGGACAACACCCAAGTTTAATAACAGAGAATTACTTGGCATTTGGTTATGTCGTCCATAAAATTAATTTATATCAAATATGGAAATTTCATGTTGTTTTGCAGTATCAAAACGTGTAGTCAAAAAATAGTGTTCAACTTATCGCTTTTTTGTTTGTTTTTGTTGCTGTTGCCATGGTTGTTGTTTAAGCTCTCTAATGTCTAATGTTGAAAGGGAGCTGAGTTGACAATGACTCTTATCAGTACTTGTCTCAAACGTAGGCAAGAAGAAGCCAAGTATTTGCCAAGCACCTGACAGCAGAAGGAGACACATTCCGTAAAGAGATACTGAAATCAGAGGACAACAAAGATGGCACTGTCATGTCTGAAGACTGGACAAAAAACCACAAAACGGAGGGTAGTGCTACGGGTGGCCCATACCTAGCTGTTCACCTGAGAAGAACTGATTTTCTTCATGCACATCCTGATGGTGTACCATCATTAGATAATGCTATCAAACAGATCAAGGAGATTCTAGATAAACAAAAGCTTGACAAGGTGTTTCTTGCTACTGATGCTGATAAAGAAGGTGAGATGCAAAATATTGTTTAAAAATAATAATACTTTTACCTTTTCAAGGCCGTTGCTATGTTTTCAAGTTGCTGGGTACATAGCCTGAGAAAACCGCCGACATGTAATTTCGCAACGCCACCATTGGTTTTTGCGGCAAATTGACGTCTACAAAATGAGTGCTGAATTACCATAGTGATACTACCTAAATCTGGGTAGTGCTTCTGATTGGCTGATGCAAATTTCCCATGCAGCATGACCAATCAGAAGCACTGCCCAGATCTTCATCAGTATGGATTTTTTTGGTCTTTCTGTAGACGTCATTTTCCAGGGAAACCGGTGGTGGTGTCGCAAAATGTCGGCTGTTTTCTCAGGTTACTGGGTATATGAATTTAGTGGGCTAGGCAGAAAATTGAACAGAAGTGGAATTTCTTTTGGTTATATTTTACTTTTATTTCCAGTGAAAATCCCTTTGGGTTATGCTCACAGAAGCTGGGGAAATCCTGACCCCCAGCCCTCAGTGACAGCCTTGTTTGAATAGATATGGAACTGTTCCTAGAAACTAGGGAAATACCCATCATAAGTTTGAGAACCAGCAACAAGCTTAACTCTGTCAAAGACCTTGACATTTGATACCACTGATGATATATCTCAGTTACCGGTAAATAGTCTTACAAAGAACTGCTGAGGATTGTATACTAATTAACACTTCAGTGCAAGGACAGGGGCGACCCGAAAGCACTGACCCCCAGTCCATGGACCCTCCTATGGACCTGGTCCATAGACCCTGCCTACGGACCGGTCCACAGACCCCCCCCCCCCTATGGACCCCCCTTTACGGACCCCCCCCCCCCCTAATAAGACGCAATAAAAATGACAATTAGAGATTTGACTTACCATTTGTATTTTGTTTCACGGTGGCGAAAGTTTGACTGTTACACTGCGCAAATATTGCTGTGGCGATGAAAGGAGGACCTGCATACTTCGAAAAAGACCGATAACTTAGCTAAGTTGTGTATATCCTTGTGCATTCGGTACAACCAATTGCCTCCGCCATGACTAGTCCCGGCCTTCACAAAATAGTGCTCCTTCCACAAAGAAAGATGTCGATGTCCATTAGAGACTAAGCTAGTTAGTACTATGTCCAACTCAAAGCTTTAATGGTGATGTCCACTTAACAGTTGGCTACTTAGTTGCCAAGCCTTTGAATAGGAGTGAGGCTGAGGGTGACCTGGTTATACGAAAATTGCTGCCTTTGATCCTGTCTGCGGTATTTTCCTTCCTCTATCAATCATAACAAAGTCGCCCTGCTGAAAGATTTGGCAACTAAACACGTAACTGTCAAATAAAGTAAAGGACATCACGATCTCTAATGGACATCGACATCTTTCTCTGTCGAAGGAGCACTATTTTGTGAAGCCTGGGATGAGTCAATGAAATCTAATTGTCATTTTTATTGCGTCTTTTTATGGGGGGTCCGTAAAAGGGGTCCGTAGGGGGGGGGGGGGTCTGTGGACCTATCCTTAGGGGGGTCCATGGACCGGGGGTCAGTGTTTTCGGGTCGCCCCAAGGACAGCAAAAAAGTTCCGAGTGAAAAAAAGTGTTTTGGTGTTGGGAGCTGGTCCCAGTTGGCTTGCTGGTTGGGTTGGTTAGGGTACTGGACCAGTATCGCAGAGCAGGTCAGGGTTTGAATACCAGCAAGCTTGAATTATTTTCAGGCTCTCCTTTTCCAGCTGCTCTTTAGTTGCATATTAAAAATCTGTGATGGTCTTCTCTGCATTTATTTCTTTATCCCACAGTTCAAATACATGAAATTAATATATTCATCTCCATCTTTCCTGGGTATATTACAAACCAATTTATTGACCAGCCCCCAGTTGGCTTGCTAGTTGAGTTGGTTAGGGTACTAGACCAGTATCGCAGAGCAGGTCAGGGTTTGAATACCAGCAAGCTTGAATTTTTTTCAGGCTTTCTTTTTCCAGATGCTCTTAAGTTGCATATTAAAAAACTGTGATGGTCTTATCTACATTTATTTCTTTATCCCGCAGTTCAAATACATGAAATTAATATATTCATCTCCATCTTCCCCTGGTATGTTACAATTGACCAGCCCCCAGTTGGCTTGCTATCTCAATATTGGTGAGAGCGCTGCACTGGTATCACAAAAATTCAAGCTTTCTTTTCGCAACTGCACGCACAAGCTGCGTATTTAACTGTGATGATCTTCTCTGCATTTATTTCTTCATCCCACATTTGAAATATATGAAATTAATATATTCATCATTTAATAACTAAGTTTCTTTACATTTTTGTAGTTACACCGATATTGACACTACTGTCAACTCCGCACATTAGTTTTATTCAGACTGATTTTCCTCAGTATGTTCTTTTCATTTGTTTGTTCTTTAACCAATGTCCAACAGTTGTGAATCGTGAATAATTCCGAACGTATAATGAACGTATGCCGGATGATTGCCTCACAAGGGGCATGTAACTCTGAGTAGCAATAAATGTTCAAGATTTAATCGAGTTCCATCAGTCTACTTATAACAGTACTATATTGTTTTACAATTTCTTTTCCCATTTCAGAAATAGATTATCTGAAGAACAAACTTCCTTTGGTCAAGTATGATGCTCCAAAAAAGATTTTACAAAAATATGGTGATGGAGGGGTAGCTATCATTGATCAGTGGATTTGTGCTCATGCAAAGTATTTTGTTGGGACGTGTTGGTCAACATTTTCTTTTTCTATTCTTGAAGAAAGAGACATACTAGGTTTCCATGGTAACCAAACCTTTAATTGTCTCTGTGGTGATAAGGAGCTTGGAAAATGTGAACAACCATTCGAATGCAGAGTAGTTTACTAAGTTATCATTTGTATTTATTGCATGTCTAATATGCATTTATTAATTTTTATTACTTGCTTCTGTAGGAAGTTTAAGTTATGTTTAGGTAGATTTCAATAATTCAACTGGAGGCATTTTAAGAAAAATATGATGTTATGAATTCAATGTCACTCAATGTGTACTTAATTTAAAATATATTTTGCAAAATCAAGAGAGGTGACTGATCTTGATATTCAACTCATGTAGTGGTAAGACAATATTTGCCAGTTTTATAATATGAGGTGTGCGGTAGGAAAACTATCATGTATGAAGGGAGATGAAGGCAATAAATGTTCTAAATTTCATTTTCTGAAATGGATGGTTATTTTTTGTTTGTTTGTTTGTTTGTGTGCTGAGGATTACCCTCTCTGTCTAATTTATTGGCCATACAATAATTCTTTCAAGACCAAGCTTGGTCATTTTTTCATTCATAATAGCTGGATATTGGTCTTGTTCCTTTTTCGGCAATTTCTAAAAGGAAAAACAGAAAAAAAACCGTGGCCAATCTCTGGGCGTATGGAAAAGCCCGAATCCGGAACCGGAAGCGGTGCCGGAAACGGAAACGGAACCGGAACCGTAACCCGAACCTGAACCTAAGAAATAAAAGTTGGAGACGTTTCTGTCTTGAGAGTGTCACTAACAATAATTGCTCGGTCAAGACTTTTCATGCCCACATTATATCTTTGTATTGGTATCATATTTTTTACTGTCCCTTTTTTCGCGTACGGCGCAAAAGTTTTCTTCGAGAATTTCATATACGCGTGAGCGTTGCAACGTGGGATCATGATTGACATGAGTACTCCTCCTCCTCCCTTTGCCGCCTTTCCCTAGCTCACAATGGATGAAACACGGAGCCCTTTTAAGAAAAGGTATGAGTGAGAATATGAAAGTTTTCATTCTTTTCCGTTTTACTGAGTTTGAAAAAATGTTACCAGTTTACAAAAACATATCTGTTTTCGTTTACAGATCGCGACAAAGTGACGAATCGATTGAAATGTGAGTACGTGTGAAAATGTGAAGTTGTTGTGCCTTGAATTTATGTTCGAGTCTGCGGAGGAACAGCATGGGCTGATTCTTTGAATTTTACTGGTTATGTTCTTTTTTTTTATAAAGTCATGTAAATTACAACTGAATATTTTGTTTGTTTGTTTGTTTTTTCTGGTAAAATTGTCTAAGCGTGATGTGTAAGCATGTTTGATAAAGTAGAACACATGCGTGTACTAAATAACCAAAGGTAAGCTCTTTCGCGCGGTGAGTACATCTTTGGTATCACGATCACTGTGCTGAAAATTTCTCAAAACAATGATAACCGAGGACGCCATCTGGGATTTTATTTCCACACGGGTATCGGGAACTGGTTTCAGTGCTTCCCAGTTTACCCTGGTCTCAATTTAAGGGCGACTTTCTGTAAATACCACGGATAGGCGTCCAAGATGGAAAAATTGAAATCTCCCAAACTTTGTCACAACAAAGCCCTTTAGATACTATTTTAGAAAATACAAGACTTCGTCTGGCTTAATATTTTCCAAAATAATAAATTTTTTTAATTTTCACCTTCGAGAGGCCTTCAAACCAGCGAAAAATGTGCTTGATACCCTCGCTTCGTGAATGGAAACGGAAACTAATACCATGACTTTTCTTATATTAAACAATTTTATGATCCTTCCTTTCTACCTAAACGTTGTTACAATTTCAAAAGATTTCAATCTGATTTTTTAATATTTTTTTCAAAATTACCCTCTAAATCATCGCGACCATCAATTTTGCCATTTTTCAACGGCGAAAATCCCTTCCTGGTACATGGTTTTCATTAGAAAAATGGTATTCCAGAGAAAGAGCAATGTTTCCCCTATCAATTTGTGAATTAAAATTCTGGGCAATTGAAATTGCGAGTTTTTACAACTGAAACATTTACAGCACTCGCGTGCTTTACGACCTGACTGAACTTGCAGTTGTCGTGATGAATACAAGCGAGAACTTAGACAGCACTTGAAACTCTGGCGCAAATTCGCCCCTTTTCCGCCAGTTTAAACACCAAAAACGATTTTAGATTTCACAGTGATAAATTTTGAAAAGGAAAAGCAATTTTATTGTGCAAAAGTGTGCTATGAACCTCTTGACTACAACACTTCCCTTACGTGCGTATTTGTTTACTTTTGCCGTACATATGTACAAAACGGCTAATAGTGTCGGTAGCTATTCTTTCAAATGCTCTCATTTCTCATGAACCAAGTCTGTAAAAAAGGAAAACATTTTGACCTACCTCACATTATTTGACAACAGACCCGAATCCTTTGTTGCCTTTAGCGAAACGTGATTGCGTGACAAAGAACTTTGAGACCCAGGTTATACCGCGGAAACAGATACCATTCCGAAAAAGAAACTCACGCGGCACCTTCTGTAGCTATAAAAGCGAAACATGTTAATAATCAAAATCCTTAGTTTCGTTAACTTATCCGCCAGAGCTACCCTGTAAACGTAACACTAAAAAAAAATATTTTTTCGTCAAAAGACTATATAGGGGTAGGCCCTTATTGTTGGTTTTCACATGACGTCACTAAAATTCAAACAAAAAAACTATCGATCCTACCGGGATTTTATTTTCACGATGCATTAGAGCAGCTGAAAACTAATTTTCATACAAATTTGCGCTTCAAAAGGGTGCTTGAGTTTTGTGATAGAGTACGCTTGAATTTCTAAGCTTTTGCGTGAGGCGGCATTTACGTGACGGCCAAGAGAGCTGTCATGTAGGTTAAAAAAATGATTTATTTCAGAAAAGTTTGCTATTTAAACAGTTCATGTAATAGAAAAAGTATTACTTTAATGTTAATGAGTTTCTCGAAGAATAAATTCACGCCTTTGTAGCAAAACTGGGTAACAGATGTTTCTGTTGGTTTCCGCGCGTCGGCCATGTATTAGCCTCCCACGCAGGCGCTTTTAGGGGAGCTCGTATTTCTTCCCTCCCCACAAACGGCGTTTGTGGGGAGGGAAGAAATACGAGCTCCCCTAAAAATGCCTGCGTGGGAGGCTAGCCATGTATGAGCTCATCCAGGTGAGCACTAGGCTCCCCGCAAAGGACGTCTGCGGGGAGGCTAGGTGAGCACCAGCATGGCGTCTCCATACAAATCTCTATAAGCTTGGGTAAAACATTTCTTCGGATATCTCGAAAACGAAAAATTCCTCTGACCTGAATCTTGGCGAGGGTCTTTGTATATGTACCTCCTTTCATTTCCCAGATTCTGGACTTTATCTATTGAACGGTTTTGATTTTTATTTTGATCTATTTTGAATGGCGTGACACTGAAAATCAGCAATACAGTGGAACCGCGATATAAAGAACCTACGAATGATTTTCTTTACCTCGATAATTGTAAAATATACCGTAAAACCTATATTAAAGCCCCCTGTCAAATAAGCCCCCCCCCCTTTTCAGGGGAAGAAAGTTAATAAGCCCCCCCCCCCTTCTATCAAGCACGCGCTTCCCACCCCTAATTATTCTTCACTCATAAATGAAAGAGTGTATTAATCTACCACGACCGTAAAACTTCGTATGGACTGATCCAGGATGGTTTATTTACCAACTGGAGGTTCGGATTTGATTATGATCCTCGGCTGCTTGACCTAAAACTTCCTGTACTTGAGCTTTTCCACTTTGTATTCGAGTTCTTTATGGAGAAGAAATGAGAAAATGGGCTTGAAATAAATAAACTCCGCCCGGGTAGGGGGCGGGAGGCTTAGAGGATTTACGGTATGAAAAACAAACCTCGATATAACGAAACCTATAGCTTGACGACGCCTAAAAATTTCTAGATGACCGTTCCGTTCCTGTTCAATTTTCGAAGGTTATCTTATAAATTCCCTACGATATTCTGAAGTTTAATTTTTCACATATTACATCCCAGGTTAGGCTAATTTTTCGTAGAAAAGAGGAAACCTAAAAAGTTCGGATTTAAAAATGTGATTGAGAGGGGAATCAGAAAAATTCCCTTTGTGATACGTTAAATTGCATCTAAACTTTTTAGGAAAATAACACTGAAGCCCTGGTAATTTCGAAAATACTCAATGGAAGTTCCCCTAGGATGACCGGAGAGGAACAAATTTTACAAGCCGCTTAGAATGCTTTTCTAGGGGTCTAAAAGTACTCTGGGTACACCATTGAAAAGTGTTTTCAATGAATTTAGAAGGAAACCGTCGTTGGGTGGCTCAGAATTTTTTTATTTCCTTGGCCCTTCGTTAAATCGAGGTTCCACTGTAGTCTCTTGTTTTCATCACGCTCGTTTTGAAATACGATTATGAATTCCTTACTTGTATACTTAGGATAAAGCGCTAAGTCGTAGTCTGAAATGTCATCCGTCCCTTCCCTCCACCCCCTAAGGGGCCGCAGCAGCTTTCGGGGTGGGGCGAAGACATGCATAACATTTCAGGCTAGACATGGCATGGCGGGGCCAGAAAACCTGCATAACTTTAGAGCACCTCTTGTGTTTCAATTTTCTGTAGCTCTGGCAAACTCGAACAAGCCAGAAAAAGTGAGCAGTTTGATAGAAAATGCTAAGTACGACTGAACCGCGCCCCTAATGACTCTGGCAGGAGAGGGAGGCTGGGTGGGGAGGGAAAACTCTGAAATTGAACAAAGGAGACCTAGCTCTAAGCATAGCGCCTGCTTTTTAGTTGTGCGTTTCCCTTGGCAATAAATTTTGCCCACAGTTTCGAGCAACTCTTCAAGGGAGATTGCAAGCTCGTATATTTGGGCCCTTCAGAAACGCTCAGCGGTGAAACCAAAGATCGCGCCCTCAAAAAACTTATTTTAACTTACTGAAAGCTGTTTTTTTCTTGACCGATTTAACTTATCGTTAGGAAAGAAGAAAAGGAATCTCATAATTAGCGTATGTATAAAACTATCAAAAAATACCGAAATTCTGGATTTTCTAAGAGAACAAATACTTTCGAAAAATTTATGAGAAAGTCCGTGGACAAATAACTCGCTATCAATTTTCCGAAGATATCCGAATATCTCACTTTTCAACCCCACGTTAATACGCTTCATTTTTGAGGGGAGCCAACATTAGAGCGCTACTGTTATTTTTTTACGCCTGGGTATCTCACGTTATGCTTACGCGTATCCGCATCCTAAGCTTACGTAAAGGTTATTTACCTGGAACGATGGGGTATGTGATAAATTCACCTGATACCGCCCCGAGGGCTACGTGTGTAAGACTACGTGTGTAGCATTTATTGCTTCCCCCCCGAAGCTTTTTTCATCTTGTTCTTTCTAAATATGCGAACCAATCCCTTAATTTCTCAAATTTGAATTTTTGTAACATCACACTTCTCTATAGGGAGGCAAAATTGAGGGTGAACACGGTCTGGTTAAGCGCCTATCACGCGCTTGTTCTAGTATATGTTGAGCCCGTGGGGGGGGGGGGGGTACTCCCTTACACGAGGCTATTGGGGATGTGCCGCTGGATGGGGTCGCATTTTCACGACTGGAGTGATGGGGTCGCATTTTCGATAGATTTACTAGCATAAGGTCGCAAATTTTCGGATTTTTGGGGTAAGTAGGGATTCAAAATGGGAAGATTTTCAGTTAAAAAATCAAAAAGTTGTTGTTTATTAAATTTAACAATAAGCTTGCATTGACCCTCATTACATTCCGCCGCTTGAAACCACATTGATAACGTAGATGCATAAATAGAAAGTGACTAAGTTGGGATCGCGAAAATTACATTTTCCAAAAAGTGACTAAGATGGGGTCTATAATTGACGAAAAAATATACTGTAATGGGGTAGGGGCTCTGAGAGGGCACATACCCAGCAAACATAAACCCAAGTACCCCCCCGCCCCCCGGGATGTTGAGGGTTCCAGCGTCCTAGAGAAAAACCCTTTAGCTAGGGTCGAGGATGCCAGGGTCCTAGTGAGTGGAGATCCCACCCCTCCCCAACAAAATGTCAAAGAGATCTACCTTATCGTGCTGCCTATACAAGTGGAATTAAAACAAAACTGAATGCAAGGCTGCCAAATATACGGCAAAGGGCTTATTTATTTGAGGCCCATATTTCGGCTAACAAAATTAGCCTTCCTCAGGGCCATAGCTACACTGAAAGAAAATACTGTAAAGCTCCTAAAATCCGATAATGAGAACAATAGGTCAATAGATAGCATGATTTCCTACTTCAAGTGACGTCTGGCTCTAGCATCTCTATCTTAGAGATCCGGCAAGAGGAACCAGTCGGTTTTATGTACGCGTTGAGTGGACCTTTCCCTTTTTTCGCGTGTCTCCCTCGCGCGTGCCCGTTCTCTCTTTCACCCACTACTTCCAAGCGCCTGCTACGCTAGTCGAATAGTCTCCTTCGCAGCCGTTACTCGGCTGTCGTCACTCGTCACGCAACGTGGGGAGGAGCGTTGCGTGACGAGTGACGACCCTAATAACGGCTACGATGGAGACTACTGCTACGCAGGCTACAAGTGGAATGACATGGTGTAAATAAATTTACAGGGGTGGATATAGGGGGGTTGCTTGGATGTCCTTTATGTCTGAGATGAACTTCTGGCCCGGCTTTCCCTTAAACCAAACCCCTGATACCATGAGGGTTTTTTTTCTTTTTACGAAACTCGCGTTTTGTTGGAATTCACCCACCCACCTTTTCCGATCCCATCTTAACTTACCCCCAGCTGGAGCGGAAAAAATTTGACTACCCATATATGGATCTGCATCTTGAGGCCAGGCTGCTGAGCTTCTCAAAGCAAGTGAACGGAAATTTTTGCGCTGTGCGGGGAAAGTTCTACGTGCTGAAAAACAAAAATTATTTTTGCCTTTTGAGCGAAGTTTTTCAAAGTGAATTGTCTTTTGCAATGGATTTTGTAATTGGGTTCAACAAAGTTGGATGTTTAGACCATGGAAGAGTCACAAAATTCGTGTTTTTAAACGCGTCGAATGAGGCCCTGGGAACAAGACCTAGCAGATCTTTGAAGAAACTTCGAGTGTTTGCTTTTAAACCAGGTATGATTTAATCAGAACAGTTTTATTTAGGTTTTGTTAAGAAAATATTTCGTTTTCAATTAGTTTATTTTGCTCATACTTTTAGGCGCTGGCACCCCAAAGATATTTAATTTATGAGAGGGTCAAGCGCATTTTTATACAGTTCAAGCTATGGTCCTAAAAATTTCCACAAGATCGACATTTACGCGATTTTTTCAAAGGGAACCTTGGAAAAACATGATGTTTATGTTAAGTAATTAAGTTATCAATTTTTATAGTAATTTGGTGAGAAAGCTATATTTTTCTCGATAAAAAGGGGCTGTCGATCAGGGGAATATCCCTCGATCAAAAAGTTGCAACATAAACATAATGGTTACGTGGTCTGCGGAGCGTGACAAAAGAAACCATGGGGGTGGGGTTAGGGAAAAATTCGCTCTTGCAATAGATAATTTTCTGTGAAATCATTAATTCAAAATAAAAATTTTATTTCAGTCTTTGAAATTTTACTATAATGTTTGTCATAAGTCTGGGTAAAATTTAACAGCCGGTCAGCTGAAAATAAAAGTGGCACTTGTTATGAAAAATCTAGGCCTCTTTGCTCAAACAGCCTGATTATTGTAGAAAGTCCATAATTCATCAGATCTTTGGACGTTTGCAGTTTTGCCAAGAAAGTCATAGCTATAGGTCTCATGTGCACCTTGTGTTTTGTGTTTTCCTTGTTGTTTTTTTGGTGTAAATTGTGCCAAATTTTTCTAAATAAATTGTGATAAATTCTTAAACTAGTGGTAAATTTGAAATTTCAAGTCAGTACTGGTTTGCTGATCATCTATATATACTGTAATTTGTTAACAAAATTATTTATCATTACAGCAAGGAAAAGCACTCATTTATGAAATAAAAACAAAAAAAAACTGAACCCACTTTCTACGGACACCCATATGTAACAGACAGTTCCAGCAAGACAGCTCCTATATTTTCTGTAAAATTAACGTTCTTAATACGGACAGTGGTTAATATGGACAATGGAAACTTTTCTGTGTCCTGAGTCAAAAAACTTCCATATATTGCTAACCTGACTTTACGGACACTGTTTATCTACACACTGTCTATGACTGAATATCTTACCACTGAAAACTTAACAGAAACAGCAAAAAGTTCTGTCACGTCATGTCTAATGGTCAGTCCACCTGGCTAAGTCGCAAACTAAAAGCATCAGTACAAATAAACCTAGCAGATTCCATTGTTGTGTTTCAAGAAGAATACTTGAAAGGTTGTCTTAGTCTGACACCTTAACATCCTTGGAGACCCAGGGGTGGTCGGTCAGGTCGGGATAAATGGCGGCGAAAGTTTTCAAGAATGTGCGAGAGAGCTCCTGGGATGCTACTCTAAACAAACCAGTTCCATGACTCATTCGAATACTTGTCTCTTGGAGGCCAGCATCTATTGCGCTGCTTTCTAAATCCTCTTATACGAAGGAGTTTGCCTGCAAACACTGTACACTTTTCACTGTACCTGTCTGGCTTGTGCAGGAGAGCTTTCAAAACTGGACACAGGCATAATGATTTTATCTTACTCTACCTACCAATTCAAGTCATTAAAAGATTGCCTACTCGGCATACTCGCCAGGCGTGACAAGAGATAATTCTTCACTCTTTAAAGTTTGTAAATATTTCTCATCAGTGACCCAAGAGGATCGAACGAAAGCAGCGCAATAGATGCTGACCTCCGATTGGGCATAAAAATATCAAGCATTTGAATGAGTAGTGGAACTGGTTTGTTAAGAGTAACATCCTAGGGGCTCTCTAGTCTGTTCTAGAAAACTTCTGCCGCCATGTATCCTGACCCAAATGACATTCCCTGGGCCTCTGAGGATGACACCCTGACTGACTGATTGTGAGGTTTTTTTAGAATGAAATTGTTACAGTAACTGCGAAGAAATTAAACAATATTTTTTCATTAAAATGTCTGTTTAAGTCTCTTCATCGAAAAAGCCTGCTTAATATGGACACCCAGATAATATGGATGGTATATCATGTCTCGTTGGTGTCCATATTAACCCGGTTTTACTGTTTTACTTTGATTTTCACACAGATAAAAAATAAAGAGAATTCTTTTAAAGAGATTTTCCAATAATGAGTGACTTTACCATTGATTGGTTCATTCCAATATTATTTCTGATGATTGATTATGAAAAAATTTCAACAGATTACCAAGAACACTTCTCAAGTTAAATTAATTAATTAATTACTAGAATGTACTACTGTATGATCTGTGGCATTTACGCCTCTAGAGATGCAGACTAATAGCCTAACAATATCATGCAACAGTCATGCAACAGATTAGAAAAATGCAACAAACAAATAAAAAGTGAGAGTTGACTAAAATTATTATTTGTTTACAAATAATTCCTTTTCTTGCTGAAAGTGTTCAAAATTTGACATCTATAAACCATATTCACTGAAAAAGCCAACTTTACTGTATACACTAGTCAGTAAATAATTCATTAAGTATACAGTTTATGACAGCAAAAAAACCTCATTATAGGCTAGACAGTTAATCTATTGACACCTTTTAACTGAATATAGAATCCTGATGACAAACTACAGAAAGACTCTATGGCAACTTAGTAAAGCACGTGATGATAAACATTCATAGCCTATTGGATATTTTAGACATCGAACTTTGCTCCTTTGGGACTTTTAATGTGAATCATCTGCCTGGTTTGAGGCCCTACTAGTTTATTCTTTACAACATTTTGATTGTACCAATTAGGTAATTAGGACAAATAAATAAAAGAAAATGATTGACTTAATGTTCAAGAGATGTCTTGATGGAAGAGAAGTATGAGAACAGGACACAACACAATTTTGCACACTCATATTATAGCTAAAAATGCTGTATTTCAAATTTAAAAGTTCTGGGGTACATTCCAAAAAAAGCAATTAAAAAAGAACAATGATAACAAACTCATTTGACTCTCTGCTATAATATGCAGCTATGTTTGAATAACCATGATTTGTAATTAAGCCTTATATTTTGTTATTTTGAGGGGCTGAATAGGAGATACTCTTTTAACATTTGAAAACCAATTTGCTCATGCATGGAAATTTTTCTGAAAAAGCCTGATCAATAATTGAAAGCTAGTTCAGCTATTTTCTGGTCATTGGGTGGTCAAAAAGAACCAAAATTTCCCAAACATTATATTGTGTTTATCAAGCACTGCACTGTGTTCTGTTCCTGATGCTGAATTGCAGCTTCAAAAGTTCGGGCATGTGCAGAAGGCAAAAATTCAAGATAGCTACCCTCTCAACTAATATGTTTAGTAAAACTGATGACATCACATTAATTTGTTACAAGGTTCTAGGACATGCAATGGCGGTTCAGCTGTGAATTAGTTACACATACCTGGACTGATTTTGACTTAATTTCTTTAGGGTAGAATTTTTCTTTCGATATTATTGTTCTGTACCTATTTTAATAGACTAAATACAGTACAATTACCGAAAAATTAACAGCAATTTTTTGCATTTTGATAAGCTGCTACATTAGAAGTTGTTTATGTTGGAATTTGAAAACTTTTCACTATTGAAATATTTTTCCTAGTTTTCTTTTAGTTATGACTAGAAGAGAGGCACTTAGTGGGAAGTGAAATGCTTAAAATACTTAGCTTGCCATTGCTTATTTCCGCTGGAATAGCATAAAGCTGCTCGCTTTGCATGTAACAATATTTTTCCATCTTTCGGATAAGAAACCAGATGTTATATTTTTATTGAGAACAAAATAAGCATTTTTAGGTTTAATTCCTTTCCAGACACTAGTCAGCATTTGACCTCGTATGTATTTAGCTCAATTTTGGTGTATTTCCCCCAGAAAATAGAATATTTTGATAGCAACGGAGAATTTTACAGTACTGAACACATGTTGCTTGCTGTGTCACTTCCGGTTTTCTCCTAAACTATGCAAATCATGAAAAAAATTGTTACTACAGTGAAAATAGGACTTCTTTTGGACAATTTGAGTTTAAAACTAGGTTAACAAAAGACAGCAACAGTTCCTTTATTTAATTTCAAACGGAAATATGAAATCCTGCCCTTTCACACAAGCTCGAACGGGGTTGCTCGTACGCGTTGTAGCCGCGGGATGAACCGGTGTTTATCATGAGATCTCACCTCTACATTTCACTAGTTCTAAGAGGAATAATTGCTTTTGTTTTACGCCTCTTTCGGAAGTAATTCTTCAAATTTTGGAGCATCCAACCTTTTTATAAAACAAAAAATCGTCCCAGGTGGTGATATCGGCTTCTTGTACATTGTTAACTCTAATTTTCAGGATTGTGCAAAATTCTCCCGAGTTCCTATATTAATGCTTCGTAATAGACTCACATAGTAATACTTGTTTTCGCCATAATTAAGTTTTCTTTTTCCTGCTTTTTTTCCAGGGTTGACATCGAGGAATATTTTCACTCCGAACGCGATGTCTCTCGCGAAGGAGGTGTGTTCCAAACGCGCACAGGAAATGGGAAGCTCTTGTTTAAAGTGATGAAAACCTCAATTCTCTGTAGCTTGCTATCTCTGCTGATGACAGTTATTGTTCTTTCGACCAACCACGCAATACATCAGGGAGGGTAGCCTGAGAATTGATGCAATCGCCTAGAGCGTTTGATATTTACACGAGGGTTCTGCTGATACAAGAAGCTTGAAGTGGATTCTTGTGCCGCCATTTTGATAAGCGGGAAAGGATTTCAAACTTGCTTCAAAGGTGGCATATTTCAAAGTGAAAGAGACTTAAATACCATTCAGAAGGTTTCAAACACTTCCATCTTTACTCTTCGGTGTTTTTACGTGGTGTTGAAAGTGATTCAACGTGGAAAATTGAAGACGAAAATTTAGCGTTTTTGCATATATCAAGGTTGGTGTGTTCTTTTGCGAGATTAGAACACGCACCACCAAGACGTGGCGGTCACGTGCTCAGCGCGCTGAAAAACGTTTCTCTACTCCCCTTGAATGAACTTCGAAAACTTTGTATTTTGGAGTGATTTTTACTCTTTATTTTATTTTTATGTTTTATTTTCCTGTTGTAAGCAACCGCGAAAATGCTTTCAACGGGGCCTCGTTGCCATCGGCAGTCATTGTGAAGTGAAGTATGGTAGATGGCTCAAATGGCTCCCGCTCTGACCGAGGCGAGCGCGTCTCCGGAGTCCTCGAGAAAGAATTCTGTGGATCGTCACTGTTCATCAACTGTACAAGAGGAACTTAAGCAAGAAAGTGCTGGGCTTGCTTTGGATTTGAAGCTAGTTTCACAGAACGGTCTTGTACGATTGATAAGTGACAATAACATTGCAGACATTACAAATACTATCAAGCCTTCGGCGCAGAACACACCCATAGTTTCACGACTCAGCGAAGAAATTAAAGGCAAAATTGAAATGCCAAACGGACATTGTGATGATAGCCTAGAAAAAAGTGCCGCGACAAAGCCGTCGAGTAACTCTTCCGACAGAGAAGAAAAGCGAAACTCGTCCCCTGATCTTTCACGAGCCACATGTGCTTCAACGGCGAAGACTTCGGCTGGTACATGTAATACTGTTTGCGAAAAGGAAGAGAGTAATCGAGTTTCGCAGCATCCAGTAGCAAATTTTGATTCTGGAAAGGCCTTAATTTCTCAAAGAACTTCACAAGCCTTTCGACGTCAGGCAAAGCTTGAAGGAAGGGCGAGAAAAATTGAGACGCGCCTTCGCAAACTACAAGCGCGGCAACTTGGTGACCATGTGCTTCAACAATTGGAAAATTTGGCGGAAAAGCGTTGTGTAACTCGCGATTCCTCTTCAGCTAATCTCGAACCAGGTGGAAATTTAGGAATAAAAGGTATTCCCGAAAGTAAAAGCGTGTCAAATATTTGTCCGGAACTGAAGGCAGATCGACTTCATAACAAACCGCCGATGCTTGGAAATTTTGCAAGTCGGATGAAGAACAACAACGCAACGACGGTGGACATCGCAATAAAAGAACTGGAGCGGATTTCTGCTGAGTCATTTGGCTCTGACGAAGGAAACGTTTTAGTGGATTTCAAGCAATTTGGTAAAAAATCGAAGGCTGTTAGTTCTGTGGAAAGTTGGAGTTCACAATGCGAATTTTTGGAGAGCATCGATGATTCGGACGCGACTGAAGCGAGTTCCGGGGAAGAAAGCGAGGATGAAGGAGAATCGAGGAAAACGAAACTACGCAGCAAACGGTGAGTAGAGATTTGTTCACCCTGACGTAAGTTTGTGCTTGATGCGAAAGAGAAATAAAATTTTATCATTTTGCTAATTGATCGTGGGAGCTGAGAGTCTTTCATCGACTCCCACGAAATACTCTCTTCTTTTCTTATTCATTGGATTGGTGGCGTATTTATGAAATTTTGGTTGACATATCTGCGGCTTTGTTCAGTTTTCATTTAAACTTTATATACGAAAGGGATTTTTCTTTTTCAAAATTCGATGTGTGTGTTAAATTTGTGCAAGATGTGGATAACATTTTAAATTTCCCTCGCGCTAAATTTACAAGAGTGAAACATGAACAAAATACCATCGACGTTGAAACGCGGAATACCAATGTTTTTATTTCCACTACTTGCATTTTTAAACCTCTAGGTTATATAACATAGCCTGAGTAAAATGATCACAACGAGTAAACCAGTGGTTTAGTATTTTTCCGTGTTGGGGATTATATGTTGTTGTGATGTCGGGCGATAGTTGCGCCAATTTAATTTCCCTGACTTGGCATTTCATATTCATTTAGTGTCTTGGGAGTTCTGCCATTGAGATATACAAAACCGACTCAGTTGACCGGCGCTGCTAGATAGTTCGATTTGAATGTGGCAAGAAGGAAACCTTATTTCTTGTTTCTTGCTATAAGTTTGTTTATTTTCAATTTTCTGTCCTGTGCTGCGGGAATTTGCATATATGTCGTGAACGCTAAAAAAGGAAATTTAAATTTTTAAGAATATAGTTTTCTTACACTCCTTTCCATTGTCAGCCGTCTCATAGATGTAGGCTCTTTATTGCCTTGAAGCCGCATTAACCCGTCAGGCAATATGTATTTCTTAAATGTGAAATTGTTGATTTGTCGTTTTTGCTTGTCGTAAAATTGTATTACACCTTTTATCATGGAATCATTCCTTTGTACCTGGTAAATATTTGAAGTCTTGGTTTATATGACAGAAAAATAAATTATTTATGTTTTAAGTATTTTTGATCTACCAGGAGATTTAGACTTGTATAATAGTGTCCAGTCTTACTTTTTACAACTTTTAACCATTTGAGTTGGAGAGATGTTTATATTGAAATATCATGTATATTTGCCACCCCTGTCTTCTTTAGTATGTGGTTGTATTGAAATTGTTTTAAATATTTGCAAGACATTTGTTGTCTTGTACTCACTTAAGTTCTAACAATTTGCACCTTAGTTTTGTGATTTATGTTGAATAACTTTTCAGGGCAACAATTGCTTAAATTCTCTTTAATATGAAGCATCATTAGCTATCCACAACAGAACGGTCTCAATTCACCGGTCAACCGTGTTGTTGAGTATTGTGTGAATGTGCTATTAATGGCAGGGAAATTCCAACTGTTCTTCTAAGATGTATAGTGTTTTGTCATGGTATAATATAAAAAAAGTAATAGTAATAATTACTACCATTAATCATCTTTTTTAATGATCTATACCTTGTGTTCTAATTATCTTAATATTTTTATGCGAGTTATTTTATTATTTTTCTCAAAGTGTGATTCTTTGACTTGCAGTCTAGAATATGATATTGAATTAAGTGGTACTTTTGTGGTATTGTACGTGTTAAACTTAAGCAAAGGACTTGCTTGATATAATTAACTTGAATGTTCATAGGTAGCCTTTAAGAAATTGATGGTTAATTGGAGCAGATTTAGATATTTGTTATGAAGATGGTTGATCATTTTTGCTTTTCTTTTAGTGTTAAAGTTTTAAGGAGGCAGTTTCGAATGGAACAAGGAGTAATTGCATCGCACTGGTCTTGGCTGCAGTCCCAAATCATAAATTTGGAACGTCAGATCCGACGATATGATGATCTTTATAAAGGAGGAAGATCGAGAAAGGGGACAGTAAAACTTCAAGCTTGCACCCCAAATGTGAGCTTGGTGAGAAGTGCTACTGACATTGATGGAAATGGTATTGTAAAGGGATTAAGAGACAATGCACTGTCAGTACCACCTTCCCTGGATATTAACAACTCTAAACACTTGACAGACTTAAATAAGAAAGATTCATTCAGGGATTCAGATAATCACTTGTTAAACGGGGTCAAGCGAGGCCTGCTTGACAGTTCTTTATTGAACAATGAGGATGTGCCAACGAAGCGATATCGAACAGCCCTTGGAGCAAATGATTCAACAGACAATAAGCTTTTTTCTTCTTTGCCATCCACTTCAAATGATGTTTTTCCTCAATGCGCTAGAACTAGAGGAGTGTATATGATCAGGAAACGTCGTCTGGTACATTTATCTCACATTCGTCATAACAAGCCCAAGCCACTTTCACTGCTCTGTGGATGTGTTACCCCAACAACTCCTTGTTTGATTTGTTCAAAGTCTTCAAGAACTTTACCAGTGGTTAGGCCCAGTCAGACTACGCCAGAAAAAGTTGCCTCCCTGGATGCCTCTTTCCATCCAGTGCTCTCATTCTGTACAGGTAAACCAGGGTTTTTACAATTTCTTGGACATTATTTTTTATTATGATCCTAGAACCCAGAGGGTCTTATACCCATCCTGGTGACAGATTGATGTCTAATGATTCTGTACAACTTCAAATCTGTGATTTGCCTTTTAAATCTTCCTGCTTTGGTAGTAATCAACCTTTGCTATAGGAACCAAGTAGGGATTCAGCTAAGGAAAAGCTAAGCAGGTTTTTTTATTAGTCAAGCTGGCTTTTTTAACTCAACTGCGCCTTCAAATTTACCCCATCTCTTTGTTTTCCAGAGCAGATTGAGCCAGTGGTAAGTTCTTTTTTCCAGTCAAATTAACTGGCAGCCAGCTCTTAGTGACATCCCTTATAAGGGCTAGAAATTGCCTTTATACAGTTACTTAAAACTATTATTTTGAATTGTCTTTATTTCCCACATCATTGTCACCAAACCTTTAGAGAATCGTTCAAGATGAAAGGATGTTAAGTAAGAAAGTATAATCCTTTGGCTTATATTTGAGAGTGGTGTTGAATTCTCACAAACAAATTGTTAGGAATCACATTAATTGCCACAGCCTCAAAACCAAATGAAACTTGAACTTTTGTTTCTAAGAAAACGAAATATTTCTACTCTCAACACCTGTAGATTAGGAATAGTATGCTACACTGAGTAGTGTGATAAAGCTATTGTTGGTATGTTTTCAGACATCCCTCTTCAGTTGCATTTTGGAGCGTTATTAAAGAGGGGTGGCTTTGAGAAGAGGACCAAACCACAGACATTGAAGGCTGCTTCTCAAGTTGTGGAAAAGAAGTAAGTTTAACCTCTCCTTACTACAATTGGTTTACAGTCCTTTCGAAACCTATTCAATTTGTCCCCAATTTTTTTGTGTATTTTTGCCTAGTTTTTTAACTCATTCACCCCTGGAAATTTGCGTTTTGAAGCAAGTCAAGCAGTTTTCTGGCCACTGTTGTGCTATAAAGAGCTAAAACTTACCACAAAGCCATTTACAGGACATGCACTTTGCAGCCTTCTGATCCAGATACAAACTATTACTTGCAAAGTTCAGGCGTGTGCAGACAGCAAAATTGAGAGTTTTTGGGTTTAAAAGTGACACAGCAGTCTTTACCCCTCTTTTTTCGCCTCTCTTGTCTCATTTTTTTTCCTTCTGCTGTGCATTTAGTAGGCTTCATTTTGGTGGGAAAAGTTTTTAGTAAAGGTTTTAGGATCTTAGGATTAGATGATAGGAAAGGTAGGTGGGTAATGGAACAAGATTTTCATGGAAGTTTTTCAGGTCAATCTTACATGTTTTTTTGCCTTCTTCTCTGGTGTCCTTGACTGAATACTGCTCATTCTGGTATGGTTTGAAAGATTTTTTCACTCTGCACAATTAAGGGTACAAAGGTGCCCTTGACGATTAAAACTGATGACGTTACAAGCGGTAGAGGGACATGGATCCACACGGGTGGTTACGGGCAGTTCAGGGATGAATGAGTTAAATTCTTCACTTATTCACTCATTTAGGTCAACAAGAAAAGTTCCATATTTGTTTTTATCAATAGCTAAACAAACAAACATTAATTTATAGCATGTGTTAGGCCCGTTTTGTGGCTTAAAATATAAGATGAGGATAAGTTAAAACCTGTACCAGTTTACCGGGCAGCAAATTTTAAGTAATTGTTGAGGCACTTAGGAATGGGAGTTCCCCACCCTCTCCCCTTTTCTCTCCCACTTATTTTGTTTTGATTTGTGTTTTTCCATTTTTACCCCTTGTGTGGTGTGGAAAAGAAAAAAATGCTATGCTGTCTGAATCATGTTGTCTAGTCTTGGCTATGAAGTACTTGTTGCAACCAGTTAATTAAATCAAGCCTACTTAATATGCTTGTATGCATAAAAGTTTGTTTCAAGTAACAGATAAAACACAATTTCAATGGACGTTTTAGTTGTTGTCTTCACCTTTTGCACATTATTATAGATAGAATCTGCAGAAGAATTGCTCCTCAAGCATTTTTGCACTCCACCCTTTTCCTCCAATTTCATTTTGCACAAAGTTGTTCTTTCAATATTTTACTGGTTGTTAAAGTCTATCAGGACTGTTGTCATTCAAATTGTGAGTGCCATATAACAGTTGTTTTGTCTCTAACAAATTTATTTATGATTGAAATCCAGTCATGAGACTTTCTGTTGATAACAAGTATCCTTCATTTATACGGACACCAGCAGATTAGCATAAAGATGGCTGTCATCGCTTAAAATAGTGCTATTGTTTACTCAGCTTTCAAAACAGCTTTAAAGTTAATGTTTGCCCCAGTTTTTAGGTTCCTAAGTTGATTTTTTTTATGTGATATTTAGTCAGCAGATCAGGAAAAAGTCTAGTTATTTACCTCTAGCGTGTTCACTATAAAAAGCAGCCAATCTGTTATGGTAATTTGTTATGGTAACAATGTCATTGTGTTAAAAATGGATATCGAAAGGCTTGAAACAAATGCTGACCACTGGACCATAGATCTGCTGTACTTTCTTACACACCAACTATACATTGCTAGTGTCCCTGATAGAAGTAATTATTGTTTTCAGGTCTCTTACTAGAGGCTGGCTTGCCTAGGTTTTTATCATGGTTGAAATTAACATGCGTAATATTTCAATTAACACAGGAAACCACCTGTGGTAGCTAAAGCAGGAAAAAGGCGTTCACAGCTTGCCAAAGGCGCTGCTGCTTCTTTATTGTCCTCTGCAAGTAAGTGCACAAACTTTCTAAGCTATCTTTGAAGTTTATTCAGCTGTCTTGAATTAAAAAACATATACTTCCTTGTTATTTAAATATTCCTTGTCTTTGAATTTTAATTACAGGTCATTATAATATTACAGCTTATTGTTTCAGAGGCATATTTGACATTTTCTTAATCTTAGGGGACTTCATAGCTTTGTTGTTGGATACCTTTTTTTACTCAATGAAAAGTTTCAGTGCCACTTTGGAGATTTCCTTGCAGTTTTGAGGTTTGAATTTTTTTCTATAATTTTTTCCCACCTCAGAACATCACAATCAAAAGTATGAGAGAAAACGAAACTACTCTGTAACGTCCACTCCAAAGATTTCATCAAGAAGTTCTGCTGAAAACAGGGTTGGTCAGTCTGATGGTCCAAGGAAGAAGCGTGCTGCAGCCATAAGTGCTGGTAAGAAAACAGATATCAGTAATTAAAACAGCCAGTGTAGTAAAAACCTGAAAAAATCTGGAGTTAGCAAGAGAGGCCTTAAAAATGCAGTTAGGGAAACCTCAGGGTGCACCAAAACCTAAGTCCGATTGTCCCGGACAGATAGAAATTTAGTTCGGACATGTAAACCTTTGACATGACTTGTCAGGGGGACAAGCTCATTTTTAGTAAGAAAAAACACAAGAACGGTTGAAAATTGACTTCAAATTCCAGTAGAGTTATAATTTATTTATCTTATTGGTCGTAAAAGCAAACCTCATGCTGGACGAAAGAAGGTTAAATATTCCTTTTAACTTCGCCATTCTGTGGCCATTTCTTTTGTTTTTACGAGCTCCATCTGGCTTAAGTAACCAGGCCTTTCAAGATGTTAGTCATTCCTGCTATAAAGATTGTGCATGATATTTATTTAGGTTTAAGCCAAGAACAATTTACAAGGCTAATAATGCGATTAAAAATATTACATGCCTGATTGTTTGTGAGTTTTTAGTTTTGAGCAAAGTGTTTTGAACAAGAACTTTTGGGTTTTGGTCAACAAAATTTGATATAGTGCTTGTCCAAAGGACAAGGGGATAAGAAAATCATTGTCTTACTCTGAAACGTGTGCGTTTTATTTCAGTAGTTTCAATATCCTAAATATTGTAGTCTAATCATTTCAGTCATTTTAGTGTAAAATTTCCTTTTCACAGTAGACAAACAAGAGGAGAGCATAAGTTTAAAATAGTTGTAGCCAAGTGTTTTAGACTTCATAATGCACAAAGTAAGAGTATACTTGCAACTTCAAAAACTGCTGATCCTATCTATTTGTTCTTAGCTAAGAAAATTAAGTTTAAAATGCTGCCATGTCTATATCAGATATAAATACAACCATTGATTTCCTTTTGTATTTTCTTTTATAAAATGTAAATGAGTTGTTTTCCATCACCAAACTAACTCGGGGATGACACTTGAGCTTTACTTGTATCTTTTCATAATCTCCTATTTTAAAGGTTAAGTTTGCACGCCAGAATGTAAAAAGGCGTTGAAACAATTATTGCAAAAAGGATAGATTGTCGAGTTGATCAAGGTGGTTCTTACAGTCACCTCATTGCTTTGGTCCTGAAGAAGACAAAATGTTGTACAACACTTTTTTTGTAACAGACACCTTACTCTCTTTCTGTTTTGTATATACTTTTGTTGTGATTTTTGTCTACTGATCACCTATTGGTTCTGAGATGTTGTGCTAGAACCAAGTATTACCTCGTCATAGTAGAATATTATTATTATCTGAAGAAAGCTTTGTGGTGCCAGGTGACTTATCATTACTAAGTAAGTTATTACTTTAATTCTCATTCAGCTGCCCAGCTGCAGAAGCGTGCAAGGAGTTTGTCATTGCCGACTGTGGGTTCTACCCCATCTACTCCAACATCCACTCCTAGCCCTACGCCAAACCTGACCCAGTCTTTGCCACCAAATAGTTTATCTTCATTGTTGAAGAAGAAGAGAGGAAGCAATGCATTTGACATTAACAACATTGTCATTCCTTACTCCATGGCTTCATCGACCAGAGTTGAGAAACTTCAGTACAAAGAGATACCAACTCCAAGTTGGCGAGTCAATGATGTAGCTGAAGTCGATGATGTTAAGGTGGAGGTTGGTATATTGCTCTTTATCAATCACTGCTTTGTTAGGTTGCACCAGTGAATGGTTGATGTCACTATTGAAACCAGGCAGTGTAATGTTTTTCTCTTGTGCTGTCACCCTAGTTCCTTACTATCTCGTATTGCTTGTAAATTATGTGGTTACCCACTTGTGAAAAGAAATATTGCTTGTGGTTTGCTGTCAGTATGAATGAAGGTACCACAGCCGTTTTATGGCCCTCAAATTTAAATGCCGTTAACAGTAAGTTTTGGGAAACTTACCTCGAACTACCAATAATGTCCTTCAGTGTTCTCACCAGGATTTTGCCTTGGGGAGTCCCAGGGCCCCCTCTTCTGAGAAATAGGGGGACAAAGTTACAAAAAACAGGCGGTACGAAGAACCTGAGCCCGCACTCCAAATTGTCTGTTACATGAAGTACTTACCTGATCCAATATGGCAGAAGAGGTGTTTACGATTCGGAGGAGGAGTTTACGATGTAGTGGGACGTGCGTGGGACCAATGAAAGTAAAGGCAACAAAATTAAAGACTTTGACTCATTTGATATCATGTTTTTTATTTATTCAAACAAACAGAATGCTTTAGTGTTAGGTTGACCATTAAAACTACTTAAGTCCGTTTGACTCGTAGCTTGCCCCTGCGCCCTAACAGGCACATCCTCTTGGTTTTAATGCGCCATTTCAGTTTTTCTTGCGGGAATCCCGCAAGGCCACGGCCTGGTGAGAACATTGTGTCCTTAAAAATTTTGTTACCTTATTCTTGCGGTTTGGTAATCTCCACTAAAATATAATCTGAAATAATCAGCACATAATAGCAACAACTACAACATAATTATGTAACAAACAAGAGTGAATTTAGAGCAAAGCACATGAGAAAAAACAAAGTATTACGAGGTGTTTAGGGCCTGACAAAAAAAAGGGAATTAGCTTTTCCCTGGAAACCTGTGAAATTATCTGTTAGGTTGGGCAATAGGTAGAGTGTTTTACTGTTTTCAGTCCAAACGTGTGTAAGGTCATTCGTAACCAGTGCCATTTTTTCCAGGTGGAAGAGCAATGTGAAAAGGACAGCAGCGAGGACACATCAGATGAGTTGTATGTCTCTAGGCATGCGTTTTGTGAGGAGCATGAACGCAAACGGTTCTTAGGAATTATAAAGAAGAAAAGAAAACGAACATCACGACAGAGCAGTGAAATAAGCAATCCTGATCCACCATCTCCGCTGACATATCCAGACAGTCAAGGAGGCACTCCCCCAGGAACACCTACAATCACACCCACAGCAGGGGGGTCACTGCCTGTCACCCTTGCCTCTGTTCCCCCACCTCCCTCCACCTCGGCTTTGTCCCCTTCTGGCACTACCACACCCACTTCAGCCATGCACTCATTTCATCGCTCACTTTCAGACTCCAAGCTTGCACATCGCAGATCTTCTTCCACAGATAGATCAGAAAAATCCGTTTTTGATGAAGAACTCTGGCCACCAGTGCCACCATGGCCAGAAAGAAATTTTCCACTATCAGACACTGATTTTACAGCGCTCAAGCTTCCAACACCGCTGCCGACACCTGCTTCTTCATTACCTGCTTCTCCTTCAGCATCCTCTCCTGGTAGCCCCATGTGCTCACCCCTGGCAAGTCCAGCTTCTGACGCCAGCAGCGAAAAGAATGAGTGGACTGTCAAGCTCGTGACAGACCAGGGACCTGGTTCTGGCAGTGATTCTGGTGGGCCTCCCAGAAAAGGAATAGTTCTTAAATTAGCAAAAAGATAAAAGAGTTTGAAAATGAAAATTTGTGAAAGTAGGTTAATGGTTTCCCAACCTGTCTGCTTTCTTTGGTTATCAAGAAAGGGCACTGATGATATTATTTGTAAATAAGTCCTGTTTAATTGTGGTGTTCGTAATTTTGTGTACTGGGGTAGTGAAGTTACTTGCACATATTATTGGCAGGTTAAGAGAGGCTGCTCCATCATGGAGTGGTGTTGTTTTGTTGTGAAGAGTTTAACTCTTAATTCCTTAATTCAGCGTGATACCAGTTTAGTTATTCTTTGCTGCCCTTTCTTGACGCAGGCGTAGTTGCGTGTTGAATAGCCTGCGAGCAAACTCTCCATTTGGAAGAGTTGCGAGAAGTTACGAGAGTGCGAGAGGCGACTTAGCTGTTCCCTCGCGCGTTCCCTCGCGACTTGCTTCGCCCTCCATCACTGGAGAGCTTGCTCGCAGGCTACGTGTTGAACTACGGTGTTCTGAAAGTGTACAAGGTTTGACGTCAACAGAACACTGAGCGATATTACAGGAATAACAAAAAGCACTTAAAAGATTTGGAAAAAAAAAGGATTATAAGTATAATGCATGAACATTGTACGTAAGCATTCTTTCATCAAAGAGAGAGTTTCTTCATGAGCCACGTTTGTAAATAACCCATGTATCTGCGCTCAAATAACACTTGTATTTTATGAGTTTTAACATCGTGTACATTAACATTGACATAGATTTGTAGTGGTTTGGTTACAACAGAAATGACAACTTTGTGAATACACTGATTTGTATGATAACGTCGCTGTACTGTTTTCACTGCCACTTCTGATCTCTCTCCATTTCCCCCCTCCTCTTCAGAGATTCCAACCTTTTTTGGAGGAAAATAGGAAGTATCTTTTGGCGCCGAAGACGCGAGCCTCAAGGGGAATCTTGGGATATGCCCCCCTGCAAATTTAGTTTCTCTCAAGCGACATTTCCATTTTGAGATCGTTTTAGCGGTATTCTGTAAGGTTTTTATTCTTATCTCGGATGTCTTTGGGGTTTTTCTTTGCTGTTGATAATCCATCTTTTCAGAATCAAACAGGGAGATTTCTTTGACTGGCTTTACACCATGGCCACTTCGAAAAATCATGAATAACTGTAAACTGTATGTCCACATGGCTTAGATGCATTCAGTGGGGAGCAACACTGGTAATGGGCTCTTTTATACCTCTCTACTTTCGTCGCACACACTCTAAACCTTCCGTATAGACTGCTGGCCTTGTGAATCTTCACAACACGCGGTGGTCAATGGAGAGACTGGGCGAAACATAGGATAAGAAAGTGCAATGCCTAACGTTTTACCCTCAGGGGCCGGTTGCTCGAAGCCTGGTTAGCGCTAACCGAGGTATCAAAATGTATAGGTTTCCATGGTATTTAACGCTGGTTAGCACTAACCATGCTTCGAGCAACCCGGGCCTGATCGCCAATAAAATACTCAAGACAAAATGACATCGATAAAATAATAGGGGGAAATTACCGAAATTACGTCATCGATAAACTCACGTGTGAGATTATGAAAATAAACCACTCGGGTCCCTGATGTAGTTTTTATGAATTTAACGAGTGGTATATTTTCCAGTAAAACACTCGTGTCTATATAATAAACGGGGTTAATATGTCTCGCCATGTGGCGTTTTACTGCTACTCTATTTCAGGAGATGACGTAGAGTGATAAGGCAGTGCCGTTGTATCACAAGAGTCGTCTGTAATTGGTACATTGCGATCCTCGCTTTTACTGCGAGACAGAGTATTGTTGTACCCTTGGCGCACTGTTGATGTAATATTTCTTGTCGTGTTTCCTAACCTCGGCCATCCACCCATGGCGAATTTCAAGCAGCAGATAGTCAAATACTACTTCGAGCTATAAACTAAGGCAAAACTTCAATATTTTAACTGTCAAACTCGGAAAACGGTGAACACCTGAAAATTTTCAGGAATGTTGATTGTGTACTGGCCAATCACAATAAAGTTCAGGATACGCAAGCAAACCTCAAACCACAAATTATTGTGAAACACACCAGAAGTATTTATGGAATGTTATTGTGTTGCGACAAATGAGCCAAAAAGGCGCGATATAACTAAACCGCAAACAGCAACGGTAATTAATTTTGCTTGTGTATCCTGAACTTTATTGTGATTGGCCGGTACACAATCAACATTCCTGAAATTTTTTAAGTGTTGTTTGACAGTAATTACCGTTGCTGTCTGCAGTTTAGTTATCTCGCGCCTTTTTGGCTTATTTCTCGCAACACAATAACATTCCATAAATATTTCTGGTGTTCACGGTTTTGTGAGTTTCACAGTAACCCAGTGATTGTGTAAATGGGAAATAGCCTTGAAATCTGTCATGAGGGACCTATACGTTTTACCAAACCACTTCCTGTTGAACCAATATTAAATTTTCAACGCCTGACACGCAGACTGAGATCCTCTCTCCCTCTTACAGCAATACGATCGTATTCGAAAATCTCAGTTTTTGTCAGTACCACACGAAAAGAATGGTAAGTCGGCGTTTTCAAAAACCCCATCCCGAGGACGTTAATGAAAAACCTGTGTGATATTATTTTTGTCATTATTATTATTTCAAAAGTAGGTTGAGTTTGATCGTCCGGGTGAACGTAGTCCTGAATAGGACTGTTGTTGATGACAGTGACTGACGTTTCGACAACCTCAGTGGGGTAGTCATCTTCAGAGTCAAAGTGAGTTGTATCACGTCAGTTGATGGTATTATACTCTGGTTATTCAGATCTGATTGGTCAATTACGTCGCGATGTTATTGGTCGTCTGTTATTGGCTATGAAGACTCGTAATCAGTAATTGGTGCGTTTCTATCCGTCTATTGTCACAGTTAAACAGTCGTCTATTGTTAGTCAAATTGTCAGTTCTCCAGTCGTTCTCTCGCAGTTAGTTTTGCTTGATCTCCTCAATAAGTCGTTTGTACGGCGCTGATAACTGTTGGCTACGATTCAGTGGTGTTTGTTCTAAGTTTGATAGTAGTCTGTAGAATACGTTATACATGTCGCAGAGTCCCATTTGTATAAAACCAACACGTTATCTTCTTCAATTCTAAACTTACAACTTCCATAAGATAGGAAGCATAAGTATGCGAATAGACGATATTAGTGTCATCAGCAAATAGTATCAGCTCTAAAACCTTTGACACATTACATAGATCATTTATATATACTAAGAATAACAGGGGACCTAAGATAGATCCCTGAGGGACTCCGCAAGTGATATCTAATGCACAAATTGTATTATTATATTGCACAAATTGTTTTCGACAAGAAGATAACTTCTAAACCATTGTAAAGCAATACCACGTACTCCATAATGTTCTAATTTGTCGAGCAAAATTTTATGATTTACTGTATCAAAGGCCTTAGATAGGTCAATGAATAGGCCTAAAGCCGAGAAAATTACGAAATCCGAGGAGGGTCTTCCAACTTCCGACTTCTGATTTCCGCCTTCCAACTTCGGTAGCAATAAAAGGCGGTGATAGGCCTACACGATTTTTACCTTATGCTAAAATGCTGCTTGTTCCAAAAACGTTTTTTTTCCCTTCTGCTGGGTAGATTATGCTCTAGAAGGTTCTGGTTAAGCCGCCTATTTCACATTAAGAGGTCATGGCACACATATCGATTTACTGTGGTTTTTGTTTCTGATCGGCCGGATTTGCCCTCTGATGCAAGAGCATATTCTTTAAAGCTTTTTATTAAGGCCGAGTAAGGGCTCTAATTTTCTCCAAAGTGCCTTCTGGACCTCAATAACTATGTGACTATTCTTACGCTGTTATCACGCTGGGCCCAGCTCGTTAGTTGTCTTTGCAGGATGTTAAATTATCACGGATAGTGATTTACGGATCCAAAGTGATAAGATTGAAGTGCAGCTTAAAATGAAATCAACTATGGAGAATGCATTGTGACTCAGTAGAATCCAGCTTAGTGTTTTTGTAAAGAAAATGTGAGTCTTTTGACTGGAGCGCGTATTTCTTTCCTTGGTTATAGGTTTTTAATAAGCTTAACAGTGTTTGGACTGTTTTCTTATCACTGTTGCCACTTTGTGATTCGGCAATACCATGGTTTCGGTTCCCCAAGCGAACCTCATCAGTTGCCTGATTGGCTTTGTGCTTAGTTGCTTTTACAAGAGCAACTTTAGTTGTTCTCTTTTGTGGCTAGAACGGTGGTAAAGCCGTTCTTTCTACTGAGCCTTGACCTTAAGCATTAATACCCGCGTGGCGGATCGAGCGGCAATCGAGCCCGACAGAGGAGTTCAAGTCGGAGGTGGGAAGTTAGAAGTGGGAAGTTGGAAGTGGAAAGTCGGAAGTTGGAAATCGGAAGTCGGAAATCGAAAGTGGGAAGTGGGAAGTTGAAAATCGGAAGTGGGAAGTGGGAAGTGGGAGGTCAGAAGTCTAACCATGCAGCATTGAGTCTCAACGGTCAGAAATCAGAAATCCGGAGTTCGAACTTTGTCAAGTCTGAAGTCTGAAGTTTGAAGTATGAAGTCTTAAGTCGGAAGTCGGAAGACCCTCCTCGGCTTTCGTAGTAAATAGAACACACTGAAAACAATAATAATTTAACAATGTTTATAAAAGTTATACCCTGCGGCATGCAGTAGTTTCTCTAGGCCGGACGCTGTGCTACGAACCGTCCGGCCTGGAGAAACCACTGCTCGCAGGGTATTAAAATTAATAACATCGAAATTAAAAAAAACATAAAACGAAAAATATAGAAAGAAAGAAAAGGAAACTGATATTATCTCTGAGTATGAAAAACCACATTCTCGGAGACCCAGGGGCAGCTATTCGGGATGATAGAATGTTCGTGGTGAAAGTTTACCTAACATCGTCTCGATCTTATAATAACATTAAACTTTCACCACGAACATTCTATCGTCCCGACTAGCTGCCTCTGGGTCTCCGAGGATGAAGAAAACAATATTTTGTTGCAATGGGCTCCTGGTTGCAATTAATTCGTTGGGCGAGTGAGGGTCCATGCAAATGACAGTAACGAGTGAAATTCAAAGGATATTAAGAGCGACTGTCTGCAAATATCGACCAAAATCGTCTTTTTGTGGCACAAGTTAAAAATTCGAATTTCGCTCATTTTTGGCTCATCGATAACCCTTAATGAGTAATGAAACATGCTGTAGTTAGTTTTCCCAAATAACGTATTCTTTTGTTAAAATTCGAGAATACTCATTTTGCCCGTTCGGAGTTCAAAATCCACTTCCGGTAAAACGAAATTTTTCACAAATTTCATTGACTCGTACGTCAAACTACAAAGATTTGGCAGCCTTGAAGAACACGAATAGTTTTTATGTCCCTTTCTTTCTCATAAGACGATAAATTTGTGAAAGCTGTAATAAGTTTGTGGCCAAAAAGGTATTGTTAAAAATAGGCCCTATTGACAATTTCACCGGTTCAAAATTATAGGGTTAAAATAATGTAAATTTTTACAATGCGCTATAACTTAGAATTTCGCAAATTGACTTTCTACGGTTTAACTAGGCCCCAATATATCAGAAAATCGAAACAAATCTCTGGGTAAACGATTTTAAGTAGCCCGCAAGACGCCCAGTTCAACCCTAATTTTGCGAAAAATCGCGACATTCCACTGTTTAAAGATAGCGTGACACGGCCCGTCACGCCAGCGGTGTTAACGACAGATTCACTTTCAACATTCTATTCAACACTGATCACATGCCGAATTCCAGCATAAAATCTATATTACATCTTTCAATAACCTTATCTTATTTAGAAGAGTCATTTTGTTTGGATACAATATATAGTGTAGAATTGCCCAAAAGTCGGCTTTTTTGAGCGACGTCGGCAAGACGTCGACGACCGAGCCCAACGAAAACAAACTTTGAACAAGTACAGTGGTGTTTCATTAATTTAAGCATCCGTCAAAAGGCATAAATACGTTAAATTTAAGACGGGGATAACCAATACTAACTAATTCGAACAAAGTTTTTTTCTTGCGAGTTTTCTCTTTCAAGTAATTATGTATAAGTATAAATGTACGTTTGGAAGTATTACTATCACGGTTATAAAGGTACATTGTAACGAACGTTTCAGAAAACGTTTTAACTCGTTTCGATCGACGATGAAACGCCATCATCAAAAACAAATCACCAAAAACGTTCCTCTACAGCAAAACGGAAAACAGAGAAAAAAGTGGCGTTTTACTGATGCTAGAGCAGGAATAGTTGCAGCGTGATCATGAGCTTTTAAAAATGGCAAATGCTCCTAAATGGACATCTATAGATCCCTTGCATCGCCATTGGAAAAAAACTCTCTGGCCCACTACGAACTAGCCTATTCCAGGCGTAGTGGACAGTGGATAGTGGATAGAGGACAGTGGCGCGAAATGGGGAACGGAGGAAAACAAACGTGGAAAAGAGTAAGAGGGAGAGAGTAGGAGGACCTTTCGCCCTCAATCCCTAACCCCGCCCCTTCACCATTTTTTCTAGCCCACTTTTCTTTGCGTTTTCCCAACTATCTGAAGGCCTGTTACAGGTTACCTACGTCCTTCATTTACAAATTTTTATGGTATATAACGTATTTATTCGATTAACCGCCCTGGGCGCTTATTAAATTTTTGGACCTTGAGAGTGGGCGCTTATTCGAGGTGGGTGCTTATTCGAGGCTGGGCGCTTATTAAATTTCGCCATTCTCAGCAAGTGTAGTACGTTTATTTTGCAACAAAACAATGTATGGTAATTACAAAAAGCGGAGATGTAACAAAGCAAGGTTTCTGTAAAATGCTCTGAAGAAAACTCCGTCTTCGGGAGGGTCTCTTATTATCTCTTATTTAAGTTTGTGTAGGAGGGAGTGGGGTGGTGGTGGGCACTTATTCGAGGTTTGGCGCTTATTAACTGCTCTGCCTTTAGGAGGGGCGCTTATTCGAGGTGGGCACTAATTTGAGGTTGGGCGCTTATTCGAATAAATACGGTATTCAACTTGAGCGTCGAGCACTTTTGGCGCTTTGTTATTGATCAGCAGGAACGGATTTGGTAGTACTAACTTTTCAACTGCTTTTAGACTGCGAATTTTTTTCTTTCTTTCTTTTATTTTTCCTTTGTCAGTTTCTATTTCGATCCTCTCTCCAGTCTCACTCACTCTACCCCCCCCCCACCCCGCCTCCCTTTTTTTGCGAAAAAAACAACAACAACAACAATAAAAATAGGGAAACAAAATAGAGTATAATACTAAAGCTAAGAAGAATCTTGTAACGAGCGAATGGGAACACCTAAAAAGGAAACTTTCCTCATCCTCCGTAGCCTTAGTCCATGAAACGTAGACGCCCAAGCGGGCCTCCAAAACCTTACTTTTGTCTTTGTCACAAACCGAGTAAGACTGAAAGCCTTAGTCTGCTTAAGTACCGTGTAGATCTCCAGAAGAATTGTTTGCAGCCCGCCCTCAATTAACCCCAAGAGACTTCGCCCGCTGCTGGTCAATATATAGGAAGGCTATTCCAAAGAACTGCTCCAGAAAAACTATTTTTCTTAACATTTTTCTGGGGTATAGGAATAGCGAGTTTTCTGTGTCTCTTAATAAGTAATTAGAGATATTGCAACGTTCTGCCCTTGCTACGATCTACTATGCACTTAACAAGGCCCCTCAAGGTACTTAAGATATATGACACTCGCCTCATACACTCGCCTCTCACCGCTCTTTGACGAAATGTCCCTAGCGACAGAAAGCGATGAGAGGAAGCTGTATCGCAGGCTTTTGGACACAAGGCTTTTCTACTATTTACATGGGTAAACCGCTCGCTCCACGGTTTGGGCAAGTGGTGAGGAGAATTCAGGACTGATTAATTTTGATTCCGTTCGGTAATCACGTTTACCATTTGCCTAAGTCAGTTTCGTTAATGAAAAACGGCCGCGAAAGCCTGAAACTGATATTCAAAAAAGGTTTAAAGACATGAAATCCGAACTTCCGCCTGAAAGTTTCCAACCAGGAAGACCAGGAAAATAGGCGAATGCCTTTTCAGACGGTCCGTTTGTTTCAGGAATTTTCCACTGAAACGTCGAAAGCAACCCGAAACTGAGTTAATGGTAAGCCTGGCAAAAGCACCAAAGTGTCCTCTTAGTTTGTTTTAATGGGTCATGTATATAGTCATGCAGTAGCTTCATGATTTATACACGTCGTCATACAAGTATATAGGCTCCTCTTTGGCATCCACCTAGCTTTTTTTTCCGTTTTGAGAGCCCGCAAGGGTAAAAACTTCGAAAAGAACTATTGCACCAATACTTAGTCTAAAATATTTTTATTCTTTAAAATTGTTTCAAGGAAATTAGTTTTTATAAACCAAATGGCATTGATTGGCGATGATTTAATTCGTAAATATCTCTCAATGCAAAAATTCATTCAGTAACCAGTTTTAGTTGTTAGATTTTGTTCTGTTTATATACCATTTTTTCAGGGAAATCGCCAGTCTGAAACTGAACATGAAAGTGTGTGACGCTATCGCAGGGACCCTATATGTTGTATCTGAAGAAAATGCTGCAATCAATGAGAATCATAGGTTTACTGAACGATTTAATTTCGAATTGGCTTTTAATCTGCCTTTAAGTAAATTGTTTAAAGCATATCTATAGGCAACACTGGCGTGACGGGCCGTGTCACGCTATTTTTAACCACTGCAATGTCGCGTTTTTTTGCAAAATAAGGGTTGAACTCAACGTCTTGCGGGCTACTTAAAATCGTTTGCCCAGAGATTTGTTTCGATTTTCTGATAGATTGGGGCCTAGTTAAGCAGTAGAAAGTCAATTTTCGGAATTTTAAGTTATAGCGCATTGTAAAAATTTGCATTTTTTTATCCCTATAATTTTGAACGGTAGAAATGGTCAATAGGGCCTATTTTTAACAAACCTTTTTGGCCTCAAAATTATTACAGCTTTCACAAATTTATCGTATTATAAGAAAGAAAGGGTCATAAAAACTATTCGTGTTTTTCAGAGGCTGCTAAATCGTTGTGGTTTGACGTACGAGTCAATGAAATTTGTGTAAAATTTCGTTTTACCGGAAGTGGATTTTGAACTCCGAACGGGCAAAATGAGTTTTCTCGAATTTTAACAAAAGAATACGTTATTTGGGAAAACTAACTACAGCATGTTTCATTACTCATTAAGGGTTATCGATGAGCCAAATATGAGCGAAATCAAATTTTGAACTTGTGCCGACCGTGGGTCGATATTTACGGAAAGCCGCTCTTAAAATGGCACGCGAGGAGGGGTTTTTGCAAGTTTTTCTCACACAGGTACCACTTGTAATTGTTTGCCATGCTCCCGGGGGGGACTCCCATATGAAAGGGGCGGAAATGCTCGTCGGACATTTTGAATTAAACCTCCAAACGAGACCAATCTGGGCGTGGCCCAACCTTAAGATAAAATTAATATTTCTTCGCGTGCAACCCTAAAAGAGATCTTAAGTTTACGGCTAAATATAATGGCGTTTTGCCCAGAACTCCCTAAGTGAGACCAAAATCCGAAATTTACACCTCTAAGCGAGACGACGAGCATCCCTGCCCCTTTCGTATAGGAGTCACCTCCCCGGGACCATGCGGTTATCATTTGACGGTTATCCATGTACGGCTTAGCGACAGTAAGAAGAGCTTAGGGGGCCCCTGGCTTTGGATTTCAATGGACGAGATCAGTACCGGATCCATACCTTGAGATAGGGGCGGGGGGGGGGAGGGCGCAGTCTCCCAAAAATTTTTTTTCGGCCCTTTGGACCTCAGTTTGGTCCAAAAATAAGGAGGGGGGCCGGCCCCCCCGGGCCCATCCCCTGGATTCGCCTCTGGAGATTCATATTCGCGGTGACTAGTTTTTGTGGTCGTGGTCGCTGTCACAGCTATTCGGGTGTCCCCGTATGTCGGGTATCCCCGTTAGATCCGTCAGGGAAGGGATACCCAAAACACTGATCCTGCCTCAGACGACAAAACTGGTGACAGCGAAGTTATTTGAGAGATAAACTATTGCAATCCGATTTACAACAGCAACAGAGGAAGACTCCATTTTCTTTCTATTCACCTTTCACCCGGACTAGACTAGTTGTCAAGTAACAAACAATTATAATACTCAGTGAATTTAGCTGCAAAATACTGTTTAAAAAAGAAAAGTTGCAAAAGGAAACTTTCAAGTGCCTTCGGTAAATTCGAGATCTTAGGCTTGGGCTCAAAATTAGGGAGGGGATAGCGTTTTAGCACTCAGAGCGCAAAAAAGTTGCAATGTCCCAGGAGATACCCAAATCACTGTGACAGCTACGATCGCCACCTTCAACCAGGCAGGCGGAAAGAAATTGGGGACTGTAAACTAGCCTGAATTTCAGCTGTCTCCTCAAGCCGAAAGGGGAGTTTTGCGACTCGAGGAGACTGCTGAAATTCAGGCCAACTGTAAACAGTATACTGAGAAATTACTACGAATGTGAATCTTGTCGGATGTCCACCAAAATCCAAAGCCAGGAGCGGTCCCTAAGCTTTTCTTACGATCGCAGAGCCTATATCAGCCTAGTCTTAAATGTCAGACGTCTCCACAGTAGTAACCAATCAAATTCAAGTTCAAAAGTCCCTATGCGCCGGTCTGCTTTGCGCACTTTACATACGCGCGCCGGAGTGCCCAGGTCGGCCCTTCAAGAGTCCTTATGCACGGTTAACACCAAGACGCACCTAGCCTGCAGTGCAGGCCTATTTGGGTGGCCGGGCGAAATCTTTGATTTTATGACAGAGGAAGATTGGGGAGAGTAAAAATAATAACCCTTGACTCGCGCCATTTCCTCCTCTCTTCGGGAGTTTCAACATGGCGCTTTCGCAGGCAAAAACATTCGTGCGCCCGATGAAAACGCCCGTGCTGCAGGCTAAGACGCACCTTACAAAAGTTTTGGGGGAAAATTTCTGTGTTCTTGAATAGCCGTTTCCAAGAGACGATCCTGTCTTACTGCTTCTTAATACAAATTTCATGATCTGTAAATTTACATTAAGCGTAACTTTTCGAGTTTGAAAACATCAATATGTATGGTAATTCAGTTGTCTTTTCGACGGGTCAATATATACAAATTTTAATTTGTCTATATTGACTCGTTTAACACCTTTAAAAAGGGCTCTTGCTGGCATGTCATCTAAATGACTCACGCAACGCGGTGATATCTCTAATCCTGTATTAAAGAAAGGGATAAAATATCTCGTCCTCGAATTCCAGCTATTCTAACTTTATACGGAGCAGCTTATTATAGGAAACTAATTCCCTTTTTAAATCGTCGCATTTTACATTGCAGTTAAATTGCCATCTTTCCTTTTTGTCTTACTGATCACAAAAATTTAAAAACGTGACAAAAACGTAACTAAAGCCTTTAGCTACTAATCACTTCTTGGGTGGATTAAAACTGAGCTCGCTATTATTTAGTTGATAATCGGTTTTACAATTTGTAAAAGAAATACCATTAACGGAGCGACTAGTGCGCTTGCTCGGAAGGCAACATTAACAAAAACAGGATTTGTTCTAGACAGGCAGCCATATATAGCCTGGACTCAGACTCGTACCCAGTCGCTGATTTATGTGTTTTGGGGTGAGAGAAGATTGGGGGTTAGGCCCCGTGCGCGCCTCAACCTAACCCCCAATCTTCACTCACACCCAAAAAACATAAATAGCGACTGGGTACGAGTCTGGCCTAGACTGCAAAACAGTCCGTTTATTTTCTCAAAATCAGTAAATGAATCGATAAAGCGTGTCTTGGAAAGAGTCTTACGCGCGCCTATATTAAAAGAAAAAATTAGGTTGTAATGTCGTAATATAAAGCAATCAATCCACAGAGATACATCTCCCTCGTAAGCCTTTTTACTTGTGAATTCTTTACAAATAAATTGCTAAAACAGTGACTAAGCCAGGTGTTCAATGTATTTTTCTTTTTTGAATTATCGCTCAATGTGAATTAAAAGAATAATAAGCATGCAGCGAAAAGACTATGAATTTTTCCTTGCAAACTTTGAAAAGCAGGTTAGACAGCTAAGTCCTCAGAAGTCGAAACATATGATCAAAAACCTTCCAGTTAGATTCTTTTAATACAAGTTACAGCTCATACACACACGTTAAACCAAAGGCTCATCAGTTATTGATAAAAAGACACGTAAGCCAGGATTTTATCACCCATTGTTCAAATGTAATTAATTCTATTTCATATTCAGCGAGAAGGCCTTGAATGCCGTGCTTTAATTTTACTGGTCAATATTTCTTTAAAGTTTACACAGCTGAAGGATCCGATATTTTAATGAGTATACCACACTACCAACAGTAATAGATAATGATATAGCGGATTAATCTGCTTCGTTAGGTTTTGTAGGACTGAGAATGGAACTCAAGAGACTATTAGTGATAACTGTTATAATCAACTTTTATATGCTTTTTGCATCCAGCGAAGATGAAAACGATGGTATTAAATCAAGTGGGCGGAGAATTCTTGTATTTGGAGGAAATGGTTTTATTGGCAGTGAAACTGTTCGGAGGTTAATTGACCGTGGAGATGAAATCACAATGGTCAATCGAGGTAACTGGTACTTCGATTCCGAAGAACGCATCAAGCCTTTCGTAAGTGCTCATTTTATATGCAACAGAGATAAACTTCTTGAGATTGAATGCGAGGAACTTTTAACTTCTGGCTCTTATGATGCAGTCATTGATTTTAGCTCTTACAACGCGAGACAGACGAAACAGGTGGTGGACATCTTAAAAGACAGAGTTGGTGTTTATGTTTATATAAGCACTGATTCAGTCTACGAAGTCTGCGATAAGACGCATTCTGGACCTACAACTGAAGAAGACGCAGTCAGACCAAAGAGCCCAAAGAAACGACTGCAGCTTAAAAGAGAAGAAAAATACGCACATGACAAATTAGCCTGTGAAGAAGTGCTCCAAGAACAGCGAAAAGAAGGTGGATTTCCGTATGTGGCCTTAAGACTTCCGGATGTGATCGGACCACGTGATAATTCGTTCCGATTTTGGACTTACCAGTTGTGGATACGTATTCATAAGGACATTCATCACCCTGTTCACATGCCCGAAGGTGTGTCCGATGATAAGTTTAGTTTAATTCACGTGGAAGATGCAGCTAAAGCCATCGAGAAAGTTTTAGACGTTGGTCCTGCGGTTCACAACCAAGCCATAAACATTGCTTTTAATGAACATTTCACTTTGAAAAAACTGCTCCGAGACATCGCCGATAAGCTCGAAATTGATATACTAGAGTTTCTTTCTGATAACGATGAAACATGGTATACTTATCCTACTGTCACCAAGGGACCACTGGACATTAGCAAGGCAAAGATTCTTCTCGACTGGAAACCCATGACCTGGGAAACAGCCCTCTCATCTCTCTGTGCCTATTTCGAGGGAGCTATGTCAGATATGAAGTTGCTTAGAGAAAGAGAAATGCTCTTAGCTGAATTCTTTGAGAATATAGTTCCTGAAACATACTATGCAACGGCGCTGAATAAACTGATTGAAATCTATGGACGAGACGTAATGAAGGGAGTGGACTTGGAAGTAGGTTTCGACGGATCTCCCCAGATCGCAGGTCCCAATGATGATTCAAGCAAAACCAATACTGCGCATGACCAAACTTCAGAGAAAATGGAAACGAATGCCCCCATATCAACAGAGACTGATGCTGATACACAGCAAACCATAAGTGCAGATTCAGAGAAGAAGGAAAAAACTAAGCCGCACTCTGATGAATTGTGACTGAATTCTATCGGTTCTTAGGAGCCCATTAATGCTTCACCCTGGCTGGTTTTACTTATATTCAAGAAACAACGACAACAGCAACAAAAAAGATGATTTATGATAACAATGATGCTAACAATACTGAGCAAAACGAATGATGATAAAATTCCATAAACTGCATTACATTATTATGAAAATTATGATCACATCTATCAATAAAGAATTTTACTCCCAATAGCTTCTTGTTAAATCATGGCTGATTTATAAATTATTGCGATTGTCAGAAACAGGTTGACTTTATAAGGACTATAAGTACTGTCCTCGTTTGATGACTTTGGAAAATGGAAAATTTTAAAATTTAATATCTCGGCGACAGATGAACCGTGGGGGCGGGTTTGACTTCAGTTTTTCATTTAAGGCCATTAACGCTGAATTTGCCTGGGTTATTACTGTCACGTACTGTAAGAAAGGCTTTTAATCTTCAAAAAATTCTCTCTTGGATTAGTCAGCATCATTACAAAGGCCACGCAGATTCCGGCGATCGCAATACGAACGGACTTAGCACAAAAAGTTTGCCGTCCTGCTTAGCGAAGGATGTAAAACATTTTACAAATTTGATTTATGGGGTACAAGAAAAAACTCCAGACCCTGTGCGATGACTGTATATCACTTGCCGTAAAAAAATACTAGTTGTTCTCTAGTCTGCGAAATATTGCTGGCCTTCTGGGCCTGATTGTACCCTTTTGCTGTAGTGCTGGCCAGACTTGCAATAAAATAGTTTAGATCCTCTTTGCTATGGGCTCTCGTGAGCAATTCTCAACACAAAGTGTTTCGGCAACAAGAACTTCACTAGCTGCGTTTTAATTATAGTTCCCTGTATTCAAAGATTTTTATAGTCCCAGTGTTTTACCGAGTCCTAAGCTACACAAGCTTTTTTCCTTATTACGTTGTAAACTGGGGTAGGCTATAAGCCCAGCTTCCCAAGGTTACTGTACCAAGATGTACCAACCTAAATATGGCAAAGTTTTACAAAGATATCCCGAAAGCAGTCAGAATTGCCTATAAACATAATCCGGCTAAACTGTCACAGCCTGGTCTATTTTCCCCTACTCTGATCTATCTTCCCATTCGCATTTTGGCTTTCTGTTCAAAAATTTTGGAGAAAGAAGCGTATCTATTAATAGAGGGCGATGCTTTTCCTTTTCTAAATGAATTGTTTTCAGGATACATTGTAACCTGACGAAATTATTTTTTGACCCGTTCATTGTATGGAACATGACAGCCCCCTGATGAAAAACGATGACATATTTGCCGCATCTTGCACAACCACAACTTTGCTCCCAAACGAGGCGCATCCCAGAGAACCACGCAATCACATGAGTACCCATAATACACTTCAGCGTCCCTCCTCGCCGTCCATCTTGGAAAGTAGAACGGAGCGTGGCATCCTCGAGAAGAGAAATTATTCGCAATCATGTTCTCCTGCAGTAAATTTACCTCCCCAGTAGCTAGGAGTATTGTAAGTGCGTTTTCTATCAATTCTTTGGTGATTTTTACGGCATTTTAACCGGAGTGCTTTGATATTTGTAGGTTGGCAATGGTCGCGCACTATCTCGGCCTCTTTCAACAGCCATTCGCCCCCAGTCACAAACTTTGGCATTGGTATGTAGCGAAGAAAATGGACGTACTTAAATGAAATATCTTTAAATGTACGAAGGAGGATGTATGGTTTTATCAGGAGTGTTATTTGTTGCCATTCTGAGTGGTTATGTCGGAAAAGTCTTTACCCGGCTTATGTAAGGTCGGGCCATAGATCAGATTGCACGTGTTACGGGATCTTTTTCGTAGTAAATTATCGGAGCAGTTTGAAGAAAGGTACTTCGAAAAGAGGTGGTTGCAGTTTCTTGGATAGATCGTGTAATTTTTGGCCTAAGTTGCTACCCTAGTTTTGTAAGTTAAAAAGGATTTTGGGGGTGGACTCGCACAGGCCGGAGCTTTTTGTATATATTGAACTATACCGTACAATATTGAAGTTCGTCGCCAACAGTTTCTTGTTTCAAGTACTAATTTTCCGTGGCGTGATTTGAAAGATTTATATGCAAGTTTTGCTTATTTAGATATTCCCCCCTGCTTGTAAGACGAAACCATTCAAGTTTTGCAGGAATGAAGCAGATGTTGTACTTATGTTGTACTTCATTGCACACCAATATAAAAGTCAAGCAAAGATGGCAAAAACTTATTTAAAGCTTCCCCTGTTAGAACTAGCTCTGAAATCTGGCAGTTGATGGAAAAAAAACGTTTTCAATATCCTGTATTCCGATTCCCCAAACAACATACACCTTCTCCACTGTAATACTATGTAAGTGTTGCTTTGTATTTCAATAATTGTCTTATTTACTTTTTTCAGAATGGCACATCAGCACAAAAGTGAGTATAAGTTTTATGCAAAAACATGTACTTTATTTTTTTTACAGCTTTGTTATTGTGTTCAATTTCTTAGGCATAACTTTCTTGATACTGTTACTAAAAAATTTCTCTCGCCCTGTTCTTTTTAGGAATATGTTTAACCTGTCACGTACAGTTGTTTCAAGTCAGTTTACTAGTGAGTATACTTAATTTGTGTTAGTCACAATTAATGATACAGAAAAAATGGTAGTATTTTTGTTTCCTCTAAACCTGGCAGGGATATTTGGCAGAACGCTGAATGCCATTTGCAAAATGCTAAATGACTCTGAAGTTTAGTTATGAGGGTTAGGAAACTGAGTGAATCAAGTTTCAGATCAGTTTTCCCAATATAATGACCCTAACTGGAACCTCATTCACTCAGTTTCCAAACCCTAATCACTAAACTTCAGAGTCATTCAGTGTTCTGCATTTGGCATTCAGCAAATGCAGAATGCTGAATGAAGAGTCATTTGGGATTCTGCAAAATACCTCTACCACTCTAAACCTACATCTATATATAGTCAACAAAAGTTTGAATCAATCAGAGCAAACATCCCATTGATATTAAAATTACAAACTTCAGTGGATGTGACAAACTAGGATACAGTTTGAAACAAGGGGTTACTTTTGAAAGAAAGTGTAGTGCAGTGGTGGGGGGAGGGGGGAGGGGGGATGTAGTGGTTTCATTATCTCAGTTGATAAAGTCTGTGTGGACTGGATCTTTGTAGATCCAGGTGGTGCCCCAGGTTATTTGTAATGTCTCTTGTTATTGTTTCTTTCAAGGTGTGCAAAAAGATAACATGCAAAGCAAGGTAACTATTACTGGTGTCATTGCTTGCTGAAGGCTGGTTTTCAGAAGTGTCGGAGTTGTAAGCGGAGGCGTAAGAGCAATGGAATCAGAGTCAGAAGAATCACAACATTTCCAGTTACTTTCGACTCCACTTCCATCTCCGTCGCTTACGTTCCACTTATGAGCTAGTGAAAACCAGATTGTCGGAATTGGAGTTGTCTTTGTTGTAAACAATGGACTTGTAAGCAGAATCAGAAGAATCAGAATGCTGTTTAAACTAGATCACTAAGTGCTATGCTTATGATTACAACCCTGACTCTGACTCTGTTGCTAGTGAAAACCAGCCTTAATTGCATCACACACACTATACTGTAAGGGTTCTTTTAAGTTGAAAGTTTGAATCTTTATCCTTGTTGAAGTTGAACAACATAAATGATGCATGCAACTGCTCTATAACCTGATCAAACGAAAGTGATTTTGGTATTTTCATCATTCTCATTCATCTTTATTATTCTTTCCCTGTACAGGCTCTAGTACCTTCCTCTCCTTTAGCTCTGGCTTGCCGAGGCTTTCAGACAAGTTCTCAGGTGCAGGATGTTGACTCTGCTGCTAAATTTATTGGTGCTGGTGCAGCTACTGTAGGTGTTGCAGGTCTGTAAAGAGCTTTAACCTTGAGTACAATTTTTTTTCCTTTTCTTTGAAGACATAAGTGTACATTTTACAGCTTTGGTTATCAGGCAAGTGTCTTGCCATGCTTTCAAGTGATATGAGATTTGTTACTTGCACTTGGCATGTTATTGTGTTGATTTTACACCCTGCAGTATATAAAGCTGTTTTTTTTTTCTGGTGGTAATACAGGAAGGTTCAACTGAAAGCAGTCAATGTTGCATTGTTTCTGTTATATATTTGATAACACTCCCTTAATGTTCCCCCATGTACATTGTTTACACTAACTCCAGAAGGACTGTTTGAAAACATCATGTAATTCTTGTAATCAGAAGTTAACACCAAGTGACAGAGTAAAGCTAAGGGTACTCATCCCACACTTAGCCTTGGAAAACAGCCAACATTTTGCGGCGACACGACCGGTTTCCCCGTGATATGATATCTGAGGAACAAGTGCAGAAATCTGTACTGATGACGTGCCACTTCGCAGATCTGGGTAGTGCTTTGGTTGGTTGAAACAAATTTCTCTTGTGGTACGACCAATCTGAAGCAGTACCCCCAGATTAGGGTAGCGATATGTCATCAGTATGGAACCTCTGCACACATTTCTCTGACATCTTTTCACAGGGAAGCCAGTGGTGGTACCACAACAAGTCTCATTTCACACCATGCAATTGTTTTTACGTTGCAGGTAGTGGAGCTGGTATTGGTACTGTCTTTGGCAGTCTGATCATTGGTTATGCAAGGAACCCATCTCTCAAGCAGCAGCTTTTCTCCTATGCAATTCTAGGCTTTGCCTTGTCTGAAGCTATGGGTCTGTTTTGTTTGATGATGGCCTTTTTAATCTTGTTTGCCCTGTAATCTGTATATTCATGGTCCACAATTAGTGATCAATTCATGCCATTTATTTTAGTCAGTGGCTTTGTGGAAGGGCGGCTTGTTCGTGTGCTTGTAATTTTATTTTGTCAGGAAATAAGTGATGGTCATAAATAAAGCACATTGTGTAGACTTTTGAACACTTCTCTTGTGTGTTGGTTCTAATTTTTAGTACCAGTAACAATGATTTTGAAGGACATTTCAGAATACAGTTAAACCGCCATTAAGTAGCCAGTAATTTTAGTCCAGAGAAAATTGTGGAAAAAAAGATGTTCATCCTGAGGAGAGTTTTTCTTTTGTTGTCACCTCTAGTAAGTGCCCATCAAGTCCTCAAAACACTTAGTTTGGCTTTTAAAAAAAATGCGATGGAGAAAAATACAGTCCGAGACAGGTCATGACTGCTTGTGGACTAGTAATGACAATCCTGTTGTGTGTTTGTTTTAAAATAAAAAGGACTTTTCTGCTTAAGATTATGCTCATTTATGAAAAACTTGTATTGAGCAGCCAACCTCCTTGAAGCGGCCATTTGCTAGTATTCCAACGGTGGCCAATTAGTGGAGGTTCAAGTATATCTCATTTCATTTTATCTGGGTGGAACTATAGTTAAACTTTATAGAGTTGTTGGTCAAAATGTCTAGAAAGTGAAAAGAGAAAATTGGTAACTCAAATGGAACATGTTTGAAGGGAATAACAGTAAATTGTGGAAATTTTTCTGAAATCAGCCCATGGTAAAGGAAACCTAATCAGATTTTACCTGTGACTTAAGCCCCAGTTTTAACACCGCACTTTGCGTGTACCAAATTATTATAAAACAAATCAGCAAGAACAATAGATTTTCCTTTGGCATGTGAAATGCTACATTTGAAACAGGCCTTAGCTAGCAATCAGGCTCAATTTTCATTTATCTAGATGGACCATTTCTGGTGGGACAGTTAACCCTTTAAGTCCCAAAAATGATGAGTATCAATTTTCATCTAACAACATCATTACACAAGCAAGAGAAAAAATTGTGAGAATTAATGAAATAATCACCTAAGAGAAAATGCTTTAATCTTCTACCAAATTCTCTCAACTTATTCTTTATGGACCTGTATGGAGATCAGTTTTGAGAATTTGTATGTGGATATTGGGACCTCAAGGTTTAGGCAAGTGACCCACATAAGAAAATATCAGAGTCCTGCTTACTATTAATATGCAACTGGTATTTTAATGTTTTTGGAGTCCTCAAATTGATGAGTAACTTCTAAGATGTCTGTTATAAAATGTATCATTGACGATCATTCATGCACAAATACAGTTGATCTGAAAATTCCCAGCTGAGGCATCACATAATTGTGAAAAATATCAAATATACCAAAATGAGGGGTGGGGGCGAGGTGAGGGAGGAATCAGGACCCATTTCATGAACAGTGGCTGGTAATCAAGCCTTTTCATGCCAATTTCTAAAATAAATTGTATCCACCTAATGTAAAATAATAACTAAACAAATGACACCACAATGCTTATGTCAAAACCAGAACTTTATTGTATAAAAAAAAAGCAAATAGTTCAAGTCTTACACTACATTCAGGCAGATTAAAGAGAGGTCAGAGTAAAGAAAGAACAATAATATTGCTTACTCTACAATACCCTGGTATTTGATCTAAAAATTATGTCATACATTGCAAGAAATATTGCCCAAACAGTTATAAACGCAAAGTGTCTTAAAAGCTATTTTTAAACAAATGAGTTTCTATAGCAGTACCCATGTTTTCAATAACTTATATCTCACTATTTTGCAGTGAATAAGTTTTTTCCAGGTCAATATCTTTCTTGTTGAGCTCAGCAGTTAAGTAATTCAGTGACTGGATGACTCTCAGCATTACTCAAACACACCAAGAATATCGCTGTCACGGTAGATGTGGTATTCCTGTTGAAGGAAGAAACATTCTTATTATTTTTCATTTAACCTTTGCCACATATTATTATGTGACTGTTGGACTAAAACAAGTCAAAATGCCAGACAAATTTCTAAGATGTTGAATAGTGAGATTCCGACTGAAAAGAAAGGTGATCGAAGAATCTTATTTTACTTTTTTGATCACCAGTATAATTCTTCATTTCTTTGCCAAATATGTGAAGATTGCTGTGAAAAAAATGCAAATGCAAGACAAAAGTCTGGAATATTGTATTGCAACAAAATACCCAATCATGTTCAAAATAACCTCCAAGTGATAATGATGATTTGTTTGTAGTGAGTTTGTCACAGTGACTCCATTTTCCCACCAGGCCCTTAAATCATACCCCTGCACACCCCGCCTAAATAAAATAAATCCAAACCTTTTCCTCCATGGTTACTTTTGTTCCACCATACTCTGGTAGTAAAACCTTGTCACCCACGTTCACGCTTATGGGAACAATGTTACCTGACTGGAAGAACAAAGAAAAGTCAAATAAGTTAAACAAAAGAATATATAGAATAATGGCAAGTGATTTTCTATTAGACCTATCAAAACATTTCTAGAATGAATACCCTTGCCATTACAAAATGTAAGTCTGTGCTCTAAGAAAAATTGAAGGGAGCCCTGTGCTCTAGACTACGAGTAGTCCCCCATTTTTCCTCAGGGATAGTAGAGTGAGCGAAACGTGAGCGGGCGTGAAAATCACCCCACACGAGATAAGGCAACGCCTTTTCGCGGCGGGTGATTTTCACGCGCGCCCGTGTTTCGCTCGCTCTACTACCCCTGAGGAATAATGGGGACTACTCGTAGTCTACCTATGCCCTCAAATTGTGAAATCCAGGGTAACCAGCATGATTTGTTTGAAAAAAGTAAGCCATGTCACCAAATGTTAAATGAGAGTGTTTAATTGTTATCTCAAGGCGTTTCCCCATGAAATTCTGCCAGTAGATGCTGTTTGAAGCTTGTGGAGCTGTATTTATCAAGAATTCAAAGATATATTTGAGGAAAATAAGCAGGGTTTTGATGGTAAAAGCTGAACTTTAACTAATTTCATTGCATTTGAGGAACATAAATTGTTGCTAAGTCTCCCTTGCTCAGGGCGTTGTACAGTTTGCAGTTCCCGGCATTTGCATGATGAGAATTGGTTGCAACTCACCAAGTCAGTAAAAACTTTTTTACAGAGGATGAATAAAACATGATACTCCACCCAGAGGAGGTGTTGCTTTGAAACCTTTATGCAACTAGATGTCATGCATAATTGATGACGTCACTGCAATAACCAACCAGAAGTCAAGAAATATAAATATATATAAAGCCTATTCGTGTTTCTGATCCATGCACATTTCATGTGCGATGCAAATTTTGACTAAATTATTAACTAGTTAATCTGTGAGGAATAAGGTTATATACTGGGTCACGCTCGCAAGCACTACATTTTTTTTATCACCAGGTTCTTCAGTATTTGCTCAATTAGTTCTCCAGTTGGTCTTAGGAGACCATGTCCTGTAATTAATCCTGGTAGCTTTTTTAAGATAAATGTCGCAATCTATGTACAACCTTGATCTGAAATTAATCCTTTGTTTAGGATCATTAAAGAGTTTGCTGCAATGGCATCTTTTAATGTGCACTATTAGGTTATCACCAATCACTGTCCACTCGCTGAGGTTCTTCAACTCACTTTATCTCTAGCACCGGGTCCCACAGAAATCACTGTCCCCTCCAATACTGTCCCCTGACCCTTCTCAGGAAGAAGTACTCCTCCCTTGGTTTTCTAAAAAAGGAAAAAAAAACAGTGAAGTTCATAAACCAGTTATTATTTTATTTATTCACATTCAGACAGATTGAGATGTCAATTTAGTATCAGTTGAGTATCAGTCCTGAATCTGACCACTGTGTGGAAAATGTCAGCCTCTGCAGTCTATCCGTCGATAGCTGCCCAATGTTTGCTCGTAACTTTGATAAGTCGACTGACAGTCTACTGAGGTGTTGGCTGCAGCACTGGTGGATAACCTCTGCGAGGAAATTGGCTGAAATTTGTCGTCTTATCAAACTAATATCTACTGGTATGCATGTCAATTGAAATGCCAAGTAACAGCTAATGTCGACCGATAGTGCCCAATGTACATCAGCCCAATGGCCGATCCAGACCTTTAGATAAGGGAGTGGGGTGGTCATCAAGACCCTGAGATAAGGGGGGGCACATCTCCAAAAAAATTTTTCTCAACCCTTTGGTCCTTAGTTTGGTCTAAAAATAAGGGGGGGGGGAGATCCCCTGGATCAGCCACTGCATCAGGTACCTTGCAACAAAGTTGCACAGACCAGCATGCCAATTGTCGATCAATACACCACCACCATTACTTTACCACTACTTGACCGACGATTCAGTGATATAAACGCAACTAACTACCAACTCCTAATGCTAATGAACACAACTAACTGTTGGTCGATCTGTCAACCAACAATTGACACGCTTTAAACAGTCTGGGATGGTAAAAAACATGACAGATGCCTAAGTTAACATTTCGCTTGAAATTGGCTTGAACATTAATTTTAGGTTCAAATTGGGGTTTTGGAGTAAATTGTAGCTGCCATAACATTAATCTTTATTTTTTTCAGTTGAGTACAAAATAATGATCGATACTCGGATTTCAATAACGACAACTGCCACATAAACAGAGGGTGGTCTGCCTGTGGGTTGTCTTATACTCTTCCCAGTACCAAAAGTTTCTAGTTATCACTTGCCACCCATATTAGTACAATAAGGAACATTCAACTGCTTGCATCGTAATTTATAATGCATATGCTTGTGCAAAAGAATGAACAACAATACATACTACTTCTGGTAGGAATTTTTCTACCAATATCCTGTCAAAGAGTGGCTTGAATCTTCGAATTGCAGCCTACAAGAGAGAAATGCAGCTTTGATCATCAAATATTAAAGTTTAGTTCGAAAAAAGCTTATGCAATCATGTCAAATTATTTCAAGATTTGAGAAGACAAAGTTTGAGATCTGCCAAAAAGGTTACACGAAGCATGTTCAACATTTTAGTAAACTGAGGCTTTTGATTGAGAGAGAAGAGAGAAGAAAGAGAAAAGACATGGTTTACGGATGGTTCTTATACACGACTTTTTAGTGACTGTAGCATGCAGGAAGAGCCACCTAGTTTTAAAGAGACATTTGAAGTACAATTTTGGTAAAAGTGTACATTAAAGTGCGCTAGGCTTTAAAAAGAATTCATAGCAATCAAGAACGCTAGTTTACCACCTTAAAAACTCCAATACTCACCATTTTTGCAGGGAAACCACAAGGCCTCTTTGCCGGTGGAAATAGCAAATTCACACGTGTAGTCCGAGTACGTTCTGCGCAATCGTAAAGGCGTTAGGAGGTGTGTCCAAAGACTTAACTAGGAAGGGGAGAGTCAAGAATACATCAGATGGACCTATTATTTGCACTCTATTTCTGACATTTACAAGGCAAGTCTACAATCGATACAACTATAAAAAGTAATGGCGTAGATAAAGGAAGCTTTATGGCTAAAAAAAGAAAATTTAGATATAGTTTGTTATACAAGAAAGATATAGACTTAACCCTACCCTACAGAGGTATAAACTGCTTTCTATACTGAGCATGCCAAACTCGAATTCGTCCTTTTCGGCACGTGGGCCAACCGAGCTGCAATCCGCCTCGCTGTTCTCTTAATTTTGCACAGTTTTGTGCATTATTTTAAGTCTTTAACTCTCGATTACATACTGAATTATCAAGGTAAAGTATATTTTCTTGTTGTAGCTTGTATTAAAATAGTTCGTTGCAGAATTTTTTTATTTTTTGTGGCTTCTCCATTTGTATCCGGAAACTCTCTCATTTATCACTTAGAATTAACCTGCAAATTGCACATGGTTTATGCGATATATCTTTCGCTATAGCTTTTCATTTATTGCTTTTGAGACGCAGATCTCGTTAAGTTCTGGCACAATCGAGTCCCTGCAAAGAATTCCCTTCATATAGATATAAAAGATCCATAAATTGTCACGAACAAGTTATAAGTTACCTCTCAGGCTATGTCAGCTGTTTTACAAAATTGAAGTCGCAAAAATACTATATTTTAGAAAAAAATGCATTTCTTTCAGGTAGAAAGAAAAAAATAAGATAATAAATAACCCCAACGAGTTTGATGCGTTTTTACGCGTTCAGAATCAGAAAATAAAACTTCGTTGAACTTATGCAACTTAAGGGGTCGATTGCATAATATGCATGTTATATGTGTGCATGTTTAAATAGTGCATCGTGTATGGGTGCCAGAGGTGTTTGTCTATGTTTTTTAAACTGTGGTTGTAGTTAATTTTATTATACATATTTTCAGTTGTCCTGAACTTAAACCAGCTTGTTTAGTTCAGTGAAATCGCACATACAAAACCACTCTAAGACCAGTTTAATATCATTACTCCAAATCATGACATCAGCTGACCTGCTCTGCACAAGCTAAGTTTGGGCCAAGTCGCACTAGAGGACAAAACTGTTTATTTATGTCAAAAAACTGTCATTACAATGAAAAACCAAGTGTGACCCGTTTGTTCACCAAAGGACAAAATTTGGTTGTGGACGGACAAACTTCAAAGATCCAGTCAAGGGGGGAAGCTTTTTGTTCAACTGTGGGCTGAAAAGCATGATCAGTTAGAAAGCCGAGAATCACAAGGCACTCACAGCATGGTGTTGTGTTTTGTTCACAGATTTTGTTTTTTAGTGCGACTGTAGCTTTCCGCACAAATTTTTTGTCACTGGCCGATTTCAAGTTGGATTTGTCCAGAACAAATCTGAAATTGCCTTCTAATGCGACTTGGCCCTTCCTAAGTTAACACCGGAGCTAGGCTTTTAAAAAGAAAGCATACTGTAACACACGAAAGCCTATTGTTATTTCAAGTCCCCATTACACAGTTATGTTGTTTAAGGGTTAACTTTGTTCATTTTTTTTTTTCCTGGCCTTGGTTGTTCAAGAGTTGGATAGCACTATTGACTGGATAAATCGCTATCCTTTGGATAAGTGTTAGGGAAACCAATAGCATTATCCAATGGATAGCCATTTATCCGGTGGATAGCGTTATCTACCTTTTGAACCACTCACTAGGCCCTGATAGTCACATTCCTGTTTGCAGAATGTATCGTCTACCTAGTTTGATCCGTCCTGCCCAGCAGCGGTTTTCTCTCAAAATCCTTTCCCCTCGGCTGGCCGCAGGGTTCAGCACTTCACACAAGCATCAAGCTGCTAAGGAACTCAAGTTTGGAGGTGATGCCAGGTCAAATATGCTCAAAGGTGTTGATATTTTAACTGATGCTGTTGCTGTGACGCTCGGACCAAAGGTTTGACAGTCTTGCTGTTTTTATTATGAACCCAAACAACTAGGTTGATGCCCAAGACATCACATTACTGTGTCTGTGTCAGAATGTTGTAACCAATGAGTGCTGGGAATTCAGAAATGCAATTTTTTCAAATTTGAATCTTACTATTGTTGACATACATACGTAAATAAATACACTGTCTACAGGTAGCCATTACGACGCCTGAAGGAGGATCATGATGTTATCCCTATACTAAGATCTCTCCTTACAGATAACCCACCCAGTCCAGGAAAGTTTGGCCACACCACCAGGGTATACATCCCGTACTCTGTTTGAACTGTGGTGTTGGTTCTTGTGTGTCCCACAAAAACCAGAAAAGAGAAAATGCTGTGAGATGGGACCTACAGTTTTTTGTCCTTATTCGAGAAGACTAAAAAGTCTAACTGTTTGGCGATATCGTGACAAAGGCTGCACTTTCTTCTCAGTTATTTAAAGACCTGGCGTGTTGAATTGGTCTGGCCGGGTTTGAACCATGGACCTCTTGCTCAGCTCCCAACTGAGCTAGCTAGGGGGTGGAGAAAGGAGTGGTTGAGAAATGTACTTGCCTCTAAATAAGGAACTGGCAACATCCCTGTTCACCATCAATATTATTGATCTTTAAAAGGTTAATTAATTTATTTATTCCCATTGAGTAGACCATAGTGTCTGTTGGTTACTAAAAGCCCCTAATAGTTTTGCTAAATCTATGTCCAAAGCATTCTAGTGGATGGCTAATTAAACAGTGATTTTTGATTTTGGCCATTCTAAGGAGACATTTTCCCATAATTATGTGAGTTCTTTCTCAACAGCATATTACCTACTTTGAATGTTATGCCCCCCTTTGTTGTGGACATTTCACAAGTTTTTTAATATTATTATTGTACCTTTATCTGCTATCATTTTTCCTCAAGTTGAAAGCTAACAAGCCATTCTTTCCTTTTTCAGGGCAAAAATGTTATAATTGAGCAAAGTTTTGGAGGACCAAAGATCACTAAAGATGGTGTGACAGTAGCCAAAGCTATTGAACTTAAAGACAAGTACCAGAACATTGGTGCCCGCCTTGTGCAAGATGTCGCCAATAACACAAATGAGGAGGCTGGTGACGGTACCACTACTGCCACTATACTGGCCCGATCCATTGCAAAAGAAGGATTTGAAATGGTGTCCAAAGGGGCAAACCCTCAGGAGGTCAGACGAGGTGGGTGTGGCTGAAGCCTATATTTTCTTTTTAGCCTCTTCAAATGGCCAATTGCACAATTGGTTTCCCTCAATTTATCCCACCGGACATTAATTTATCCAGTGGATAGAGCTATCCAGCTTTTGAACAAATGGTGCCCGGTAGTTGTCCTTAGACTGTCCTCAATACTACTTTATCCCTATTACACGAGTGTGGGAGAGGTTTTTAAACCAAACAGAAGCTTTGTCAGCCACAAACCCTTGAAGTATAAGGTCACTTTAATTAGTGTTAAGTGAAAAAGGCCCATGCATATTTGAATGGAGGCCATTGTCTCATATCAAGAAATGATATTACCATTGTGACACAGGGCTGTGAGATGCAAGCCTCTTTTCTTCACTTCAACTTGTTAGATACTTAGCTTTCTCTAGGAAGATCCTGGTATGAGGGACAAACCACGCAGACAAAAATGCCAGCGGGTTGTTTAGTGGGTAGTCATGGCAAGACAATTTTGTTTGGCATTACCAGGTTGTAAAGAACTGCCATCTGTTGCTGAAAGGTAGTTATTAAGGCCAGTAAAGAGAGCAGAAGGGGCCAAATTGCGTATTTGTTATTGTTGCCCACAATCTATAATACCTCGTCTACTTGGTAACCACACAGACTGAAATTTCTGCATGTAAACCCAACAAAAAGTAATTGTTCTGCCTTCTTGGATCATCTTGGTGCTGCTAGGACTTTGCTCCCTCTATGCAAATAGCCCCTTAGGGAAGGGTTCTTACTGCAGGCAGTAAATGCATGTAGTGTTAATAAAAAATAAAGGCTCGCATACAGCTGTGTTGCTTTTGCAAAGTCTTCTTGTGTTAATTAAATTTTTTGACGGTATTCTTAACTGTTTTACCAGGTGTTATGTTGGCTGTGGAGACTATTGTTGAAAACCTGAAGAAAATGTCCAAGCCCGTCACTACTCCTGAAGAAATTGCCCAGGTATATCGACTAATTGAACTTTCAAAGCTACACTAGAAAAAAAGTAATAATTACATCTTAATTAGTTCTAGGCATTTTAAAATAGTACATAGAATTATTTTTCTACCACTGTTTTGAAGGGTTTGTCACCTACCATAATGATTTGATTTAGAGTCTTTATAGCCAAATAACATCATGCCTCGCTGAGAAGAGATGGCTGTTTTCACAGGCCACGTCATGGCATAACTGACATTTGACCAACAATATGATGATTTACAATAGAACCTCCATGAAGCGACCACCTCCATGGTATAGGCAAGGCGCCGCTTAATGAAGGCTGGCCGCTCAATAGAGTTTTGTCTTAAATAAGGAGAATGGGTAGCAGAAACATCACGTGACGCGACGGAAGAAGCATTTTTGGTCCACAATCGTTTATCACCATCTATCCTGAACTGCATTTTCCTTCATCATATTCTTAAAATGAAGTCGAACTAAGTGTATCAAGCGCTTAATGGCCGCTTAATAGAGATGACAGCAATGGGAGAACTCTTGTTGGGACGGCAAAAATATGGTAGCAGCCACTTAAAAGAGGTTGCCGCTTATTAGAGGTTTACCCGTACGAAACGAGCAGTGCTGCTGCGGCGCTGCAGAATGGCTTCAAGAAGCGCTACAAAAGAGCTGTAAAAGCGCTGGGCTGCAGCAGCCGCAAATTTTGGCTGCAGTGGAAAGCCCTTTGACAGCGATAAACAGCGCTTTTGCAGCGGTACAGAAAATTCCCGAATTACGATCTGCGCTGCAAAGTGGCTGCAAAGTGGCTTCGAAAAGACAAAGAATGTTGTTACCGGTAATGCCCTACCACTCGTTAGTACAAAAAAAAGAAATGCAGGCTCCAATAATACAATAATCATGATACATGGTAGAGGAGTTGACAAGGCCTTAGTAGCAGAGTAAAAACCACTAGAAAGTCAAAATGCAACTTTTTCTTTATTAGTATCCACGCGTACACGTTACAAAAGCACGTGACATAGAACAAATCTGCAGCGGTCTCGCTTTGTAAATATTTAGCGGTCACGGTCACTCATTTGAATGTAAGAACATCCATTAACATGCAGACATTGAAAATTATCTTTTTTAAAAATAAAGAGGATAACAGCAATTGTTCTACATAAAGTTTACACGACAGCAGCCAAATGATATTTTGATTCGTTGCAACGGGCTAAGCTGGATTTTGCTCACCTTGATGTTTTGTCCGTGATCCACGATCTTCTACACTTTTTTCATGAAAGAAATCAACCCAATTTTACTTTGGTCATCGTTAAATTATACAATGGACTAAGGAACGAACATTACCACGAGCGTATAAGAATCTTGTAAGTGCGAAGCCCATCTGAGATTCTTGTATCTGTGTTGCTTGCTCTGGTTCGATTCGTCAATACTTGGCGTAGAAGTCACTGTTCAGTGCGTTGTTTGCAAATACATTTGAGCTGTTCCATCCAAAAACTTCAACAGAACTTCCATCTCGAAACACAACTAGATGCCAAAAAAATTAGAATGTTTGCGCCTAGGATTCAACGGTCGCAAATGTTTGGGCGATCCCGTGTTTGTCTAGAGATGTAATGGGATCTCTTGCGAAAGGACCGACCAATTAGATTACGGTCTAGAATATCTCCAGGGAATTAGCGATAACATTCCCACACTCGCCGGTCACGGAATGAAATTTATTGAAATCTTTATTCCGAAAGCATAGAATTTGGAGGTTTATTCAATAAGTGATCTTCCTTGCGCACAAGCTTACTCACATTTCTTAGAGGTACAGTTAAAGTTTCTGCGTTATTAAAGCCGTAATCTGTGCCAAGGCTTTATCTGGCGATTCATGTTATTGGTGCTCAAGAAAGTCACATCGACTGCAACTGAACTGTAGTGTTACTGCAGCTACTTTGCAGCGTTTGATAGTCGGCAACTGCGCTGCAAAACCGCTGCCGAAAACTTCAAAGAGCCTTCAAAGGCTGCACAGCGCTTTTGCATCCCGCTACAACTTGAATGAAGCTGCTGTTTGGCTTCTAAAAGGCTGCTGAACAGCTGTAATTTAGCTGTACAGCTATTTTGAAGCGATTTTGTGGCGCTGTACAGCGCTGCAAGTTTCGTACGGGTAATTCCTGATTCTTTTCTACAATAATTCAGGACTTTGATTACTGGCCACTTTGTACAGAGTGGCCGCTTGATGGAGGTTCAACTGTATTTGACCAATCATGTCATGCTCGTTAATCAGTGAGAGTTGAATACCCTTTACTGGTCATGATACAACTTGCCTTGTATCTGAAGACGACTTCAGCTTCATCAGTCATTGTCAACAACAGTCCTATTCAGGACAACACTCATCCGGAGGACCATATAATCCCAGCTACATATGAAATGAGTCTCGGCGTCAAACCTTTCACTATGATACATTTTTTATGCAGTGTTCATTTTAGAATTATAAATTTTATTTATGAGACATGCCATCAACTTACTTCTAGGTGGCAACAATTTCTGCAAATGGAGACAAAGGCATTGGTGACCTGATCTCATCAGCAATGAAGAAAGTTGGAAAAAATGGAGTTATTACCGTAAAGGTGAATACTTCAGTTTCAATATTATAGTATTCTAAACATTTGTGGCTTGTGTCATTTAGTTGATTCAAGATTTAAATAATAGGAGATTTGATGCCAGGTTAATGTATTAAATTTTCACATTGTAGGACGGCAAGACTCTTTATGATGAATTAGAGGTTATTGAGGGAATGAAGTTTGACCGTGGATACATTTCCCCTTATTTCATCAACACAACCAAAGGTATTTTGGTAACATAAAGTGAGGCCATGGCTAAAAATAATTAAAAAAAAAAAAAAAAAAAAGCCAACTAAAGATTTTTATACATTTAAGGGGTCAGTTGAAATTTTTATTGCAGTGAAATGTTAACTGACTTGTCATATTTTCCAGTGTAGGTAGTTGTCTACAACTCTTTGCACAATGTCAATAATTAATAATTAATTGACATTGTGTGAGGAAAAGCTAAGTATTATTATCATTAATTTGGAATTCGGTCGTCTTTGCCTCTTTGAAAGAGTCTGATCACTAATGTTGCATCCATTGAATAATTACTAGCTTAATCCTATGACAATTTTTTTTTTTTTCCAGGACAAAGAGTTGAATTCCAGGATTGTTTGGTTCTTCTTTGTCAGAAGAAGATTTCATCAATTCAGCAAATTGTCCCTGTACTGGAACTTGCCAATGCACACAGGAAGCCGCTTGTTATCGTAGCTGAAGATGTTGATGGTGAAGCCCTTACCACCCTTGTACTCAACAGGTATTAAACTATCATTATTTTGATAAATGTTGTATGTAACCCCTGAGTGGACGTTGGTGTAGGAGCCGATCGATGGGGCACTTTCAAGTGAAGAGTAAATAAAATCTAATATTTGAAATACTTTTATTATAGCTGTTATTGAGTTGAGCTGTTTTACCGAGACAAAAAATTACACAAAATGCTATACGTGGTTGATATTTTTAGCTTAATTATAACTATAATGAAATTCTCAATCCTGATTGGCTATCAGCTGTCCTGATTTCAGATTTAATAGGACAGAATAATAGGACAGCAATACGTTTAGTAAACTTATACCGCCGGTACAGTCATAATCCAACTGTGGAAAGTAATTGTGTATGTGATAGGTTTTATAGTTTTAGTGTTAGAAAGGTTTCAAGAATGTATTATATACTCAATATACTTATCTTTTATTTTTTATTTAATTAAGGGATACTTATTATGCTTGTAGATAATCTGTGTCCCCCATTAGCTGTATATATAGCTAAATACTATGACATGTAAATAAAGTATTCGAGTAATTGCACAGTATGTGTCAGTGCATGTGCACCTGAATGTTTTTTTTTTCACTTTAAACCTGAAAAACCTTTGGAATATGTGGTACTTTACTTTTTAAAAAGCTGCAGATATCACTAATTTTGCTTAAGTTGTGATTATTAATAAGAACGGACTCCCTCTATGTAGTCATCTCATTTTTGACCACTTTTATGATTACAGACTGAATTGCACTCCACTCAGTCCTGTTACCATAATAATGATAACTAAGATGTCTTTTCTTCAATTTTCTAGACTTAAGGTTGGTCTACAGGTGGCGGCAGTTAAGGCCCCAGGATTTGGCGACAATCGTAAAAACACTCTTCAAGACATGGCCATTTCCATGGGTGGTGTGGTGTCTGATGATGATGCTATGGGAAGAAAACTTGAAAATGTCTCAATAGAGGATCTTGGTGAAGTGGGAGAGGTGTTAATCACCAAGGACGACACTTTGTTCTTGAAAGGCAAAGGAGAAAAAGAGGATGTTGAATCGAGGTGTGCTCAACTGAGGGAAGACTTGGAGATGACAACATCAGAATATGAAAAGGAGAAAATAAATGAAAGACTGGCCAAACTTTCTGATGGTGTTGCCATCTTGAAGGTAGGTAATAGAAATGTTTTTTCTAGTGCATGATAGCACGGTTTTTACCTAACAGCATGCTTCGGAAATAGCACATTTAGTAAAACTTTTAAGGAGGCTAACAAATTTTCTTTTTTGTGCAATAACTTTACAACTTCCTAAGCTGTTGAATTAAAAAACAGTATATTATTGATAAGGTTAACCCAAAGTGGTTTATGGCTATGCAAATCTTCCAGCCAAAACGGATTCTTATCAGCCATTGGTTATTTTAGATATGGTTACTATATATTTTTAAAAATGACATACGTAATTCTTTTTTGAGGGTCACACTGTTTTCAGCTTGAAGAGAAGTTTAAGAGGTTGCACCCACGATATTAGCACAAGACGTAATTTTTGACTTACACTCCTTGACAATGTTTTTATTAACTCGTTAAGCCCCAAGAGTGATCAGCATCAAATTTCTCCTTGTAATATGAATGCTTTGTAAAACAGAGTGGTCATGAAAATTACAGACATGATCACACAAGATGAAGTTACTTGATATTTTATCAACTTCTTCCCACTACCTCTGTAGGAAATGAATAGGGGCAACAAATGAGAATTCAAATTTTGATCTTAGGGTTTAAAGGGTTAGTGGTTGCGTCTTATAGATTGGTGGTTCCAGTGAGGTGGAAGTCAATGAAAAGAAAGACCGCGTTACTGATGCTCTTAATGCCACAAGGGCTGCTGTGGAGGAGGGCATTGTTCCAGGAGGAGGCGTTGCATTGTTGAGATGCATCAAGAGCCTTGACAGCGTTACAACAGCTAATGAGGATCAGCAAAAGGGAGTGGAACTCGTCAGGCGAGCTCTTCGCAAGCCTTGTCAGACCATTGCTGAAAATGCTGGTGTAGAGTCAGCCCTCGTGGTCGAGAAGGTACATTTAATTGAGTACTATTAATGTTTGAACATTTTATAACAAGTTGATTATGCACTTTTGTTCTGTTGATCGAATGAAAACGCCAGACACAAAGGTAAGAATCGTATTTTAATCACATACACACACTCTCGATCTAGAATTAAAGGCAACATGTTCGTTCGTTGGCACTCGGGCTTACAATGTAAAATAAGCAGAAAGAAATCTAAAACAGCACTGAAATTGAATGGACACTCACTTCTACTCCAGCATCCGTATTAGACAAAACAGTTCACACTTTACACTTCTGGTTTTCTAGTTAGCAACTTCTGTCGAATTAAATTAAACAGAGTATGTGCAGTATAAACTTTAACAACGCAGGCGTGCACCTTTGATTTTAAGGGGCTGTTTCATAGTTGTCTAGTTCATCTTTTTAATAATGCCAATTACTTGTCCTTATTCACTATGGAGCTTGAGAAATACATGTAAATGACAATATCAGAGGTTCGAGTAAAACAAAATTGTTTCCCAAGCACTATATCAAACGTAACAAACGACAAAAATGAACTTCGAAAAACTGTTAGCCTAGCAAGTTTTCAAAAACCACAATTACAATCTGTTTCAATCTTTAAGTTTGCCATCCGTGTTAGGCGTCCTTTTGTATTCCCTGTGATATTTATACCTTCGTTTCATGTTTTAAGCAATCATTTTGAAGTTCCACTCAGTCTGGTGGCAGTTTTCACTGTTTGAATTTATAACTTTAGTGACACGGCTCCTTTAAATAATTAGACGGACTGTTCAGCAGAACAAACTCCACTCCAACTCTGATGGTGAGTTCCGCACAGGTTGTTGGAACATCACGTCTTTCCGGGAGAGAGACTGAGGAGGAAGGATTGGCGCAGCCTTCTTTCCGGGAGGTCCCGAGTTCGATTTTCAGGTGTGACCTCAAATCCTTCTTTCGACTTCTCTCCTGTCCGTGTAGCTTTAAGTAGCTTTAAATACACGTAAAACTTAGCACTGATGGGCAGGGGGGCGGGGGTAAAATGAACCCACCGTCGGCCTCAGGTTTATTAGTCAGATCACTATTTCAATAAAATAAGGATTCTTTATCTTTTTTTGCTTTGACTATGGCCGCGTGGGTATCAATAACATCTCTTTTTACCGATTCTAGGTTTTCGAAATGGAGGGTAACCAAGGCTACGACGCACTTAATAACACTTATGTAGACATGATCCAAGAGGGCATCATTGACCCAACAAAGGTAGTCAGAACTGCCATCACAGATGCTGCTGGTGTCGCGTCGCTCTTAACGACAGCTGAGACGGTCATTGTTGAGATGCCAAAGGATGAGAAGGCTGACATGGCTGGAATGGCTGGAATGGGAGGAATGGGTGGAATGGGTGGAATGGGAGGAATGGGATTTTAAAAGAATGGCTGCGATTCTGTTATAAGAATGAAACTACGATTCAATTTTGTGCATCTTCTCTGCCTAGACACATTTATTAACAGTGCTGCTTGTTGAGATCATGTGTGACATTTGAATTTGAAATCTGTATGCTGTATTGCTTTGGTGCCACCATGAGGAGAAATCGTTATCTGTAAAATCCTGCAAATGACTAGCCACCAATGCAATTGTAAGTTCGAGATCACCCCTCTGCTAAAACTCAATGGTATTTTAATGAAAAGACCAAGGACAAAATAGGTTAAACAGAACCTCATTTTCCGAGTACAGTAATAGGCAGCTTCTTATTATATTTCATCCCACATCTACCTTTGTGCTTGTGTCGAGGGTTTAAGTGTTTCTGTAGAAGGTGTAGTCTTGTAGTGATAGCTAATGTAGACCACTCTTGCGTTGTTTGCATTTATTCTACTGAAAACACTTAAGTTGCGCTCATTGACTGGATTGTACATTAAGTGGAAGCCACTCCGCTGCCGCCAGTTGCAGGATTCTTAATAAAATCTTTTTCGACGCTAGCTTGTTAATCTTTACTGTGTTTTCAATCGAACCCGCTTTTTGGAGAACGACCTCCGCTATAGACGAGGAGGGATAGTCTGCAGTTGTAGAATGAACGAATTAATGGAGCATGAGTTAAAATTGCCACCCTTAAGAAGATTCGACTCAGAGAGAAGACTTGGAGAGAAGTCGTCTCTCCTCTCAGAAATCGTTCATTTTGATACGAACTTAATTGAGCAATGAAACTGCATCCACAACAATATGGCGTGAATATTCCTCGTTCTAGGAGCCAATCACGCGATACTATTTTTACCTCAACTGAATACACTTAAACAGTAAAACGCCGCGAAGAAGAACGCTTTTTAAAGCTAGTCTAGCCGTTTCCTGGTCAAACTCTGACAAAAAGGAAGCAAACTGTTCAAAATTTTGGTTTGCAAGCAGCTTTGGAAGTTAGGGCAAACTCAAATTTTTCACTGCCGCCTCGACTTTTCACTTTCTCTTCGTCCGCTAACAGTAATGCTCCTCGCTTCTTTAGCTTATTAGGCTTCATTTCGGTAAATGAGAGAACTTTCCGCTAAAATCTAGACGATGGTAAAATAACGTTGAATGAAGTGGACAGAAGTAGACTAAGCGCGCTTGAGTGGGGAGTGGAATAAAATCTTCATTGAAAATTCTTGCCAATTTTAAGTATATTTTGGGCGTTTTTCCTCTCCTGCCTGAAATTCCCCCCCGCCCCTTCCCACCACAGCACGAGTTATGTGTGTCGACGCTCTCAGTGAATTTTTTAGGGAATTCGCGCTGCCTCAAACTTTATCGCGCTTATTCCATCTCCTTTAATTCGTCAAATGTTGTCAAATTTCTTTGGAGTTGAATTCTAAAGGACTGTATCAAAATTCAGGAAAAGAAAAAGAAAATTGTTGTTTTGTGTTCCCATCCACGACAAAACGTGAAATTAGGCGCTTTCACGTTGTAGTCGTGCAACGACGGCTAAGAAATGTACAAAAAAGCGGGATACACGCGCAAAGTTGTTTAGTTTTGGCAATCTAAACATATTGGTTTTTGTCGCTCTCGTTGCCGTCGCCGTTGTCGTTGCTTAAGCTCCCTATGTTAAACCTTTCAAACCGGTCACAGTTTTATGTTAAAACTAATGACGACTTCACTGGACTGAGGAGGCAGCTTGGGTGACAGTACCCTGGCTCCAGAGATCGTTCTCGAAATACCTAAGAAGAACAAAAAATAACCTCTGGAACCCAGAGTAGGACGACAGCGTGTTGGACTAGCAATTCGTTGGTCCCGGGAGCGTGGTTGGTTCTCTCTGGATCTTTTGCTTCGAGAGGTTTTCGCCTGGTACTCTGGTTTTTTCTTCTCCTCTCCTCAACCAGCATCTAAACTCTAATTTTTTTAAATTATATTTTATTGTTATTTTTTAAATATTAAGAAACTCTTCTTTACAAAATCTGTCAAATTGAGTATATTTACAATGAAACAAGCCTTTTACAGCGTGAAATATGAAAGAAAATAAAATAAACTTTGCCAATCCAGGCCTGTAGCCAGGTTTTTTTTCCTGCGGTGCGATTCAACGAGTTGGCAGACCAATAATGCCGGGGGGCATGGAAATTAGGTCGTCTGAGACTGCATTACGAGCTTTTTTAAAAAAATATTTGCATGTTTTCGAACTTCAAAACTAAATTTATTTTGGGCCCAGAGACTACTTTATTTTACAAAGTCTGAGGAAGACAATGTCAGTGTCACTAATTAGAAGGAAAAAAATCGAAAGAAAGTTGTAAATCTGTATACCGTAATTTGCTTGGTTTGCTGCTGACCCGGGGGGTACTCCTGGGAATTCTTGTTGGGGTATACCGCCTTGTTCTCCAAATCCTGCCTATTTCAGACCAAAAATGTAATTTTTCACACCCGTTTTCAGACCAGACTTCCAAAACCCATATCCGTTTTCAAACGGCGCAAAAACCCTACCCGATATGCGTAGCCTGCGTAGCAGGGGCTTGGAAGTAGTGGGCGGAAGAGAGAACAGGCGCGCACGAGGGAGACACGCGTGTCTCCTTCTCTCTCGCGCGTTTTTTCTTGTGGCCACTATTTCCAAGCGCCTGCTACGCTGGCTAGTAATGCGATGGGGCGGCACATACCGATATAGCTTATATAAGGGAGTACCCCCCCCCCCCGGGGGCTGCTGATCATCATGATCATTTAGGTCCATTCAGATCATTCAAGTTTCACCTGAAGTCAAGCCTCCCTTGGTGCATGCTTCATAGCGAACAAGTCAACGTCGACTTCTTCCGGTTCAATGTCTGTTCAAAAAGTGGATGTGCTCTGAGAGCTAGTGAACAGAGCCTCTCTTGTGCCTCAAATATTACTTTTTGAGCGTAAACTATCCTCGAAGAAAAATCTGCACAAACGGGGACAATTTGTACCTTCATCTCCTTCAAGCATAAGAGGATTCAAGATCTACCCTTTGTAATTAGCTGCTTAACTGCCAATTGGAAAACGACAAGTTTGGATCCTTGACACGTACGGCCAGAACGGTTGTACCACCCTTGCCGCAAACACAAAATGAAGTTTAAAAGTAATGTTGCGCTCTAGCCAGCAACTGTCACGACAACTGCAAAAGGAAGAATAATAATATCAGTTTTCTCCAGCCTTAAGACTTGCGACACGCATTATTCTAAAACGTGTGAAAGGGCTTGGAGTTGAAGGATGCAACACTCTTATCCGAGTGACAGTGCTACTTTTTTTAAACTACAAGAGTAGAGTAGCTTTAATAGGAGCTTCAATATATCCTGCAAGCAACGCTTCAAATCCTCCAAAACTTACCCGTTAAGGGCGAAATGAAGGAGCAAGGGACGCCAGAAAGGGTTAAATGCCTTGAAGACTATACCAAATCCCCTTAGAACTTTATAGCGGAGCTGCGCACGCGTGAGCGAAGCCCCAAGTGTATCTAAATGTCGTGGGTCGTGGGTAGTGGGTAGAGGTCGTGGGTCGTAGGTGTGGGTGGGTGTGAGTAAATGTCGTGGGTAAAAAGAGTAAAGAAAAAAATGAGTAAGTAAAGTCATTGAAAAAAAAAATGAAAAAAATTGTAATAGTTATGAAACGAAAATGTCCGACTCCTTGATTTCCCTTTTCACGGCTTCTTCTTCTTCGTCCTCTTCCTGATTTTTCCTTGGCCACGTGGGACTTCCCCTTTCTCAACATCACTGTATAAAGAGACCTGTTGCCGATGACGATTTATTCATACCTGAGCGATCGCCGCGAAATAAAAGATGTCAAGTATGTCGAAACGTACACTGATTTGCAGAAAGTAGGGGACAGCTCTGACTAGCTGAATGGAAGTAACTGCTCACTATTAATCTTAATTCGATCTACAATTCCAATGATCAACGGAGATTTTTTAACGCCATGGAATGCGACAGGAGAATGCGATCACTGTGGGAAAGGGGAGGGGAAGTGAGGGGAAAAAAGGACAATTTTTGAAATAGCTGAGCTATTTCATATCTTTTACTGTACGTAAATTTTATTGCAATACGGAAATATGATTTTCTCGATTCTTTTTGTTTTGTTTTGTGTACAAAATCTTTGCTGTAACGATTGTGAATATCATTCCTTAAACTGAAAGGACGTTTCAGTCAAGAATATTGACATCTTTGAGAAAAAGCCGTTCAGTCTCCATTTTTCCTTTAGCCTGTTTAGGTTAACATAGTGCACAGAGTTTCTTTTATTTTTCGCCTAAATGCCTTTTAGTGTCCGTTTGTACTAAATTAAAGGATTCGATTTGCTTTGCTCACCTCGGGGAAGGGGAATAGGACTTCTGGTAGGTACGCGGACACTTTCGTTTCATGAACTTGTTTTTACCCACGACATTTACCCACACCCACGACCCACGACCTCTACCCACGACCAACGACATTTAGCTACACTCCGTTCTCATTGCCGTTGCCGTTTAGCCTTACACGATTTCATTTTTTTGTTTATAAGTACATATCTGGTTAACGAGAGCTTCGCTTTTAGCCTTGGCTAAATCTATTATTATTTAACGAAGGCTACAACACGTTTTTGTGGGAAGGGTGCTTGAGCTAGGCTTGTCAACTCTTTCACATTACTTTCAATTTTACTACAAAATCATTGAATTAGTGTAGAACAATACTATTAATTCGTTTTGGTTTAAATCTTTGATATAAAACAAAAAGTGGACCTCTGGATCTGGGGAAGGGGGGGGGGGGGGATGCGAGCGCTCCCCTCCCTAAGGGCCTACTTTTGGCCACCATTCGTACCGGAAAACTAGAGGAGTAAAATTCTTCAATTCGATGCCACACGCTGTTAATATTTCTCTTCCTTTTCATTCCCTTGTTATTTATCATTAAAATGCAAAAGAAGGGAAGTTTAACCGGCCTATTTACTCAAAAAATCAGTAAAAGCCAGACTTTTTTCAGACACTCTGATCTTTTCGCAACTGCAAAAGTTGCGTCTAATGGCAGGGGGCGTAGCGTGAGGTTTTGAGGGCGTACGCTCGTGGGGGAGAAAAATCGTAGCGCCGAAGGTGGCCCAACCTAGCGGGGTCTGGGGGCATGCACCCCCCCCCCCCCAAATTCTTAAATTTAGGGTCTCGAAAAGGCCGTTTCCATACGCAGAAAAATGCCTTAGTTGTTTATTTTACTCATCCCTTGTGTTGTCGGTGAAAAAGGCCAATGACGCCATCAGAATTATGGAATGATAACATGAAGATAAAGGAAACATTAACACAAAGACATCAGTATACTGTGAAAAATGTATCAGTCGATTTAACGATAAAAAATGCTTTTTCAGAAAATAAAAAAAAATATATATATTTTCCATATTTCAGCTACCGCCGCGGCGTTTATCAAATTTTCAGTGTTTCCGATGTGTTTATTTTGAAATCACTTTTTTAAAATCAATCCGGTTCATTCATGTTTCCTCTTTTTGCTCCTTTTCATTTTCATAGAAATAAAGGATGCCGACAATTCGAGGGAAACTCCCAGGGACAACGTTCAGTACTGGGAATGTCAGTCCGAGTGGCTAGACTAAAATGAAAAATAAAATAAAAAATAATAATATCAAATCAGATTAAGTTTGAATTCTAAAAAAGAAAATCTTCAAACGCAATTTATTGCCACGTCTCTGTATATATTTATATAGAAAAAAAGAACGATGAGGTAAATATTTCTTAAAAATGAAAATTCTTCCTCTTTTAGGAACGTGGGTACTTACACGCGCGTTATCCTCGTCCTGCGAGCCTCTTGCAGCGTGGGACTGGAAGTGAGGAAATACGTCATAATCAGGGGTGGTGACGACATGGCACTAACTCGCAACCCTGTACTACATTTCTACGGCCATTTTTGTTCACCGGCAACCGTTCCGAAATTTGGAGCTCTCGTAGATCCTGAGTTTATGAATAGCATTTGAAGTATATTGTGGGAGAATATGGAACCTCTAGAGTATAGAGGTTGAATTCTAAGGTAAGAATTGTATGATACTGAGATTTTCCGAGGCGCGAAAGCAACCTAATTTTGGTATGCATGTTGCACCATTTCAGGAGTTCTTGTACAATTTCACGGCCAATAGACGTAATGATCACTTGACACTGAATCTTGTAGCCAGTGGTACATTTTGTAACCAATAATCTCTTGTATATAGTCGGGGAGTAACTTCCCCCTATGTAGCGTGATAAAAATGTTGTCATCTTCTTGCAAGCGTTATAAAGTCGCACGCGTCCCAGCGATTGAAATTGACATTTCCCAGTATTTGCAACTTCGTCTAAGTTACGGGATTTTTCTTACTGTGATCTAGTTTCTTTCCCCATAGTGATCATCGTGACAATAATTATTTAAGCAGCAATTTACTTCCAAGAAGTCACATGTCTGAACTAGATTATGTGGCAAGTGCTGTTTCCTATCAAGGAAATAGTGTGCGAATTGAATGTTCCGTAATGCTACACGTCTACTTTTTATCGAATCTCAGATCAAGTGCGAAAAATTTAACCATTGTTGTAATTTCATCCGTATCTATTTGTGGTCATCGAAATATTAAGTGCCGATAAACAGTATTGCCGAAGGAGAGCGAAACTAAGTCATCATAAGCGGAAGTACAAACCTAATGTACTATAAATCTCGGACAGCTACTCATAAGTTCCCTGTCATATGAGTGGGAAAAGTGCTTGATGTTTGCTACGGTGAATTGTCTAGGAAAAAAACTCTCTTATCTAATTCTCCCTCTTATAAACTTTAAATCATACATAAATCTGACGCACCAAAATAAGCTACAGTAGTTTGAGCAGTAGTGCTCTATTGGCTATAGATAGACGTTTAGCTTATGGCTTATGTATTAGGTTACAGTTGCAATAATTTTGTTTTGTGAGCTTATTCATGACAATACCTTCAAGGGTGTTAATTCTCACATTATACCAAGTTGGAAAGAAGAATTTCTTGACAAATTCCCTTTGCATTTTATACTTGTTATAAACAATAACCCGATTGTCTACCATTAAGCATGTTATTAACCCAATCTTGCCATTTATATCAATATGGTCAATGATCTATTAACGCCCGGGGCGTTTATTAAATTTTAGGGGTCCATGAGGGGGTGTTTAATAAATGGGAGGAGTTTAAAAGAGAGAGACGTTTATTCTTGTAACTTTTAATACAATATGCTTTTGGCCAAAAGCGTTTCTGTGTTAACAGAATCTCAACTGCGGGCTGACAGCTTTTGCACTCCAAGGTTTCTAATTTAATTTTTTTTTCTCTTTTGCTACAATCAAGAGGGTACTTTAACGAGTGCGCACTGAGATCAAGAAGATCAAAGAGTGCTATCCTTACTTTGAACATGAAATTGAACATGACATAATACACAAACCGATGTTAATCAAACAATAAAATTACTAAATTGATTGATTTTGCCCTATTTTGCCATTTCCTAGTATTTTGGAGCAATTTTCGTGGGGGGTGGGGGGGCGTTTGATACAAACTTAACTGCGTAGGGAGGACGTTTATTAGATAAGAGGTGTTTATTTAAGAGTGGGCAGTTATTAGATCATTTACAGTATGCATATTCCTTACTCAGTTCCGCATATTTGAGCTCTATTTTGGCATAATCAGGATTGGCACTTTGACCAGTGTCATGTCCTTGCTTGCTTTCACTTATATCTTGACTATGAACTGCGTATACTATTCTCGAATAGCAAGGCTAAGCGGCTCAGTCCCCCACCATTACATTCAGTTTTACAAATTCATATTTATAGCTTAGGGGGTATTTATATGAGACCAGGATGAACTCAGACTGGTAGGAATTTGTAATTTTTTTAGCCGTTTACATGAGACCAGGAAGAAAATATGTTTGGTCAATTACATGAAACGAGTACAAACTCAAAAACAGGAGATTCTGGAAGCTATATAACTTTCACAAGTTGATTATTTAACGAGTATTATAGTATCTGTCCTAACTGGAGCACAATTTATGCCAATGTAGACAGTGAGTAGTTGACCGAAGAGTTTTCTGCTCCCAGAAAGTTGTAAGCTTTATCTAATGCTCATCTGGTAGCCTGTTAATATTTACTTCACAGCATCTCAAAATGGTGCAATCTTTCACATTAATCCAAGCCTTATATTCAATTAAAGCTACTTCTAGTCTTTCCATAGCTTGTGTTCCTATTTTTGCTAAGAAAAAGCAAAAATGATGGAGCCATACAAAGAAACATGCTATTTATTGACCTGGTCTGAGATTCGTTTCCGTTTTACATGCATGAGAACGGTACAGACTCAGACCGTTACGATACGACAGGTACGACGTAACTCATAACTTGAAGTCAGACCAGGTCTAGGTTTATTTTTAGGCCGGTCCCATGTAAACGCATGAAAAGAATTGTATGGAGACCTATATGAACTCATAACGGTTTGAGTTCATCTCAGTCTCATGTAAATATCCCGGCCTTAGTCCGTCTGCACTGTTTAAGTTTATTGCCTGTACAGTAGAACCACACTTTATTATGGACACCTGCTCAAATTATGAGAACATCTGTACAAAACGGACAGTTTCATTTGTCCCAACAAAAAGCTGATATTTATTCTCTAAAATCAACTCGCTTAATACCGACACCAGTTAATAAGCACAGTGGACACTTTTCTGTGTCCTGAGTCACATACTCTCATATATTATCAACCTTGCTTTATGGACACTGGTTATCGGCACAGTGTCTTAGACTTAATATCTTACCAATGAAAACCTAGCAGAAACAGTGAATGGCCTTTCAAACGTTCTGTCTCATGTTCACTCCACCTGGCTGAGCCGCAAACTAAGAGTGTGAGGTTTCTTTGGGATGAACTTGTTTAAGTTACAGATAAGAAATTAAACAATGTTTCCTTGTAAAAATGTCTGCTTTAGTCTTAAAACCGATAAAATATTGTAGGCGAAATTTCCTGGAAGAGCCCGCGTAATATGAACACCTGGATGCCTTGGTGTCCGTATTATCCGGGTTCCACTGCATCTTTGTTTCTTCTGTGATGTTTGCATTACCGTTTTATAGTTATGGGTAGGTGGGAGAGGAAATCATGCCACTCTGTTGACTTAATGTTACAGTTAGTAGTATCTTAGATGTGCACTTGATAAGTACTTCTCATCTATTTGCCCACCACGTGGTCTTGTCTGACTGTTTCTTGTCTGACAATAATCCTTTGTTTTAAGTACTTCCTACTCCCTATTGTCAAGAAGAGAACTTTTAAATTTGAATCACAGAACCCTTACTTTCCGGAATGAAGGCAGAGTTCACAGTAGATTTTCTAACAGAAGCCTAAAATGTAAGCTGATGGCTTAGCTGAAGGAAGGGAAAGCCAAACCTCTAGATCCGGGGGATCCGGGGATCCGGGGCATTCTTCTTTATTGAGGTCATGCCACCCAGAAATAGTGTTTCGTTTTATTTTATTTTTGTTTTAATGATGACCATTGCCTTCTTTCCACATGCCAGCAAGTTTTCCTCTTTTAGCGAAATTGGAAGATATCTTGCCTTCAGTAAAGTAAACACTGTGTTAATTTGGTCCTAGAAATTGACTCATTTAAGTGTTCTTTTCTCATCCCATGATTTTTTTCTGGATTTTAAAGTTGAAGCGCAAATAATTTGACATCATGGAGCTTGTGGTGTTGCATTGTGTGACTATTTAAACCATGATAAAACCAAACTTCCTAAACCTTGCAAAAAATATCTTGATTCTTAGCTTCATTTTTGAAAGAAATGACATTAATGGTAAGATTATGTTAAGGTCAAACTGTTAATTCCACTCAAAGTTATTTGGAGAATTATTTTTAGCTTATCTTTGTTATGGAAACAATGTGCTGCTAAGATGTTTTTGCAACACTTTCAAAGCAAATCTAACATAAGCTGATGTATTTGCACACTATTAAATTTTCTAAGGAAAAAAGCCTTGATGAACCAAAAATCTTTCCAAACCATTTCCAGAAAATGTGAATTCCTTACATCGTCAATACCCCAGTACTTTCTATTTCAGTTAGATGACAGTCAGAGATCACTTTATTGTACTTTTTTTTTTTCAGGTGATACAAGAAATTATAGAAGGTGGAGTAAACCATTCCAAGAGTCAATAATGCCTCCACCTCCCCCTCCACCTCCTGGACCACCCCCTCCCCCTGCACCTAGATCTGGTCCACCACCAAAGTCATCTGGTAAACCTCAGGACAGGGGGGCATTGTTGAGTCAGATCCACAAAGGAGCAAGGCTTAAGAAAGTAGAAACAAATGATCGCAGTGCACCATCTGTAGGAGGAGGTGAGCAATCTGATTCCCTGTTTGCAAGCTGTCACATAATCAGGGCTGTCAATAAGGGCTGGTAGCCGGCCAAAACCGCTGGCTAGTTAGCTATCCTTAGCTGGCTGCTTTCACCTCCTATTACCATAACTGCCAACAAAAAATATGCACCATCGAATAAAATTTGTTAAGCCTTCATTTCCCAGTTTTGAATGACATTGAGTGCATATTTAAACAGGTTTAGATCTGTGAAATGTTTGAACTGTGCTATGTCATGGAACGCCTGGGACATTTCAATGGCATTGTTCCCAGTCTTGCATGTATTCTGACGAAAGAACACGGCGTTCGCAGCTGAAAATACATCTTGAAAACCCCTGGAAATGGCATTTCCGAGACTCAAAATTTCAAAATTTCAGGAACTTGTGCCTCTGGTGCAAGTTCCAAAGCTGCCTACTATTCATTATCAGGCCGCTGCTTAAAAACTTTTTGACAGTCCTGATAATAGGCCAGTTTCAAGTAATTAAAATTCATACTTTGCTGACCAAGGCTGAGGGAAATAAAACAAAAGAAGTTGCATTGAGATTCAGGGATGAACTGTTTCCGTTTTGTTTTATTTTCCTCAGCCTCAAACTCAAGTACGAATTTTGATAATTCCAAACTGGCTTCTTATAATCGAATTCCCATCATAACAACAACCCTAATTTAAATTCTCATAATTTGTTGTCCCTATGCATGTAGCAGTAAGAAGTTGTTTAAGTATCCATCTAATTCACACTGTCTGATCATAATATTAGTTATTGTTACCACTCTGTTTTTTAAAGTATGTTACCACCATGTTTCTAAAATTAATGGTATATTAATGTAACGGCTAGACTGCCTTGGTCAACTCAGTAAAGATGTTTGTAGAAAGGTCTTTCTAAGCAGTGCATTGTAACTAGTTAATTGCAACACTTGTACAGTTTGATTTGATATTTGTCATTGACAAGTAATTTTTTTTTTTTGCAGTTAAACCAAGCCCAAGTGGTGGTGGTGGTGGCAGCGGTGGCGGCGGCGGTGGTGGCGGCGGTATGGGTGCAGCACCCATGGGACTTGGTGGTCTGTTTGCTGGAGGAATGCCAAAACTAAAATCAGCGGCAGAAAGAGGCAGGCCTGGGACAGGAGGTAAATAAATAAAATAATAACAATTTAAAGTAGCACAAAGCAAGTAAAGTAAGTATACTAAGCTGACATTGATGATTTGCAGGAGCTAAAGGACCAGCCTTGAAACCTCCAGGATTTAAACCACCTTCACCTAACACATCTGGTACCTCACTGCCACCAGCTCCCAGTGGTAATTCAAGACCACTTCCCCCACCTCCAGGCAGAACAGCTGGGATGGCACCTCCTCCACCTCCACTGGGAAACAAGCCTTCCTTACCTGACAATTCAGCTCCTCCTCCACCCCCTCCATTGGCAAACAAGCCATCTTCTGAGAGCTCTAGGCCTCTTCCACCGCCCCCGTCAGGAACTGGATCCAGGCCATTACCTCCGCCTCCATCAGGTGGTCCTGTGAGAGGGCCACCTTCCATGAGACAAGGTCCCCCTCCTCCTCCTCCAGGAAGAGGAAATGCACCACCTCCTCCCCCTCCATCACATGTTTCTGCCCCAAGATCACCGGCACCCCCTCCACCCTCGAGGAATGCCCCAAGCATGCCTCCACCACAACCCCCTCCCCCAAGGGGAGGACCCCCACCACCTCCTCCGTCAAGGGGAGGGCCACCACCCCCACCTCCTAGTAGAGCCCCTCCACCACCATCCTCCAGACCTCCATCACAAGCTCCACCACCACCTCCACCTATGAACAAACAGAGAAGTAGTGGACCACCGCCAAGCAGGGAATCAGCCCCTCTGCCCCCTCCTCCACCCATGGGAGGGCTAGGACCACCACCTCCACCCCCAGCAAGAGGAGGTACAGAGAAGAGAGGAGGGCTTCCACCTCCGCCTCCACCAATTGATAGATTGTCAAGTTCTATGATGAATGGACCAACAAGGAACTCAATGCCACCTCCGCCTCCGCCTCTGGCTCCAAGCCGTAGTTATCCTGAAGGTAAGTCATGACAACTCTTTCGAAGCTCTCCAACAGTTAATTGAAGGAGTGCCCCAAGTGATTGCTGATAACTGTTAGATTCTCCATTTCAATTTGCCTTGTTTACACTTGCAAGACAAAGAGAGAATTTGCCATTTGATCAGAGGTCTATGACAGCAGCAGCCCTTCATTTTAGAGGTGTCGTGAGATATTAAATTGCACAGGCCTGTGATTTTTCTTGGAGCAGTGTTCTTTGCTGTTATCCAGTATAAACTAAGTTCCTTTTTTTCTTTTAGATGATTTTGAATCAAGATTTCAATTTAATACAGATCTGCCACCACCAGAACCTTTTGTAGACACAACAAAAACATATCCTAGTAAAAATCCCAAGAAAACTGGTAAGTTTTCCTTTGTTTCATGATGTAATGTTTCACACTGCATAGTTTTTTTTCAAGTTTAAAACACCAAAGCAGACAAGTGGCTTTAGACTTTGTAAACACAGACTGCATATTTATTAAAAAAAAATTATTTGAAACAATAAACAAATTTTTCGGAAAGTTTTCAAAATTATTTTGATAAATTTCCGCAAAATCAGTTTATTGTTTCAGTGCGGGTTCTTCCTTGAGTGTCCATCTGATGGGGGACTCTGAAGTTCATTGTTTTGTTTGAACTTTTGGTCTGAAGAGGAAATCTCCGAACAAGTTGTCTTTGAGTACAAAAAAAATTTTTTGGAAGGGAAGGGGGGGGGGGGGGGGGGGACTTAAAACTATGTGGACCCAAATCAGAAAAATACTTGAGTGTACCCCTTGAGTGTGATGTTATTTTAACTTCAGGGTCTGTGAAGGAAATCGTAAGGTTTGACCATGGAATTGACCTCACCCCAGTAATCATTTGCATTTGCTTTGTTCAGTTGTTAAAAAATGAATTGTAGGATTTACTTTTGACTTAACAATATTCCTTTTATCCCTCAGCCTCAGGCAGTACAAAAGCCTCTGGGAACCCCAGTGGAAACCGAGCAAGTGGACCCCCACCTAGGGCTACTCCTCCACCTCCCCCACCATCAAGAGGGGCTCCACCTCCTCCACCCCCTCCTCCGAGGAGATAGGACTTTCATCAATGCTTATTAGTAATTTCTAGGAGAACAAAATTTTTTAAATTGGTGCAGATCTACAAGACCATATACTTGGTGGTATTTGTATACAAGAAGACTTTTTGTAGTCTACTAACTTCAAAACCTCATAGTTTGCCGAGGTTGGAGAAATTTGTGACAAAGGATCCAATATATATATAGATAACTCATGTGAGAATGGTGATAAAAGTTATGTTTTCTTTAAATCAAAAACTGGGTACATTGTTGAGTGCACCCATAATTATACAGAGTAGTAGTTCCTTGCCTTGCTGAATGCTGTGAGACAAGTAAATATCGCACTGAAAAGTGCATGACATCTATTCCTGAAGGGACTAGTACAGTGATTGGGTTATGATACGCTAGTGTCACATGATTCTATGAAAAATATTAAGAAGAAAATGCTATGCAATAATAATTAATAATAATTTTTTGCAGTTATTGTATTATGTAATTATCATTTTAGAAATGAAAGACACTCTCTTGTAAAGCCACATCACAAATAAATTTTAAATGTCTTTGCAGTAGGCACATTTTTTTCTGTATAATTAGTTCCAAGACTGGAAAATTCTGATTTTTTGTAAATAAACATAATGGTTTGGTGTGGTTCCATATTGCTGTGAATAGAAAGCTGTCACTTCAGGACTGGGCTGTTTAAAGCTGGGTCAAGATAACCCAGGGTTAGTGCAAAATTTGAAATCAGATTTGTCTACAATTTTATGGAGAGTAGATAATCTTAAGAGAATAGAGAAAATTATCCAGGAAAATGCTTTTGAATAAAAGAAAAGCGAACCCGGATTTAAATTCATGAAATTCATTTATTTCCACGTATCCCGTTTTGGAATTTAATATTGCAATCAGTGGTGATTGAAATTAATGAACATATTTTCAAATTTCAACTGGTTTTAAACTAGGAGCGTTTTTGATTGACCCTGTTCCATAATAAAAATAAAGCCCTAGAAATCACTAACTTGTTTTGTTTCAAGAAATCTGCTTGTAATAAAATATTCTGATGCATGTAAAGTTTTAAGACTCTTAACCTTTTAAACCCAAAGATCAAAATTTTGAATTTTCATTTTTTGCCCCTATTCATTTCCTACAGAAGTAGTGGGGAGAAATTGATAAAATATCAAGCAAATTCATCTTGTGTGATCATGTCCGTAATTCTCATGACCACTGTGTTTTACAAAGCATCGATATCACAAGGAGAACTTTGATGCCAATCACTCTTAGTGCTTAAAGGGTTAAAAACCATTTAAAAATGGTCAAGAAATCACAGTAGATGAGATTTGTATGTTCAAATTTGTGCGCATTCTTATTTTTCAATTCAATCAATCCATTGCACCCAAGGAAACAATAATATTTTAACCCTGCTCATTTTGACATCATTTTGTGATCTGTAACTAAACAGATGTATGGGGAAAGAGAGGAGAAGAGAGCATTAGTGTTTACTGTTCTGTGCAGTTTGCCTTGACTTTGATTGTGTGGTTCCAAAAGGTGTCCATATCCACCCCCTGAAGGGTCACTGGAAATGTCAAGTTGCAGAAGAGTCTTGAAGGGTAAATCTAACCTGGTGCAGGAGTAGGGGGTGGATGAGTGGCCAAGCAGCCAGAGTCTCGGACTCACAATACTGCGGTCTTGGCTTGAGTTCCGCTCCAACAACTGGCTGATCAGCAGAATTTGTTTTTTGGTCATTGTGAATTCAAATCCTTGTCATGCTTGTAAACAGCTAACCGGTTGCCTAGCTACCAGTTGGGTTTTTAATCCTATGTTCTACTTTGATTTCTTGTTTCTAATTACTTTATTGTAGTACCTCAAAAGCACACATTCAGTAATAAATACTTTCTCAGTTCTTTTAGCTTAAAGAACAAAAAATTCAAAAGAAAATTAATTATTATCCACAACTTGTGCAGCAGGAGAAACTTTGATGCGTTGCTCACTTTTAAGTAGATAATGATCAGACAGCTGTCCTTAGTGTTAAACGGGTTTTATTTTCTTGCTTTTATTCACTCCCTTTTTGCAACACTAAAATTCCTTTCTGTGTTTTGATATCCTGAAAAAATAATAATTACATCCTTGCTGTTGTTCACCATCTGATCCAGATGGCATCAACACTGCTGAATGTCATCAATGTCTGGATGATATTTTACTTGATAACTCCTGGGAATGCAGTTTACGAATATTTTCTAGTTCCTCCATTCTCTTCTTATGTTCTTGTTCTTCCTGTTACAAAAAACATGAATGTTCTTTACAAAACTGAGGTAAAAACAAGAACTTACTCTTCATTGATTACAGAAAAATGTCTGGCTTTGCATGTTCCTGTAAATTAACTGGCAGGGGTATTTTGCAGAATGCCGAATGGCTGCTAAACATTGTATGACTCTGAAGTTTATAGTGATTAGGGTTAGGAAACTGAGTGAATCACATTCCATTTAGGGTCATTATACTGGGCAAAATCACCTGAAACGTGATGCACTCAGTTTCCTAAGCCTAATCACTAAACTTCAGAGTCATTTAGCATTTGGTTTTCTGTGAAATAACCCTGCTTTTCTTAAAACAAGCAGCATACTTTGACACTTGTCATCCGTGTGCTATATGACATGAAGGTGAAGCATAACTTAATGTTGCAGATAAATAAGCATCACCATCCGCATCAAAAATTTTTTCGTCCATGCAAGAAATCACACTTTATTTTCTTCGACAAAACAGGTTATGTTTCATGCTTATATGACTTAGCAAGCTGATAAAATGACAAGTGCACTACAGACGTAACAAAAACTGTAAACACATGCCCTTTAGAGAGCTATTGTTATCTTTAGTTAGCTATGTATTTGTGTTTAGTTACATTGTATCATGTGCATAGTTCATCATCATCAGTAAAGAAACACCCACCTTCAACGTCCTTATTTTTGCTCTCACAAGAATGTCATTACAGTGCTGGTGTACTGAGCCTGAATGAATGGACAAAAACTAAATACTATTTACAAGATCTTCTCACAAGAAATTATACACCTACCTATCAGATGATTCACTCAATGTAATAGAAGTGTTGGGAGAGTGGGGGAAGGGTTCTCTGTGACTGGGTCGGGGGGGGGGGGGGACATACAGAGGGGAGGGTGGATAGGAGCCTGGACACTAGAGGAAGCTATCTAGTAAATGAGACTCAAAGTGAGTAGGATAGCTGAGTTGGGCATGGCAAGTTGCCTATAGTTGCCAATATCACAAGAATCTTCATTTTGAAGGACGTGGGGTTTCTTAAAGCAAGAAGAAGAATATTATTAGTGGTGGAGGATGCAATGGGGGTAGGGAAGGCAACATAGGTTATACCAGTTTTATTGGCAGAAAAATTAAACCAGAGCTAGCAATAAACTACTACAAATTTTGCAATCTGATTGGCCTACATCCCCACTATCTAAATCTGTCTATCTCACTATATCTACTCATGTAGAGAGTAGTTAGCCAGTGTTATTATGAACAAAACTGGAAAAACAATGGCAACTTCTTAAACTTTGTCTTTGTTATGTTTCTAACACGAATTAATAAAATGCTATCTAAGAGTATATAATAGTAAGGCACAGGGGCCTGGAGGTACGTGTGGCCGAGCAGTTAAAACCTTGAACTCCGGATCTGGAGGTGTGTGGTTCAAGCCTCGCCTGCTGCGTTGTTTCCTTAGACACGGAACTTTCCTCCATGTTGTTTCTCTCCCAATGTACAAAAATGGTTACTTCGTTTGCTTCAGGCTGTTTTGCTCCAACCAGCCACATACTACTGGGGGATAACCCTGCAATGGACTAGTATCCCGTCTAGGGGGGAGTAGCAATACACCTAAGCATGCTTCATGCTAAGGAAACTGGGGATAAGCTGAGGCTGTTTGGGCCTTTGGTTCGTATGCACCTTTGCATCACCTTTTTACAAGGGCAACTAAGCACAGCTGAGGATTCTTGAAGCATTTGATTGTCTATTATACCTTGCTTTGATTCCACTGAAATATTCTTTTCTTCTTCCTCTTCTTGGTCATCACTTTCTTCACCTGAGTCACTCTCACTGTCAGTTCACAAAGCAACTTCGATCAGTCTGATAAAATTAATGTTTAAATCTTGCACATAACAAGAAATTTAGTGATCACATCTACAAATTAGACTTGTTTTAATGGCTAAAGAACTTATAAACCTGTTGCACTCTTATTGTCCCCAAGTAATTGGAAACATTTTCCAAATCAAATTGAGATGAAATGTTGGTTTTTAAGGAAAGGGGAAATCAGGAGTAGCAGAGAAAATCTCTGTGGGTAGGGAAGACAGGCAAGAACAAACTCACTTCACACATGGTGTCACTGCTGGGACTTGAACCTGCAGGGCCACACTGGTGACTAGCGAGTGCCCTCACCACTGCACTCTCCTTACCCCAAAAGGTTCATGAAGGCAGCGCTTAGAAGACTGGTAGTTTGGAGACCCCAAGTTCAAGTCCTGCCCCGGCAGCTTGCTGGAATTTTGTTCTCGGTAGTCCCCAGTTCAAATCCTTGGGCACGCTTGCAAAATAGCCAACTGCCGTATGGTTTGCCTACTAGCAGTTGGGATTTATTTTTAACCATGTTATGTTATATTCTATTAAATTTTATTTTGTTTCATTATTCCTGAAAAGTCCCACAAGAGGAGAGGATGATTTACAGGCATGGCTTAGATTTCAACTCAGGACTGCCAAGATGAAATCCAGTTAGCAGTCAGGGCAGAACTTGAAATTGGTGCCTTCGGGATGACCTGGCCATGCTTCACTCCTACTTGTTGATACTTTAAACACAAGCTAACATAAATCCAAGGCATAGTACATAAACACACTGTTTACAGGTAGCCATTACGACACTTAGCTGAAGGAGGATCATTAGGTTATAAATTGGCTTATGGTATTTGACGAAACGAGAGGTTATCCCTAAATTAACATCTCTCCTAGCTTACAGATAACCCACTTTTCACAGGAAAGTACAACTCTAAAGGAGAATTCTTACAAGTCCCAGCAATTGGTAACAAAAGGTTATAACATCTGAAAAAACATACACAGCAGCAAAACCAGCCTGAAGTCGTTCCTCCCTTGTTATGTCTTGACCATCCAGTTGCTTTAACAGTGGCAGGGCAACAAACAGTTTTTTCCTAAAAAGAGAAGTCAATGCATTGTTTACTTAGTAACAAAAATAAAATTATAATGATATTATAATAATTTAATATAAAAGCAAATAAATAGAATAAAATAAATAAATAGAATCTTATATTATATTAAACTAATATAATTACATACAATGTTTACAGGTAACCATTATAAGCACTGTAACCCCTGAAGAAGGATTATGAGGTTATCCCTTTAATATGTTAATTCCTCTATAATAAAATGTGACAGTATTTTTGTTTCACAAAGATGTTTACAAGCTTGAACTTAACTGTTATTTATACTTGAATATATATTATACTTTATTTTTAAAGAATGGAAAAAAACTAGGCATTTTTATTAGTAAGGTGAAACATACTTGTAATCCACAAGCTGAGTGCAGGGATTTCCCATTAAATTCAAAATAATTAAACTTGCTGGGAACTCTTCTGTGAAATGAATAGAAAAAGAAGTTGTGAAAGTATGCCAACAGTTCAAAAATCCTAAGTTTATCAATGGATAAAACAGTTTTACATTAATTTATTATTATAGTTAAAGAGTTAATAATTATAAACCTCCATCAAAATCCTCCACCAAGTTGTCAGAAAGATCCAAAAACTGCAATTTTGTGAGGATCTTGAGATTTTCCACTTTTGTTATTTTGTTATCAGCTAATGTCAGGAATCTGTTGACCAACAGTAATATTAAACCCGTATTAAACATCACTGATACTAAACCAAAATCCCCCATCAAAGTATGGACTTTAAGCTGTAGTTTCTATACACAAAACATACTTAAGCTTGGGAAGAACTTCAAGATTCTCAATTCTTGTTATTTGATTCTGTGGAAAACAACACATGATTAAAGCAAATCAAGATTAAATTTTTTAAAGGCTTATTTGAAAATTAACAAGTGACACTGATAAATAAATGATCAACATGCAGTGAAAAGCTGGTTGAGAAGTTAAAATTAAGTCATCAACTACTGTTAAACCAATTCAAGCATACTCCACAACATCCTCGGAGACCCAGGGGCAGTCAGTTGGGCCAGGAGAAATGGCCTGACTGACTGCCCCTGGGTCTCCGAGGATGACTCCATAATAGATTCTATTTAATAGCAAATTCGTTATTTGGAAATTGAATCTGTCAGTTGCTGGCACTACTGTGTCAAATAATTCAGATTTCCATTCCTTCACAGATAATGAACAGTGAATTAGTAACATCAACGTCTTCTCAGTATCTGGTTACTTTGTTGGGGGGACTCAGAACATGCAGGGATTTATGGGCTGACTTTGCCGACTTTTGATTAATTTGAAACATTAAATCACATGCACAAAGAGGGCTAGCCCAGAAGAGTGTCCCTGTGGTCTATAGACTGTCCATTCCTTTGAGTATGTAAAATTGGGGTCCTTTTTAATAACCAAAGAATCAGGTGAGCACTGAGGGTGCAAGCAGCAAGGGGGGCCTGGGGGCATGCTACCCCAGAAAATGTCTTTTGAAATTTGATACTCTGAAATGCTATTCCTGTGTTCTGCCAGGAAGGTCATTTACACTTCATTAGAATTTATATAACAATAATACAGGAAATGATTTGACCCGCAGATACCAAAGGCTAATCGAGGTGGGTCATTGCACATATTCACACTATGAATATTATTTGATTAACTACTTAACAAAAGGAAGTTTGAATTGAAAATAAGACACAATAAAATAAAAAGAAACAAAGGGAAAAGGACACAAAGTGTGAGTAAACAATTTTGCTGTGAGAATACAGAAAAGACAGATAATCTTATCCTATAAATTATTATAGTTTTTTAATTTTGAAGTGATGTCATCAAATTATGAATCATATTATGAATCGTCTGCTTTTAGAAAGTCAAATAGTGCAACTTTAAGTTTTTTTTTGAGAAGGCCTTTTTAGATAACATTTTAAAGTTATTAGGTAAGATCTCATTCTGGGTTTTGACGCCAACACAGCAGAAAGCTTTCTTTTGTACATCAAGTCTGGAATTCTGAACACAAAAATGTTGATCAGTTAAGGAGTGAGTAGGGTAGGAATGGATACTTGAAGTTCTCAAGAAATGTTTCATGATGCTAATCGGTTTCTTTCTAAAATGTTTTCTCAGTAAATTGCTATTTTTATACCCATTTTTATTTGTATGTTTTCACATACAAGGACTCAATTTTGTTTTTATTCCAGGCGGTATATTTCAGTTTGCAGGGTTTCAGTTTCACTTAAGTACACTCCGTTAGGTGTTCTTAATTTGTGTTATCCTAACAATGTTTTTGAAAATATCAAAACAGATGTCAAAATCGGGATTTTTCCTATCCTGATCGCATATTGGACGGGATTCGGGACTTTCAAGCAAAATCGGGAGAATCCTAATAAGATCAGAATTGTCGGACAGTCTGGGTCTAAAAACAGATGTTGTCCTATACAGGGGCGGTGGTTCGTGAATTATATACAGGTCACTGCACTGTTTTATCTATTAAATCAATGGTTTTCTTTCGATCATAACCATTACTTTGATAGGGATTAAGGAGACACTTCTGGTCCTGTTTATTCATCTGAAGCATGTGACCTGTATAATTTCCGATCTGCGGAACGTGACCTTTAAAATTATACCCGCCATTCATTCACGTCCAAAACAGGGTCAGGGTTTTAAACCTTTAGTAGTACACATCCAACTTATGTCCTAACAAAGGGTCAAGAACCGCCCCCACCACACACATCTCACAAACCACACACCCCCTCCCCCCACCCCCAATCCAGCACATAAAGGGAAAGATAAGCACTCCATACTTTCTGTAAATACAAATGAGTGACAGGCCCAAGGCAGTCCAGGTTGTCAATCTCACTTATCTTCTCCCGGTCCAGCCTGACATGACTCAATTCTAATAACTGAGTAGCCCTGTTACAACAAAAACAAAAGTTAACAGAAAAATAAAATTATGGTAGTCATGTTAAGACGACAGTATTGATAGTCAAGGTAAACGTTTATACTCACATATCATCTGATGATCTGCCCACAGTCTTGATGATATTTCGCCTCGCAATCAACGAAACAGAAATTTTCTGACATTTTTCTGCAACCATAAGTTAAAAACACTATTAAGCTTAAGCTTATTTGCTATATTCAAGACAGTTTTCCAATAAATTTCTCACTCAAAGTTGAAACAAGGCTAGGAACAATACGTACCATCTTTTTTGGTAGTATGCTCCATTTTTCAAGCTTTGATCTTTATGCATAAACTGTTAAATGTCTTAGGATTAGGAAATGAGACATTCATTCGTGATCGGGTCTCAGGATGTTTTTGCCGCCATCTTGTATGCTTGGTAACCACGTTGCAGCGTTCTCAGCAACCCCTGTCGAGCTGATGGTGTCGGGGGCGCGGGGCGGGGGCGGGGGCGGGGGCGACGTGAGGGCGGCGGTTGGTGGGGTTAGCCTTGGTCCGAAGGATTTTCAAAAAATTTGATCTAAACCAGGCGCCATAATCGATGCTGTCTGAATCGAAATAATCTAGTTCCCAGAAGCAGGGTAGCCTGTTCACAGACCCTCTATTTTCTCCGTCCTTCTAGCACGCGTGATAGATAAAATAGAAACCGCGGGGATTTATTGATCGCTAGCTTCAGGGGTGAGGCTAATAAAACGACGATCGAAAAGAAAAATAAGAAAACGTCTGTGTACAGGTTAGAGAGGCAGGGAGGCAGCACTGCTTAATTTTTTTGCCCGGTATTCTCCCTAATCTCTTGTCGTTCGCGAGCCCTATGCTCCCTCATCCTAGGAAACAGTATGTGTAGTCGGAGCCTTCACGGTCTTCACGCGCTTTAAATTTCCACACAAAAAAACTTTATTTATATCTTTTCTAAAACCAGTAGGAACGAGGCGAATCAAAGCGAAGTGAAGCGAAGTAAAACTAAACAAAGTCAACAGAAATGAAGCGGTACTGCAAAACAGCAATTAAACAAATACAAGGTCAAGATAAAATTACCTACACTGAACGAAAGCAATATGAAGCCGGCCCCCGAATACAATCCCGCTCGTTTATACTGAAGCCCTTCTAAAACCTCATACGAAGTTGCATGTATAAGCTAATAACAAATCATGAAATAATACTTGTTGGTATCAGTTACGGTAAATTAGTTAAATGGATTCCTTTAAGCTGAGGTCTTCGTTCCCTGAAAGAATGAGGAAAAAATGCGTTTTCAAGTTGTTTTTTTTAAGAAGAGAAAAAAACAAGAATATCAGGAGGAAAACTTCTTAATGTATAAAAGGTCATTTAAGACAAGAACTATCATTTTCCCAATTCGGCTCATGTCGTTTCTATTCCATTTGCTCAGGAAGTGCTTGACACTGCATGCATACTACTGTAGATAACCGAATATTCTTGATTGTTTTATAGCTGGAATTTTTTTCTCAACTGCGCGCGCTCTCATTGGTTAAATTTTTCCCTAGAAATCTTCCATAATGCTTAAAATAGCTTCAGAAAGCTTTTTTCATGCTTTGCTGTTGTTTTTAGGTCTTTTCCTAAAAATTACCGTTGGGTGCCCCTGCTACTAACCTGATTTATCCGATAAACGAAGTTTGCCAGGCCTCTTCCCACCCCAAAACCGTTTTGTTTGTCAAACGCCCAGCAATAGGTACTTTTGCCGTATCTGTTGTACATGTTTTCGGCGTTCTTTCCACCGTAACACTCGCCGTAGAACTGAACAGCGAAATATTCATAGCCTTTGTCCTGGGCCACTCGAGCACACTGGTTAACAGTCAAGTTCATGTTCTTCCAGATGATCTGATCTCGGAAGTTTGCGTAATGATCGGGAAGAGCTCGATGGAAATAATCCCAAAAACAACCAACTGGCTCAGGATTTGGCATAGGTTCTGTGAAAAAAAAAGTTACCACTGAGATTCGTTCGTTTGTTTTCCAAGAATTATGAGGAGTCGGAGTGAAATCAAACCGACGGTGTTTATTTTGGAAAGCAGAGTTTTTAATTCGCTTTTTACTTCAAAGATGTAATGAAAACCACTAAGATTAACGTAGTCGGAAGTTGAAGAAGATGAGTACACTAATCAGGTCCAATCCCAATTCTCGATCCTAGTCATACGTTGATTGGTTCAGCGTACGGTTCTGTCTTTCTTATTTGATTGCACTATTGTTTGTGTGACATTATGCTTTAGCTTGGAGCTGTAACACTCACTATACATGAGCAAATAACTGAAAAAACTAAATCATTTTCTGTGATGTAAAGCGATGTATTAGAGCAAATGCAAATGCAGTTACTCAGTTAATTCTTCAAGTTATCGGGCTAAAAAGGAATTAAAACCAAAGAATGCGCTGCTTACCTAAAGAATAAACGAACATGCTGTTCGAAGAAATTCCGATACCATCTCTACATTCCGCTCTATAGGTACCATAGGTATAGTATTTCTGTTTCATGTCAGCTCCTGATAGACACAGTCCATTCTTGCCCAGCGCGAAGAGTGTGTAACCATTAGCGTAAGCCAGCTTAGCGCACTTTTTGGCGACTTCATTTGTGTCGTTCCAGTTGATTTTGTTAGTAAAGTCGCCGAGTATCTCCTTGAAATGATCAGCACCAACAAAACATGCCACTTGGATTTCTGGGGGAGCTTGGGTAAGAGAAAACAATCCGCACATAAAATCAGCAGACGTTAAAGGAGCCGTGTCAAGAAATTTGTCAAACTTCAAACTTGAGTGAACCATAAAAATAACCCCTCAAAACGTAAAAAAGGAAGTCTAAATTAACACAGCAAATACGTACAAAACGAAACACGGATGGACAAATTTGAAGAAGACTGAAGCGGATTGCAATTGAGATTTTTAAGACTTGTTAGCCTAACACTTTTTCAAAGCTCATTTTTGTTGTTTGTAACGTTTGATATAATGCTTGGTAGATATATTCCTTTGACAAAAACAGTGATTTTGTCATTCACATGTAATTTCTCAAGTTTCATAGCTAATAAGGACGCTTAACTGGTACTTAATTATTAACAAAATAAATTAGCCAGCAGCCCGTGAGAGCACCTTTAAGCACAAGTAGTGTAGTGAGTAACGTTTTTGACCCTATTTTTGGAGATGAAATTTTACTGAGTTGTCAAAGAATACTTTTTGAATTAACGTCAATAACATCATGAGAAAAAAGTGCACTTGGAATCAATGAACCGAAAATGGTAACAATAAACTACTTCGTCAAATCCGCCCATGAGGTCAACAGTAGCCTAGCTACATCAACATACACGCAAGAAATAACGATCTTTAGCTAAGAGAGAATCTTTCCTTGCGCCCCTTATGAGTTTTCTCCAAATTTAATTGCATGTTTATGGAAAAAAAGCGTTTAAATCGATGTATTAGGATAGGTAGTTTTTGACAGAGAACACAATTACATTTTAAAGAAGGCAAGGCAAAAAGCAAAGTCTGGTCGAAAAACTAGGGTAAAAAGAAATCTTTATTGGCTTTTACAAGAACCTTTTGCTTTCTCCTGATTTATGTGTTTACTAAGTTACAAAATTCTGCATCGTAATTCTTGTCTAGAAACTTTAAAAAGAACGCAACATACTGCTCAAAGATAGAACGGTTTCACTCAGGTTGCCCGATAGTCATCTCACCCGAAGTTACGTCGCCCGAAATGTTGAGTTATCTCGCCCAAAATGTGATCATGCTCGGTCGTGCCTCTGATGACACATTTATCCCGATTGTTACAAGAAACTACAAGAAACTTTATTTTTCTGCGCATTTATTGCATTACACCTGATAATATTTTGGGCGACTTGACTATATATTTTGGGCGACATAACTCTGGTTTCTAGCGGTATAACTTTATAGGTGACTTGACCGGTTATCGATAGAACGATATAATTGCACATACGATCACAGGGTATGTCGTCGTTACAGCTCATCACAGTTCCAGGCTTCATTGCATATCGGCAAACTTCTTTGGCGACAACTACATTGTTTCCAAGTTCGTTCTTTTGGATGCACTGTAGCTTCCTCGTCATCACTCCACCACTACACGTCGAAGAACACTACCACAAACAAGCAACATTACGCATCATTCAATATTCCATTAAGGCTAGCTCTCCTAAGTGATCAAACAACGTGGTTTTCGGATCAACAAAAGCATAATTTTTAAGGCACATGGCTGCATGCCTGGATATAAAATTGGGTGAAATACCGCAAACTCTTAAATTCGGGCAACATTATGTCAGACTTGATGGCTTTCGGTCGTCTTTACTAGGTACCATAAAGAACTAAGTGTACTTGTATGAATTTAAATTGAAAAGGGGTGTATCAATGTACTTAATGTTCAAATAAAATCCACACATTACCTCATTCCACGGCAAAGGCCTCCATTCAGCAGGACACGGTATTTCATTGCATCGTTGACGAAGGGTCTCGTTGGGTTTAGCACTAATTTTGCACAACGAATCATCAAGTTTCTCGTAACGTGATTCATTGATTTGTCTTCGACAGTAAACAAGTCTAGAATGGCTACCATTTCCACACGTTCTGCTGCATTCGCTCCAGTCTGTAAGATGCCATCTGTTGAACAAATAACATATTTAAACGGCTGTTGAGAGCACTGTACAGTACCGCAAATGATCCCCAACCGCAAATGATCCCGAGACCGCAAATGATCCCCAAAATGGACCGCAAATGATCCTCGACCGCAAGTGATCCCCAAAGTCGACCGCAAATGATCCCGAAAGAAAAATAGGAATGACGTGGACTCAAGTTAGCGGATCATCGTGTCGATTTTATTTACAATAAGTCACATTAAAAGCTAAATTTTACTTCTCAAATAAATGTATGAATAAAAACTAAATGAAAAAAATCATTCAATAGTAAAAACGAAGTAGGTAGGCAACACACGACTTTTACCTCATGTTAAAATGCTGCTTGTTCCAATGACTTTTTTCCGGCTCTGGCGGGTAGATTATACCTCTGAGGAAAACGTTTTGACTGAGCAAATGTGATTTTTGCTGCTTATTTCATAGTGAGAGGTCATGACACGCATTTTCTGCGGTTATTGTTGTTTCTGGTCGGCATGATTTGCCCTTTGATGCAAGAGCATTTCCTTTTACCTCTTTTGAAATGCAGTGCTCTTCATTGCCGCTAAATAAGGGTTTTAGGTTGTTTAATTTTCTCCTAAGTGCCTCCTGGATCCGAATAATCATAAGCGATTTTCTTTTAGTCCGTGAATGTGACGGTTTCTTACGATGTTTTGTCACGCGATAACTACCGCTTACCTGGCTTTGCGTTTCTCATTACCAGGTTTAGATGTCTGGTAACTGTCTTCAGCAAAGCACAACAAATGAATATACATAAAAACGCTAATATAACTATTCACAACACGTTCATGAGATGTAAGAAAGTTGCTATTTCGAAATAAACCGAAACCTGTGGACATTGATAAGTTCGGGGGCATTTTGACTTGTGTTTATGTTAAACCATGTCTTGTTTCGTAACGGGCACCTAAGTTACGAACAAATGTCTTGCTGTTTATCACGTAAAATTAACACTTAACACTAAAAACACTAAAATTAACACTAAAAATCAAAATGAAATATTCTGGCTGATTAATTTCACGCTTTCAAAAAGATCATTAAAGTCAATAAAGCTCTTGTTAGGTTGAGGGTGCCCGGCTTTGTATTCCTCAATAGAAAGGTTGAGCTTCTAGGCGTTAAAACAATTTTTCTGCGTAACGTCCTGCCTGTCTTAAATTTTTCAAAAGACGAAACATTCTTGAAAGAAAATTGAAGCAATCGAAAAAGGAAGAAGTATACGGTTAATACCATACCTTTTCAGATTTATTCCATTTTTTTTTCGCCTTGTATAAATTGACCTGAGATGTAGCGTCCTCCTTCCCTTTTTCTTTAAAAGGCGAGAGAAAAAGGTTTCTTTTTTATAATCAGTCCTTTTTTGTAATCAGTCCCATAAAATCCATTCCATTCCTCAAGTTTTCACGGGATCATCTGCGGTCGACTTTAGGGATCACTTGCGGTCGAGGATCATTTGCGGTCCATTTTGGGGATCATTTGCGGTCTCGGGATCATTTGCGGTTGGGGATCATTTGCGGTACTGTACAGCACTGCTTCGGTGATATTCTATGCTGTGATACTTGGTCTTCGAAAATTGTACCAGTCAATTCCAAAAACGCCCATGCGCCCCCGAGCAAAGTACTGGGCGTTTGACTTTTTTGAAACATTTTGGTCAAATTCCCCGGTATGTTGGCAATTTAGATGGTCAAATGCCCCTCCGGCTAGCGCTTCAAAAAGCGTCAAATCCCCCACCCACTGGTGACCATTCAAAAATGTTCCCATGTGTCAAACCGTTTAATCAAATGTAAATATCCTTTTAAACACAACCGAAATATCAAAAGTCTGTCTTACGGAGGTTTGTTCATTTCAATAAAATTGTTCTTTCCAGAAAGTCCACACAAAACAGTAAATAGGAGCAATGACCAGTTAACGCGCCGTGCACATGCTGAATGGGGAAAGAATTACGAAATCTTTTTGCATGCGACACTGACCAGCGTTTTGACACGAAAGTTAAATGCCCGACTGGGCGGGCGTCATTTTGGGTCAAATTCCGCACTGTACGGAGCAAAACTCCAGTCAAATGCCCGGGATATGCCCCGGGGGAGGGGGATGGACGGTTTTGGAATTGACTGGTATATTAAGGACATTGAATGTAACCACACTTCCCTTTTCAATACCACAACTTAACCGTTGTCAAATTGGGTATCTCTACCAAGCAAGATTCTTTCTTTTTTCACGGTAAAGACCGGAACTGCTTCCCTAACAGCCCAGGATAGATGTATACCATCACACGTGAATGAATTTAAGCTATACACGTGACTCTAGAGAATCCAGATTCATCTTTACAGCTAAACTCATAAAAAGTTCTCTTTGTTCTTCATTTTTCATACATGCAATTGACACTGTTTGAACAGAAAAAATATTTGAAGCAGCTTATTCAAGTTAAGGTAAACCTGTGCTATTTTATTATGCATTTCTCATGAATGGCCGTATCTATTCTTTATATATACAGACAAGACAACTGGACACCCAGTGCACCCAGTTCTCTACCAATTGACTATTTTCCAATTGCCCATAATACACTCTGTTTGCCCCCCAAATTTTGCATAACTTATTGTCTTAAAATGCTCTTGGGAAAATGCAATACTCCCAGGAGCATTTAAAAACAATGGTTTATGCAGAATTTGGGGGGCAAACAGAGTGTATTATGGGCAATTGGAAAATAGAGAATTGAAATATTGGATGCAATAACTTTCATCAATTATATTTCATCCATCTTCGGGATACTTAACGGCGTAACTTTTAACTCTCTTAAATGGATTCATTTTAATTTTAACTGCTGACCAAGGTTAAATCGTCCCTCCTACGTTTTGTAGCCGCATTGTAAATGCTGTGGGTTATTTTACGCCAGCGAGAAGCCACGTCGAGGAAAACATGCTTTGCACAATTAATATTGCAGACACCAGGTGGCACAGGTCATAAGAAGTTGAAAACAAAGGACATAAAAATAAATTCTCACTCAGGAGAACAGCTCTGGTTGTTATTACACGGTCTCTGTGTTTCAGGTTTAACCAGTTTTGGACAGGAATCAACCGAGGCGGGGGTTCCATCATCACTTCGAACACAGCTTAGGACTCGCGTTAAAAATCCTAGAACATGACGCAAATAAATCGGTTAACATGTGAAGGTTTAAAATTGCAGGCAAGGCTGATCGGACTGCTAAGGATTGGTAATTTATTTGCCTTTCATTTTTAAGTGTTATTCTATATAGCCGATCGTGATCTACACCAAGATCCTGCTTTCCCTTGCTGCTGTTTGTCAAAGTGGTGCTTGCAAGAATTGTTCCAATAATGTAAAGGATTTTAAGGGGTGGATATATTAAGTATGAGTTAATTTTTAATTATCCATCAAAATTCTTTAAGAAAGCTAGTTATGGTCTTTGACAGAATATGCACGAATTACGTAGCAAGATTCAACTGAGCTGAGCTGAGGGGGTGGATAATGCGTGGATATGAACTGCATGACCCATATCATGTCAGTGCATCCTTATCTTTGGTATCCTGTGTTTTCATCACGTGGTGTTAACGTGGGACCACGCACTGACCACTCCTCGTTTTTCTGCCGCTATTTCGGTCCTCCTCGAGAAGACTGAGACTGTTCAGGAGAAGATCGCAGGCTCATTTCCCCGAACAACGGCTGGTAATCGAGGCCTACGTTCAGCTAACATCGTGGGACACCATGCCAAAAAATATGCAACGGCTTTCCAGCCCTCTGATTGGCTGTAACTATTTATCATGACAAAGGATAAAATTTAGCAAACATTTGAGCGCAACTATCGATATTCAGACCTTATTTTGGCGCTTTTCAAAGACAGCAGCACACCGCCCATCTCTAAAGGAATATGCGTATAACAGAGACGTTACCTTGTCCACACGTCATTGAGCATGGAGACCACTCTCCTGGCCTCCACTTTGAGGGAACAGTTTGTGGAGTTTCGTTTGACATTAAAGGCCGGTAATACTGAAAGTCTACCCCTCCGTTTCTCTCATAGAGGAAAATAAACTGAAAAGGAGGTAAAAAGACAAACATGCATGCATGAAATGTGCGGTTACAGTGAATATTGTTACTGTCTGTTCTTTTCGCAGAGTTAGGTAAGATGGGTGTGACTTGTAAATAAGTGGATGGAGGGAGGGGGATGCGCGACCTTCCATTTATTGCCTCTATGTTATTTACACATGTACAATCAGGCGCGGATCGATACCGGTTTCCGCCGTTTTACGGAACTCGGTCAGATTTTTGATAATAAGTTTATATTTTTAGTTAAAAACTTTAAACTTTCCGAGTTGAAATCTGGAAAGTGGTTTGGACAGTCAGTAAATATCCTATCTGAATGAATCAGAAACCCAGAATAGGGTATTTTTGGGGAGTTAAAATCCAAAAAAAATTTCCCGGAGGAGCATGCCCTCAGACATCCCTAGAAGTAGGAAATCGGTCAGTATTTATTCTAGTTCGCGCCTGACAATTTACGTGCTTACGTAATTAAAAATTATGCGACAGTGGAAATCCACCCTCACTCTCCCAAATGAAGCAGCAAGTATACACCATGGATAATAGTAACCTGCGATCAGGCGTTTTTTTTTTCAAGGGCGGACGAGGCGAGAGGAAAAAAAAACTCTTCCCGGGAGAGACATAGAGATATAATAGGGAGAGGGCATGATCTCAGGCTAAGATAATAGAAACCAGTCTTTCTATTATCCATGTATACACGCACATACCCCTTTCACATAATGCTCCCCACACGGTGAAAAGATGTCAGTCACCCTTAAGTTCTTATGGATTACTTTTACTTTATAGACGTTCCCGTTTTTTCTTTAAAGTAGTCTAACAATTTCGGAGTCTTCACATCTTATCCTGCCATTTAGTCAAGACACAAATTATTGTGCTGTTGATAATCAACCCTTTGCATAGATACAGCATGTGACTAACCGTGACGCTCGCGGATACTATGATGGATATGCTTGCAGGTCTATTTGGTGTCCGAACTAACACACAGTGCCCCACTATCTAATTTCAAGGCTTACTTCAAAAATAACTTACCACCACTCGGAGGGGAAGTGTTGTTGGCCCGTCTATTATTATTTCATCATCGTACTTGTTATCCTCATGTATGTATGCAATTCGCGTTCCATTGTAATGTACTACTTTACTCCAGGTTGGATGAGTTATAATGTATTCGCCAGTGGAATTGTCTTGGATACCTTGTGGATGAGATAAAAAACAAAAACAAAAATAACAAACAAACAAAAAAAACAACAACAACAACAAAACAAATGTTAGACAATGGCCGGGAGAGGCGGATAAAGGGAAAGGCCCTGGAAATGAGGTTGATGTAGCACTACCTCACGATTTCAATGTTTTAGTATAAATTTCACTTATATAACACCACTAACCCTTAAGTGAGTGATTCATGCAAGAATTGAACCTGGTTGTATAGGTCAGATGCCTTAACTAGCTGGTTTAACAAGTTGGACCACTGAACAAGCCACAGTGCGTGGCAGTGACCAGCCAAGATCATTTCCATTGCGAGCCCAACAACATCTCAACAAACATATCTTAATTTTGTTTTTCCCTAAGACGATCCAGACATCCCCAAAGAAAAGATTCCCTGTGTTTCTTTCCTTGTCAGTGACCGCTAAGTCTTCTTATGTTGGGTAGCGTGCGTAGCAGGCGCTGGAAGAAAATCTCGAGGAAGCGCGAGGGGAGAAAAGAAGAGGAGGCGTGTTCGGCTCGCGCGGCCTGTAGAAAAATGATAGTCGTAATAAATAACCAGCACCTGCTACGCAGGCTACATTTTGGATTGTCGCGTTAGGGAGGTTTGACTATATCAGCAAGAAACAGCCTCATAGTTATCAGATGACTGTACCAGTCAAGAACTCGCTTCTAACGTGCTCAAAGACGCTCATTCGTCCATGCGATTTTTCGGGGTTCCAGCCGTTATCTTGATTTAATTCATTTCTATTGTGGGTGAAAACTGAGAGCTGGACTCTGATAGAAAGTTAGATACTTTGTACTCTTCCTACCGAGTTTTCTCTCAACAGCTAAATAATAACACGGAAAACATAGCGGACTGTGATCACCCATCACAGTGAAGATACTACTCGCGATAACCCTCTATAAAATTTTTGACGTCTTCTTCATAATATGTTTACCCAATTTTTTTCAAACTTTAATGAGTTCCAGTAAAATCCTGGATGTTTTGTTTTGCCGAGTCGTTGATTTGAAAGATATTAATCTATACTTTTCTGAATCGGCCTCCCAACAGTAAGTACTCCCCGGAGCTTGCTCGGTTCTGTGATATCATGATGAAGCCCGTCAACGTTGTCAAAAATCTATCAAAAACTTCGTCAAGGGACAAAGGTAGTGGAAAATGCACTGTAATAAGTTTTAAGTGACACTAGCTATTTACAAGTATACGATTAACTGGGTGAACATACCCAACAAATTGTAGGATTTCTGCTTCTGTTTAAACCTGGCGTTTGCTGCTCCAACAGGAAGTACCACAATTGTCCCTGGCTTATTAAATCCTATAAATAATCAAATTAGGTAAATTATTCCTGAATTGTTCGGCTTCTTTTTTGAAAGCTGCAACTGTGATAATAAATCCTTTACACAGAAAAGAGCTTTTGTATTTATCCTCATTATGGTGTTTAGTGGTCTAGAAGAACTCAGAAGATGAGTTAGTCTTATGTATACGTTCGGCTGAATAGGGTTATTTGGCACAACTTTCCTCAGCAACCGGCGTCCGTTCTTATACGTGCATACCCAAAACACTATTTTTTTTACTTGCTGTTTTTTTTCAACGCTTGAACATAAATCTTCAGCCTATTTTCATCCCCGCTTTGCATTCTAAACTCACAAACACGGATTATTAGCGACAAGTTGCTAAGGTTGTTCGCTAAAGTATACAATGAACGAGAGGAAGAATCTTCACGTTTTCATAGAAATCCGTCGATACTTAACACTTACCGGTGACCGATTTATTGAAATGTTTCATGTGATGTTTCTGAGGCTCCCTCCAGACGTATCCGGATATTTTTGAATCCGCAGCTTTTTCTCCCTGGACTAAAAAACTTCCACGTCCACACGTATCCGTATTCGAATCGAATTTGCCCGTCCACACGTATCCCACACGTATCTGGATTCACTCTAGTACCCAGGACTTCTCTGGGAATATTGGCAGTGGAGCATGTGTCGAGGTTGCCATTTTGAATAGAGTATTAACGGTAAAGAACTGGGCTCGATCTTGTTTTGTCCCCGGATATAAAAATATCCGGATTTAGTGTCTAGACAATTCCGGATTCACAGCGTATTCAAAAAATCCACTTTGGAGAGCGGATTCAAAAAGTTGCGGATTCGTATGCCAGATTCACCGGACATACGTGTGGACTTTAGCCGTATCCGCAAAAAAATTGCAGAGTTGCGGGTTAAAAAATATCCGGATACGCGTGGACGGTACCTCAGTGGTGTCAACCCACCATGTTAATACATATTATTATTCATTCAAAATATTTCCTTAATTCTGATTGGCTAAAAGCACACGCATAACGAGGAAATGACGTCAAAAATGCAGCCTTCTACAGGTTATGCACCGTTAACTGAGAAGACCTGGGAACGAGATTGAGTTGTTTTCGTTGTAAAAACTAAAATGGCTGACACTTCACTCGTTGCAAGAGTAAGAACTACAGCTGGAACTAGGCGAAATAATTGCTAAAAACATAGCAAAAACAGCAAGAAGACAACTCGGAGGGCGACATCTGCTTTTTGGAGAATATTTGCGGAGCTGGACAAACCTAAACGTAAGCTATCGAAGATAAACTTAACATCGATGCAGGGTAAGCTTGTTTTAGCTATGTTTTTAAACTAGGAATTATTTTGAATGAATAATAAAACAATTATTGACTTCGGCTTTTGTATCATTTGAAGAATTATGGAGATCTCGGAAGGTGTTATCCGCCTCGGCCGATAACACCCTCCTCGATCTCCATAATTCTTCACAAGATACTCAGCATCACTCATTAATTGTTAAATAATAGGCTTACCATATCTCCAGTATTCTCTAGTGTAAGAGGACTTTTCAAGTATACACGATTCTCCTTTTCCATCGCAAATTCCACAACGATCTTTTCTTTTTCCAGATTCCAAAACATGATCGCAGCCCACGTCCTTGAAATGAATATTAAGGGAGTTTAATGGAGGACGAAGGCGGCGGTGACAGCAAGAACCCTGCCCCCTATTAAATAGAGTCCCCCTAATAACTATACCAAGAGAGTCTATAACTTTAAGGAAAATTGACTAAGCTGGTGATCTTAAAAAAGTGAACACCGGAACACCCTAAATAGCGTCAAAGAAGATCAAACCACACAAAGGAAGCTTCAGTGTCTTACCCGACATTTTCCTTCAATGCAGACGTCGAAATTATCAGCACGATTATAGCAGCGATCGCCGTCGGTTGCTTGCCAACCATAATAGTTGACTTCCCATCCATTGCTGCAGGCGAGGTAACAAGCATCTGTAAGAAACAATTTTTTTCGCACAATCATGAGAATAGACCTTTTTAGCATGTATGTTTTGTTGTCCCATTTTAGACCACGTGACGGTGCCCCAGAGAACTCTTTTTGAGCTATTTTGAAAAAATAGCTCATATGTCAGTGGTGTGAGCGTATGTATCTTTGTGGCTTTGTATGTTGGGATGTTTGTTGCAAGAGCCAATAAGGTTGAAGGTACTATGAGTTGATGTTTAGGAACCAATGAGATCTTGGCATCTATTTAAACATGTCACTGATAAAGGTCGAACAAGGGCACTTTGAGACCGCCATCTTGATCCTTCACAATTTTTTCGTCTTTTATTACGGGTACAGGTTTTTGGAAGCATTAAATATCTTCATGATTCAAACGCTGTGAACAGTGATGCAGCTGTTTAAGGGTTCATATTTAAGTGTGGATGCTGCTTCGAGGCATTTCTGACCTAATTCGGCTATCGGTACAACGCACGTCAGTATGGGTTCTGTTTCACCTGCTACAACTGGGTAGAGTATAAAAGATCATATATTTTCAAATCTCTTCCAATGAAGCAATAATTGATATTTAGATATAGACTTTAATTCGAAAGTATGCGCCCTATAAAATGTGGTTTTAGAAGTTTAAAAGGCAGCTTATTTTTTTGAAAGCTGTATCGAGTATTGTTAATCCTGTAAACAAGCTTTAAAAATATTATTCTCTCGCTCACAAAGTTCAACCGACCTTTTTCGTTCTATTTAGTAAAGATGCGTAACTTAAGTAGAAACAGTAGCGTTAGGGAATAAAATTGGAAGAAGCTAGTTGACACAATAATTAGATACTGTTATATTGAGTGGAGTAACATGATATAAGTAGAAATATATTTCGGCAGTTTGATAATTTTCTTGGAAGTTAATAAATGTTAGGCTATCAACCTTGACGTTGCATGAAACATAATTTAATTGCAGTTGTTGTAATAAAGCCGAGGTGATTTCTTAAAATCGTTTGAGAAAATTTTGTAGTAAAACAATTTGCCTCTTTTTTACGTACGAATTGTGAAAGGGCCAAAGACCAACATCCTCACATGCAAATTGTGTGCATGAGTTATTTTTATAATTCTGTTGACTAGATTATTGTGTGATAACTCGAATTCCCTCACGTACGAACCACGAAAGGGGGCAAAGTCCAACACTTTCACGGGCTAGCTGCGTGACTGTACATCTCATGCAGATTGGCTTTTCACAATAATAATAGTAACTTGGACGTATGAAGACCTGTTTCGTTTAGTAACCAATGCCTTAAAAAAGGCTCTTGTCTTTTAAGAAGCAATGGCTTTTAAAACATGACGAAATAAGTTGTCGGAGTTAAAGACTGTTTCACAAATGTTAATAAATGTTAGGTTATCAACCTTGACGTTGCATGAAACATAATTTAATTGCACATGTTATAATGAAGCCGAGGTGATTTCTTAAAATCGTTTGAGAAAATTTTGTAGTAAGCAATTTGCCTTTTTTTTACGTACGAATTGTAAAGGGGCGAAAGACCAACATCTTCGGGTGCAAATTGTGTGCGTGAGTTATTTTTATAATTCTGTTTACTAGTTTACTGTGTGATACCTCGAATTCCCTCACGTACGAACGACGAAAGGGGGCAAAGTCCAACACTTTCACGTGCCAGCTGTGTGACTGTACATCTCATGCAGATTGGCTTTTCACAATGATAACTAGTAACTTGGACGTATGAAGACCTGTTTCGTTTTGTAACCAATGCCTTAAAAAAGGTTCTTGTCTTTTCAGAAGCAATAGCGTTTAATACATGAAAAAATAAATTGTCGGAGTTAAAAATAAGTTGTCGGAGTTTGTTTCACTGAGTAGAGTCGCACGTGAAGACCTCGTGAATTATGATGATGCAACCATCTACCACGATAAAAATCCTGGTATTTCGTAACTATTCAGTATTCGATGAGTCACATTGGCTTAAGAAACTCGGAGAAAATCTTAGAGTTTTCCGTCTAATCAACGTTTGGTGAGTAGAAATTTATTTCACTCTAATGATTTGTTTAACTTGCACCAGATGTAACAGGGAAAGACAGAGGAAAGTGAATATATAGCTTAAGGATCGACTCAGCTGAGCGTTTCGCGTTTTCATTTATGTACTGCAATACGCAATTTCGCACAAAAACCCAATCTACATTTAGGATGAAAGAGGTAGATTCATCACTCTTGGTAAGGTTACACCGTAGCATTAAAGTTACACTGAAGCATTCAAAATAGCTCATGCACGGTTAACGTGCCTATGTTTTTCAAAATGTCGTCCTGCACGTGCATGTACCTGCATAATTTATGAAAAGACAAAGGGTAAAATCTTTTGAGAACAGCACGTGGTTTAAATTGGAAAACAAAATATAAAAGCTAAAAAGGTCTTTTAAAGAAGCTGACCTTGGCTATTTGTTAAAAAAGTTGTTAATCCCTTGTTTAAGTGCGCTTATGATCGGGAAAAGCTGAATCAGAAGGCTATTTCACTAGATAAATTTAAAACGACTTCCGATAGTGATATATAAAACAGAGACTTACTTTCATAGTATAGTGCTCGTGGATAATTAGGGTCTATTTTCTTGCACTGTACATCTCGAAAGGACGGCAGTGGACATTCATTCTAAAATCACAGTCATTCCAAATTATTTGTTACTAACACAAATAATGATGACATGAATAAATAAACGTTTCGGAGTATTCATTGTTTAGAAAAATTCATGCAGTAGAAGTCTATGGTGTGAACAGTACGAGTGGCTAGACAATGGGTTTAAATCAAATATTTCTAAAACGATTTCTGTTCAGACTGGCAAGAAGTGTGACTGCTGTAAAGAGATCAAATGAAGTAACCGACGCAAGACTTAAACAGCAGGGAAGGATCGACACACTACCAAATTCTAGGGTATGAAGTTCCTTTTACATGGAGTCAACCGCCTCATACTGGCCACATCACTCTACCATTGGAAACCAAAAAGAAATAATAATATTATCATTGTCTCCAGGAGCTCATCAATACGGCATAGTGCTTAGTCTGGCAACTGGAGCTGAACCTAAAATCGTATTTAGGAGCCAGTTAGCGATGGTGTAATAAAGCACTTCTTCTTTAATCATAAGCGCCAGCTCACAAAGAACACATGTGCTAACTGTTGGCTGGTAACTCTAAAGCATTTCTTGACTTGCGTATAGATCAGGGATCTGCCAGGGTGATATAGCTCTGCGTATTAGTATGTTGCTGGCAATTCCGCAGAGTTTAGTAGGGTGTGCTTCCTTCATTTCATTGTTTTCTTCTTTCTTCATAATTGTAGCCGGTTATGAACGTTAATAGTATAATATGGCAAAAGCTTTTAGTCGTGATAAGAAATCTGTTTGAATTATATTGAGAGGGAATTTATTTTATTCTTTGAAGAAGTTTTTTTTTTCATTTTCTCACAGTATTTTTTTCGATACAAAGTTTAACAGGTTAATCTGTGATTAAGTTTGAACTGTTTTTTGTTCAAATATGATGCGATGGGAGTATTCGGTAAAAATGCGAAGATAAGCCCCTCGAGGAACTTGAGCTAGTAAACTCAACTCTCTTCATCGACGCTCTATATATTCTTCCGCTTCTCACCTGTGAATTGCATATTTTCCATTTAGCCTTAGATTCTCCGGAACATTCCTTTCCGCCATTTGTGGGTCTGAAAAATGAAATAAGCACGTGCAATATATTTTAAAGTTTAATTTTTTTTAAAAAAATTACTGAAATTTAAATATAACCATGTTTAGCTGACCATATTTATTTGTTTCGTTTAGTTTATTTATTCAGTTTATTTCTTTGCTGCACCTTTTTTTTGTATTTGTATTATTCACGGGCCATTATTCGGTTTATGGAACATTTATTTAGTTAACTGATGTAAACTGGAGTTTATGGAAAGGAAGTTGTGAAGTGTCGGCTTATTTTATTCTAGATGAGTGTTTAAAACAACAACTTAAAACAGCAAAAACGACAACAGCTGCCGTTCTTTGCGTCCAATCAGTATTGAAAGACCATAGACCCTGAAAGGCCTGGGGCCTAATGCACAAACCTACCTAACGTTTAAACCTAACGTAAATCTAACATCAGACGTAACCTTTAATGTGTGGCCACTGGTGGCGTTACAAGAAAAGGCTTGAATGGACAAGACGCTTGCAAACGTTAGCCGCGTCGCTACTTATGAGACTGGAGTGTATAGGGCCTCTTATTTATGAATTGTTGGATCGTAATCAAGATCGTAATTGACTTACGGTGGGTTGGTACAAGTCCTCTCACGGTATTGCACACCTCCCCCACAAGTACGGCTACAAGGACTGTAATTAGACCACTCACTCCACCCTCCGTTAATTCTGGGTAGTCCGTTGTCAACACACTTGCCTTTAATGCACCACTGTTTGGTTAAGATTGATTAAAAACCCAGATTTACACACCACAGATAAGGCTGGATACGTAGGGTTAAGAAAGGATTTTTAAACTAAAAAGTTGATTCTTTCATATAGCCGTAGGAATGATTATTCCAGTTACTTCATGTGAAACGCATATCATGGTCGATTGCTCTTAAAGGGCAAAAATGCGATGCAACTTCTTGTCCCGGTTCTTATTGTAAGACTGAAAACGTTTTGTCTTCATACATGTTCTTATCTGAACATAGTCTGAGAAAGAAAAAAGATCGCGTGAAAGCAACTTACTTGAAGTTGGTTTAAACTTTAAAACATGACACATGAAAGAATTACAATATGGATATGTTTAAAACTAGAGAGGGCTTAACACAGCGTCCAGCTTATGCTGATATAGCCTCGATTCCACGTAGACTTTCTCGGGGCCCTGTCCCGCGTTTATTCCCCGCCTTGGAGAAGATTGCTTGAAGAGCCAAAAACAAAAAAAAAGCATCTGCGCAGGAGGCTTATTACAGTATCCACAAAAATTACGTTTTATAACTACCAAACTTTAATGGACTACAAGTAGTCCCCCATTTTTCCTCAGGGATAGTAGAGCGAGCAAACCGCGAGCCCGCGTGAAAATCACCCCACGCCGCGTGTCGCCTTTTCTCGCGTGGGGGGATTTTCACGCGCGCTCCTGTTTCGCTCGCTCTACTATCCCTAAGGAAAAATGAGGGACTACTCGTAGTCTAAAACTTTAAAGGTGACATACATTACGTGGTCCGCAGCTTGTTCCATCAGCTGGCGGGGCATTTATAGTCTTACAAACGCTGGAAGCTCTCGCACAGTACAAATAGGCACATTTCTGGTACTGTTCAACACAGAAACGTTGCTATTAATATCAAAATAATACACCTCAGTATTTCAATTAACTCTATCGGAAAACCTAGGCGATGAGACTGTGAAGCAAAATGAGAAATTTCATTGAAAAATTCCCAACTCACTTACAGCCAAGAGGTACGATTCCTCTGTCAAAAAAAGACAACAAAGGCGTTTGTGAGTTTTTAAAATCATTTTATGGCAATGACCTTGCGGTCTTGAGGCTTGAGAATCCGACAACGTTGATTGAAATATCTGAATACTTCTATCTTCGACGCAGTCGAGCTCTGTTTTTATTTTACAAGGGTCTAAGGTGTTGATATTCGTAACATATTATACAATTTACCGCTGGAGTTTAAAGCTGTTTACACGGAAGTGGAATGAGATGATAAAGACTGATTTCAAAACCAACTCAGATGAGTTTCTTCAAACGTAGCTGAAGCTGTTTTACAGAATTTGCTGTCATAATGGCTTACTTTAAAAACTGTGGTCAACAGCTATAGTTTAGAGGAAGCTCCGTCTGGTCTTTTCTCGTACAACGCATATGACTGATATTCGACCTATTCTCAAAATCAACTTTCCCGGGGCGTACAGTCTCATTAGGAAGGTACGTAGGTGAGGACAGCAGAATGAAGTTAGTCCTCAAAAAGGGCACATTTCTGAGAAAACGGGAAATGCCAGGCTGATTGAAAAGTAAAGGGGCTTGATATTATTGCCAATTTTTCCACGAAAGGCAGGGGTTTTACAAAGAACTATGCGTGAATTTAGATATTTCAGTTTGAAAAAGGGATGGTGTACAACATAATGGTCAGACCTATCTTCCACGAGAACTCATGAAGACCCATCCTCAGAGACCCAGGGGCAGTTTGTTAGGTAATTGGAAGAGCGCACCTTTTCTCTCGGCCCAACTGACTCCCCCTCGAAGGGGAAGGGGTGGTCTCAGAGGATGATGAAGAGTCCTATTCCTGGTATCTAGATAATAGATTTCTGATCCGCGTTCGCCGCTTAGGGGACCTTTATATTTTACTAGTTGAATAGCATGGTCTGTTCATTCCAACTTACCTGACTGTCAGGGCACTGTCGATATTTATCGCCATATATAAATTTACACTGGGTGTCCGCATTGAAGAGAAAACCAGGCAATTTTCCAGCCAGGCTCTTGTTTCCTAACGTAGGAACCGACAAACTGGGAGGATCATCAAGACACTTGGAACCTGGTCCCCTGTGCCGAACAGAACATTATTATGTAGCAACCATTTCTCGTACAAAACAAGCAGGCAAAGTGATATTTTTTGTACATATTAAAGAATGGAAAAGGACAACGAAAACTATGATTTTGGTATTTCAACCTGTATTTCAAAGTATCCAAAAAGATGTGCCTGACGATTGATCCATTCAAGTACTTTAACGGTATGTGAACAGGGTACAATGTAACTGGCCTGAGGAAAACTAGATTTTCTCATAGCCCGTTTCGGTTTCCGCTGGTTAGACTTCGTCCCTCGCTTCGTTCTTCTTGCATTCGGCACTCACGCAGTCGAGTTGTGGCTAGTCTAGAGGCGTACCAGTTGGTCATTTACAAGCGTGACCGAGTAGTTAAACTCGATCGAGACTAACCAGAACAAATCCAGCTAGAGGTTAGGACGCGCGGGGATTGGACTTGTGGCCTCCTAGCCTGTTCCAGCCTGTTCAGTTATTAGAGCGCGGTGGTCAGATGGTGAGGAGAGAGTTAAAAAGTACACCGGAAAATCGGTGAATTTTTTTTTCCGCGCTCTACTATCTGAACGCCTGGAACAGGCTGGGGGCCTCCGGATTACAATCCCAGTGCTCTTACTTAAACAGTTCGGTCATGCTGCCCGTTTAGCTCAAGGGGGTAAGCGCTTGGATCCTGGGGAAGAATTTGTCAAGCCATGAGTAACTCCCCGACAAGGTAACAGCCATGAATGTTGCTAAAGATAATCTTGCCTTAACAGGTCCGGAAGAAAATTAGCTTAATAAGGACTTACCTTAAAAAGTTTTGTAACAACTGTGATGTGCACTTGGACCATTTAAGAGCTCCTTTACCGCCCGTAAGATAAGTTGACATGATGTTTATTCCATCTTTACAGTTGTTATCCCCGTCATGTCCTGCTCCAAAACTAAAACAACAACGCACTTGGATAGCAGAATTTGGGACATACTGAGATAAACATTTATGTCAAATTTTAGGTCGTTTCGAAGAGAAAATAGAAAAATTTAGATTTTAAGACCAAGATGACCACGAGGAAGAGATTTTCTTAATTCTAAGAAGTGCACGCGCGTGAACCAGCGTCTCTTTGGCGGAAAAACGTGATAGCTGTCGTCACTCTACGGTCGGGCGTACGGTCACGTGATTACCAAATTTCTCGGATGGATAGATTACCAAGGGCAAGAAGCCCCGTAGCCCCATACCAGGTATGGGGCTACGCTAGCGCGCTTCGCGCGCGTGACGCTCCGCTATTATAGCTCCTCATAAGGGTAGAGCTTAATTGTTATAACTGTTCCTCGATTAGCTTCAAAACAAGTTGAGCATGTTTGTTTGGTCACCCAGAAATAAAAGTAACACTAAAGTCTTTACTACAGAAACTCACTTGTGACCAGTTTCGTGGGCAATAATTCCAGCAGTTTGCAAACCAGCATATCCGTTTACGTTACTAACCACTCTGTGATAACACAGGCCACCAGACAATCCCCTCCCTTTGAAAAAAAGAGACATGTTATTATCGTGAAATAAAACGCAACCGATGAATCGCCAAAAATGCAAACATGGCTGTTTACAATTCCCACGTTTCAGAAATAGCCTTGTGATTGCATCGCGAAAACTTTCCAATATATAATTATAGGTCCAGCAGCCCATCACTGTCATAGTCGTATTATTCATTTAAAGTCGAAATAATTTCAACCTCGTGAGGCTGTTATAGGTTAGCTAATAGGAAAAGCTGGCTCAAAATCTTCATTAAAAACTGAATGTTGGGATAATGCAATTCTAGAGCTCTGATTGCTTAGCGTCATAGCATATGAGCCATTACATTATACCATGCTCTCTAACTATGGTAACTGTTCGCGTCTGCTCAAAATTAAAAACAAGCTGAAAATCGGTTGTTTTTACAAATAAATACGGAGAGAATTTTCGATATTTTGTGGGCGTTTTTAGTAAAAATCCAATCGCCCTTGTTGGTTGTGAGATGATTATAGCCAACTCATATCCAACGCGCACTCGTGGAATAATTGCTAAATATCTAGCAAGCTTTGACTAAATTTGAAAGACATTTGCGACATCCGATAAAATCATATCAGTGTTGCAGGATAAAATGACCAAAATTTACGGCAACCGAGAAGCCCTGACGACTAAGTTGCGTTCGCTCAGCTAGAGAAAATGGCGGAAAATTTCGCATGTTTTTTGAAGAAGAAATAGCCGAATTATTACCTAAAAATATAGCAAAAACACCAAAAATATCTGTAGACCAAACATGAAACATTGTAGGCATGACAGACACTTACCACCGCGATGGCCTCTGTAAAAGAAAAGAAAAGAAAACCTGATTGAACTCGTTGCGTCACTAGCATACGCACAGATTCCATCGCCAGTGGAGCTATAAGGCCCATTGATGAGTACCCTGCGTGGGAAGCGCTTGAAAAGCGAAGGGAAAGGTGATTTTGGGCGCGAGAGAAACGCGAAGGGCACTGCCTTGCAGGGGTAGTGTATGAATTACCACAGTAACGAGTACTATTACCAACATCAGTGAAACTACAAGTACTAAGTGATGTTAAAGTAATACAGCACGAAAATGCAATTTTCATGAAAGTAGATTATGATTTGTCCTAGGATAAAGATACTTGTTTAGTTAATAAAGGACATTATGTAGAAAGCAATGGAAGTGTAAGTATTTCCTTGTCTCATGACTACACTATGTCAGGTTAGGTATGGTCTATAGGTGAGAGTTGGAGTAGAGCAACTAGCCTCTAGAAAACGTTTCCATGGTATCTTGTCGGCCCCCCAATCAGCATCGCCTAACCAAGCTTCCATTAGCTTCTAGTATTTTTGATTGGGGTCAAACTTGAAGCAAGTGACACACCTACACCAGCCCATTGCCTGGCTTGTCCTTCATGCATGCGCACATCCATATCACCCGGGCAAAGGCAGCCATGGACACCTACTTCGTCCTCATTAGCCCTCATCAGCATAGAATAGCTGTCAATGGCTGCCACTCCGCGGGCGATATGCGTAGGTACTGGAAATACCGCGGAGTTGGTAGTGCAAAGTGGTTCCTTGCTGAATTTGGTCGACCAAGGGATATGTTCATACGATATACAGGGATGTTTTAAATTCGGTGTACAGCATTTTCAGATCAATTGTGCAATATATTCAGGCTTTGCTAAAGTACATGTCTTTCAGTAATTTTGGGTAAAACCGAAAAAAATTGTGGCAGTTGGGAGTATTTTGCCAATTTTCTCGCAGTATGTTGGTATATTACTACCTTCCCCCCACTTTGGCCAACCCCACCCTATATATATCAGAACCGTAAACGTTGCGCAACAATTTGGCATATCAGTGGGTTTCAAAAGCGGACCAACTTTTATTGTGCTCGACCAAGAGGACTCAAAGGTCATCATCATCATCATCATAATAATAATAATAATAATATTAATAATAATAATTTATTCAAATACGTATATGCACATAAACATGATACACGATAGATATTTGAAAAGGTGGACCGCGAGGTTATCCCTATAAAAGGTCCCTTAATTGAAATTTGCACAAAACAACTATCAGATGCAACTGCTCACCGTCCGGCAACTTATGGACTTCTGCAGCTAGCTCTAAAATCGCAGCTTATCTACAAAGTGGAATTCCGTGATGTCTCTAACGACCAACGGCCTTGAATGGTGGACTGGATATTATCAGATGGTTTATAAACTAATATAATGAGACAAAAGAACTGATGTAATGTTATTGTACTCACACATGAACCAGTGTAGCAACTTCAAAGTAGTTTGGATCGCTTTTGTTAAGAGGCTTGTGTTTGTCAATCCATCCATTAAGCTTGGCCATCCTTTCCAAATTGTTTGAACTTAGGCTCACATTTAGCTGTGAAACAAGTTACAGTGAAGTTTGTCACTTTGATAAACAACACTAGCCCAAGAAAACAGCCGAGATTTTGCGGCGCCACCAGTGGTTTCCCCGAGAAATGATGTCTGGCAAACGAGCGCAGAAATTCCATACTGATGACGTGTCATTACCCACATCTGGGTAGTGCTTCTGAAAAGTTGAGGCACATTTGCCACGCGGCACGACCAATCAGAAGAACTACTCAGAACTGGTTAGTGACGGGTCATCAGTATGGAATTTCTGCGCTTGTTTCTCAGACGTCATTTCGCGGGGAAACCAGAGGTAGCGCCGTAAATGTTTGCTTTTTTCTCAGGCTAAAACAACACGTGTTTACATTGGACGCTTTCCATTGAGCCCAAAATTTCGGATATTTTGGTTAGAAAATAGAACTGACCACTTCGGTTTGGTCCGACCGGAATATTTGGAACCAGCTTTGAAGGTGGTCCACTTTGACCGCGCTCCTGACCGAATTGTTGTCCCCTGTGCCGCCGCTATTTTGTATCCTGCTTACATGAACAATAACCAAACGCGCGGTGGCTTGGGTCGGAATGTACCGTTCCGTTGGTACGTGGAATTTCCGAAATTTCATACCCGAATTTTTGTTGAATGGAAAGCGCCCATAGAGACAGATAAAAAGTTAGTTACAGCCTGAACTAATACCTCTTTGTTGGTGATAATCATAAGTCTGCTGACCACATAAGTTACTTTTATTTTTCCGATTGAGTTATCGCGAAACATTCCAGCAACCTTTAGTAGGAAACAAAATATAATGAATTAAATCATACTATGCTAAGAGATCACACAGGCGTCTATAAAATATCTGCATTAAAAATCAATGAAGACATCATGGTAGTTTTATGATAAAGAGCAATGAAGATGTTTTATTAAAATTTTATTGAACCGAGTGTTTTTTGCAGTCTCACGACACAGAACACAATTTTATTAAAGAAAAGTAGAAAGAGTTTTCGAGGACTATTCATTTTTGATTAACTCCTGGCTTTTTTATTACTGTTCCCGATAAAATGGGAGTCATCTAAACGTAATTTTGTTGTAATATATGCTGAAATTAATACAAGCTCTATGAAAACTAGGCAACTAGTTGTTCAATTTTAAAATGGTTGACTGATGCGAAAACCATGATTTGTCACATGTCAAAAACTAATTTTTCGCACTAGTGAACTTTCTAAGTTGAGCTCGAACTGTAATCCGTAATAGACACAAGCTCCGTCCACATTAAGTTTATTTCCAAACTGTTTCTTACGATGTTTGCTAGAATGAGCAGGAAGTCTGCGGTATTGTTTCCATGCTTGGCTGCCACATTTTCATCCGCCAACAGACCAACTTGTAAGTACTTGTGAGAAGAAGCTTTGGAAGGATTTACATCCCTAGCTTCATCGATCTTAAACGCTGACTCAAACTTTAAATCTACGCATGGAATGAAAATAACAAGTCTAAATACATTATCCATCCATGGTACTGTGTTTGGAGTAATATTTTACAAACGAGGAAGAGTGTTTTGTCAAAGTCTAAAACACGAGAGGGAGCCGATTGACGTAGACTTCTGTAGACCGTCATATAAATCTAACAGAGATAAAAACGTGGCGAATTTTGCAGCGGAGGTTGACATACCGGGTATGTGCTTAGAAAAAGAAGATACTGAGATACTACTGATGGTGTTATCTCGACACTGTCTCGAGCCAACAGCACGTTTCAAAACCACTCATTGAAGAAAATTTCAGAAAATTGTGTTATCGATCTCTAGTAGTTTTTTAATTAAAGAGTAATTTTATCTGTGATCGATCAACTCACTGAATACATTTTAAAATACCTTTGATTTTTTGGTTTAGAAAAGACAAGTAATGTACCTGTGTTAGATCGGCGTTTGATTTGCTTCACTGAGTTCCTGTAGACAAGATGTGGTTTGGCTCCACTCTTGGTAGTCACGTGATTTTTTAAGTGGTTAGGAAGAGGATGGACAAAGAGGGTGTCGTGGGACAGTCTTATCATTCCAGTCTAAAAACGAATACAGTTTTCTTAAAACTATTTTTTTATACTCTTGAATTGCAAGCTTAAAGTAGACACTTATAATTCTGCAATGATGATGGTACCACGTGAAAGAGGGTCTCAATGGGGTTAACCGATAGGCGTAAAACGGCCAAAAATTTAGCCGATAGCCGTAAAAGTTAAAAAAATTTAACCGTTAGCCGTAAATAGCGTAAAAAAGAGTTAACCGTAAAAGAAAGTGTTCCCTAGATTTGCTACTTTTAAGGAAGGTGCTAAACTCACTTATGGTTGCGTTTTTTATTTCCCGGCTAGTGTGACTCCGTGCGCACGTTAGGCGAAGCGCCTTTTAGGTGTTAACCAAGACCTAGGCTCCATTTCCGGCGCTTTCTTGGGGAACTAATTTTTTCCATAGCGAAAGTGTGGCTTCCTGCTGGGGATTGATATTTGCAATTTTCAGGAGGTCGTGCCCTCGAAACACTAGTGAAACAACACGCAGAGATGTCAATGTTTGTAAAACACGTTGCCGATAAACAACATTTCCCTGTTTTTCTCGGACGCTACGGTAGACATCGCCATGCCTAGTCCCTGTTCGGCGTCTTCCCACGCAATCTCGGTCAAGGCATTTCAGTGGTGAACTCGCTCGGACCACATGACCCGAAAGGCATCAGTCGCGCAGAATAATAATGCGGCCTACGGACAAGGCAACGGCAAGACAGTCGTTCCGTACAGTCCTTCGCTATCATTAAAAACACTGGACACGGGAATTTTGTTATTGGCCGTTTTCACACTAGACCTAGAAATGGATCATCCGTCTGAGACTAGCCTGTGTACAGTCGCCCCCTCCCCACAGACACCCCTTCTCCGATTTTTTTCTGAGGGGAGGGGGCGGCTGTACACAGGCTATCTGGAACGGATAATCCTGTCTTCAAAAGTCAGGCGGATTGTTTATTAAAAATTAAAACTATTCCATTGCCAAATTAAGACGTATCACCTATCTGACGCGAATCATCAAACGGATAACCCGTCTCACACGAATAATCCTTCTCTAGTGTGAAAACGGCCATTTCTGTTATAATGAATGTCGCGCCCCGGCCTTCAGTTGGGCGTTTGCGTGTCTCCTTTTGCTTTTCCTTTTTCACAAAGATTATTTTTAAATTGACTATTGACATTTTTTCAAAAGAATAGCTTATTTCATCCCGAGATGATCCGAAGACTTAATATTTAACTTTTTGAAACAAAAGAAGTTAATTTTTAACTTTTTCGTTAACCGTAACTGAAAAAAATTAACCGATAGCCGTAAAAGAGCCAAAATTTTAGCCGATAACCGTAAAAGCTACCACCCCATTGAGACCCTCGTAATAGTGTTAAAGGTATTTAACTTGATCTGAAGCGAAAGTTAAGGTATAAAAGGGGTAACTCGGTTAAAACCAGGAGTTTATGACCTTGGTTAAAACTTAAAGTTCTTTCAACCGAAGAAGGGTTCGGGGTAGCTCTGGCCCTGAGGAAGGCTAATTTTGTTAGCCGAAATATTGACCTCAAGGAAATCATCCTTTTGCCGTATTGTCAGCCCTGCATTCAGTTTTGTTTTAATTCACACTTCAAGTGACGTCTGACATTAGCATCTCTACATTAGAGATCCGGCAACAGAGAACCAGCCTGTCGTTTTGATTTGCGAGTTGAGTGACTGGACCTCTGCATTCAAAGGCTTTTTATTTTGTGATATTTTATGCACAAAGAAAAGGAAGAATCAGTGCATGTTTTGGAAGAAGGATCTAGAATAAAGTTTTAAATTTTTAGATTGTGCTGAAATATTTGCAATGTGAGGGGACAGTTTTTCATCCAATGAAAAAATCACATGCAGTTAGATCACTCACCAGTCCCTTGTCGTTGCTAACAGCTACCAAAGACCCTGGATCCGAAGACACTGTTCCATGAAAGTACGAATCTGATTTCACAGGCATTCGTGTGACCTCGCCATTTGCGTGCCTCGTTTCCAGTTCGAGGCCAGGTTTTACCAGCTGCGTGTTTCTTCTAAGCTTCAGATGCATTTCTTTGCCAAACGCGTCCATCTTGTAATGCCACTCGCCACTGTCTTGTATATCGCGCGTATTTCGCTCGTGGAGCGTGTGAGACACGAAGTCGCCTCCTTTATTTGACTGATATGGCTCGGTTATTTCATACTCGGGAACTGCACAAATGACGTATGAAATTTATGATATTAATTATCAGATATGCTATGGATACGATCATCACCGGTTTGGGAGAAGGCCTTCATTATGATTTTTAAATGACACACCCAAAATTAAAGGTTAACTTGTTAGAAATATATCGGGAGCAAATTGAAAGGAAGAAATTCAATTTTTAATGATGCCAGATTACGGTTATTGAATTCTATATTGTTAATATAGAGACAGTACGGTCGTTTTTGAGTTCAAGAAAAGACAATTCAATATTCTGACCTTCACCTTCACGTTTCTATAGTAACACATTAAGTGCTAGCTGTTGAAAGTTTATTTTCTTGCAAAAACGATTCATGAATTTGTAAACAACGAAAATTAAAATCGATTAATGAAAATCATTGTATTTTCGGGGTAATGAAACTGATAGCTGCATTATTGAAAGTCAGTATTTCTGGTAATGACTAGCGGGGACTAGCGTAACGGGTGCCAGGAGTCCATCAAATTTGATGGGCTCCTGTATCTGCTCAGTTATCCCCTTGATTACACACCTACCAGCATTGCACCACTCATGCATGATTTATACAATGACTTACCATCTTCAGGGGTGTGGACTCCAAAGAACCGCTGTATTTCCATGTCTGTCATATGATGGTGAAGAGGCTATTCATGAACATATTACAGTCTTAAATTGTGTCACTTAAATTTCTGTCATTTATGTAGAACATCATAGAACAAAAACGAATGTCTAAAAATGTACGTGAGTCTGTGTACCAGAAAATATGTATTGCCAGAAGCTCGTCAAACCCTCTCAATGGTTACCCAAGCACGGAGACCGTTAAAGTTTGCAGAACAGTTGGAAAATAAGAATCTAGAAAATTGACTCTAATTCTTTAATTTTTAAAAAATCTATTTAATGATTTTTTCTCCAAAATAATTAGGGGTATGTATAGTTATGGAGTAAATTATGCATGTTACCTCAGGTTCAAACTTAATGACTTTATTCATGCAGTTAGCATCCCTGATACAGTGGAATCGATCCCGAGGTTTTCGAAGAGTATTTTTCGAAACTCTCCATTTTTCGAACCAAAAGTCGTTTTCCTTGGATTTACTTGGTTTTGCCCATGACTTTTCGAACCCTCGATTTTTGGAAATTCCGGATTTTACGAACAAATTCTGCTTCCTTTCAAAAATTTGCACTCGATTTCTCGAACTTGAAAATTCGGGAGCCAGGAAAAACTGGTCCTAGCCAAATGTACTATTGGATAAGCCTTTAAAAGGTTCCTGGGAACCGCAAGGTGTTTTCATGTCTTCAGTACACTTTTTAGGACAAAAAACGTGACATATCCATCATTTAAGTCACAAAGGAGCTACAACGTCGTTTGATACACAATCGAGAGTCATTTCAGACATAACAGAGCAGAGTTTCGGGGTTAAATAAGAAGAAAGAAAATATCACCCGTTCTTTTAGCTGACTGAATTACTACTGTAATATTTTTTTCACCGTTGGCCAATCTATTAAAGCAAATGGAAAGAAATGGCTTTTAAAATGCACGCAAAATTAACACATATCAGCAGTACTGGTTTTTTGTTTTGAAGCTGACGTGAGTCATAAATCGTTTACTTTACGCCGGGTACATGACGCTTTGTTTGTACATAAAGATGGTACATACATTGACATGTGAGAGTGTTATGTCGTTGATGTCTGGCCTGTTTGGTTCTTATAAAATAATACCACCACTGTATACTTTTTGCTAGTTTTCTCGAACACTTAACGAATAGGTATTAAACCATTGAAAATAGAGGATCACATTGTGAACGAGCTCAAAGCTCATACTACTACTTTATTCTTAAAAACTGAATAACATCGCGCGACAGGCGACATCAAGATGACAACCAAGCTAGAAAGAGGTAAAATGTCTGTAACTAATGTAAGAATAAATCACATAACGGATATATTTGTACCGTAAATGACCTAAGAGACACTTAGGACGTCTATTTAATCAGTTTGGAGCCCATGCGTTGGCGGTTAATAAATCATAGGAGGAGTTTAAGGAGAGAGGCCTTTTTCTCATAACTGCAACAAACTGCACAAAACTAATATGAATTCGGTGAATGAACTACCACTGTTAATATACATAGCATAACAGACTATCCAGTCCATTCATTGATACCTCTATTAAAGTCGTTTAAGATATCCATATTCAATTTGTTTTTTTAAAGCTCAACTTTGATGTCAGAATCCTTACTTTGAACTTGACGCTGAACAATCAAACAAACTGGGACCAAAGAGATTGAATGATTTTGCTCTATTTATTAATTCCTTGTATTTTGGGGCAGCTGTCAGGCAGAGTGTCTATTAGACAGAGGGTGTTTGTCAGAGGGGGACGCGTCTTATACAAAGTTAAGCTTAAGGGGGCGTTTCTTAGACATGAGGCATTTATTTGATAGAGCTGGGATAAGGAAGAGGGCGTCTGTTAAATCATTTACGGTAAACGTATCCAAAAGTTGTGAACGTTAGAAATGTTTTACGTTTTTACGTTTAAAAATGTAATAAAGCCGATTAACTCACACCTTTGCATTCGCAGGTAAGTGTTGAACGCAACCTGCAAAATATATGTCAGGAACTTGTAAGTAACGCTTGATGGAAATGAAAAAAGGGAAGTACATGTACGTTTGATAGTCATTTACCACATAAAGCTGACAGAGTTTAAAAATCTTACCTATCATGACCAAAAACAGGACCCAAAGCCCAGGACAAAAACTAGCTCGCATTGATAAAAAATAGAGTGAAAATTTCAAACGTGGCAAAGAGAAACCGTGGACTACTTGAAGTTAACTCAGACTGTACTCTCTGTTAATAAACTCCTCTGTACATAATAATTGTCCTCGAGTTAATGAATACATGAATATTCATATGTTTATCATCTGAAGTAATAGTTTTCAATTTTTTTAAAAGATAAAAGCACACATCTCTGTTTAACATACGGGTAGAAGTAGATAATTGAACAATGAGATTAATTTTCATAAGTTCCAGCACCGCTGATAAGCTTTTGTTAGCAAGCAACTCTCCAAAAGTACCAAAATCTGTTTTGCCCCTCAAAGTACTCGCAGGCAACCACTTCCCGTAAGCGACCACCACACTCGGCAAGCTAACTCAGACTTCAAGAGCATTTGGGAGGTAACGTATGGATGGCAAAACAGTGAGCGATACAGCTTTGCAAGCGGGCGATCATGCCATATCTTATTCTGAAATCGAAAAAAAATATTTCGCCCAGTTTTTCCCACAGCAAAAATCAATTTCTAATCTGTTTCGTTACAAAGAAGAAGATCGTCTTTTTACTTCTTTCCATAACAAATAGTCAGTTGATTGTAGGTCTTTTTCATAGATTCAATGTAATCATCATTTGGTGTCAGACATGATAGCCGAGCAGCTCTAGTAACTAAGCGACCCCCTCAATTAAAAAAGCACTTTTCCAAAACTATACCCTAAGACAGATGAAGTTATCATTACAGCATCCACAGCGTGTGCGTTACCCATGCAGGCACGCTTTTTCGCCGATTTAGAAAGAACTTTTTAGGTTTCTCTCTTTCAGTCGATAGCTGATCAATATTTCACATCTTTGCGCGCAGGTCTCTCTTAGTTTCAACCTACATAAAGACTTTATTTTAGTAAAGAGTGTCGGGCGTAAATAACAATTATTCACCGAAGTGGAGGTGGCTAGTCGATGTATATACCGAGCTGCGAATCAGCGCGGTAAATATCCACCACTAGCCATTGACACTGAGGTGAATAGTTGTTTTAGCATATACTAAAACAGTGAGATAATAAGACAAAAATGATGATTTTTCACTCAAATACTGTTGCCAACGATTACAATTCTGGCGCGTAATGACCGAACGGCCACGGCCGTCGCTTTTTCTTGCCGACAAATAAAACTTTTGAAGGCATTTTTTTAGCTCTTGCGGGGAAATTTCTTCAAAAGGATCGGAGTCGTGAATTCTTTTTGTATATAAAACCATTCTGTAAAAAAAGATTGTTAAATTTAGTTTTAAGCTTATTTATGAACAAGTCAGAACGGAGACTATAACTAGATCTTTCAGAACGAAATTAGGACATAAATCGCATAAGTAAGGCAGGGTTAACTTAAATACCATTTTGTACATCAAAAAAAGTTTATAAATATTTCTTCTAACACTAAGTTCGACCCAAGAAAGTTCATTTAACTGATATAGATACCCTGTTTGTCCCTTTTAAAGCACCGGTTACAACCCTTGCGCCCTCTATTTGCAAGCTTTCTAACAAATTATTATCAGATTCAGAACATCCATCCCAAACCACGTTAGCATAATTATTCTAAGGATGAACGCACCAAGGATTTAAATAAAACTTCAAGTGTACAACGGCTCAAATTGTATTTCAGTGGCTTCAGGAGGTTCAATTTTTTGGAAGCTTTTTGATAAATTTGGAATATATGCGCTCTCCAAGATAAGTTAGAAGACAAGGTCAAACCACTCCACTTTGTTTCTCTTAACCCAGGCTGGTGTATGTATGGGTACCGGCGACGTACTGCTTGGGGTAACTTTGCGATGGACTTGCATCCCGTCCAGGGGGGAGTAGCAATATTCCTAGGCATGCTTCATGCTAAGAAAATCGGGATAAGCTCCGGCCGTTTGGGCCTTTGGCTCGTGTGCGCCTTTTTAGTGCACTACTGAAATTATACACCCTCTCAACGGAGCCACTTCTGTAAACATTAAATAAAGACTCTGCTCGCATGGTTCACAATAGACGGTTTAAACAATTGGCTGCGCCCCCACCCCCAACAAAAGAAAAGGTTCCAGGAAGATCGGAGGGGTACAGAGGGTATCTATATCGAAAACGAGATGATCGGAGTTACCGGTGCTTTAGTCATGAATTCAAACACCGTTGTATGTACAGTCATCATGAAGTTTTTGGGCACCAAACATCCCATCAAACTCACAATAACAAGAAGTTCTTAACATGTATTAAACAAATAACAACAGTTGTGACACAGAGGCTTGAAAATGATATTTTTAATAATAGTAAGTGTCAGTCCAGTTAAATCATATTGTACATTATCTATACATCATGAGAATAAAATAATCTGCATTGAACCATCTGACAGTACAGAGATATAACTTAGCGATCAGTCTTCATATTTTTCTTTTACTTCATACAAAACCTTGTGGGTACCAGCCCGGCCCATAGTTTTGTTGGAAGGTAACATTAATGTTTCATTCACACGTAGTGCACAGCCAGGGTGAAACTAAAGCATATCAGTCTTCCGTAATTATGAACACTTTTCGCACAAACCCTCAGTGAGATCCAGAAAGATGTGAAACCTTTGTTGGCAGTAACACAATCATCACTGTAATACCCTGAATAAACAAGCACTTTGTGTCATTATTTCATTACCAGCACTGCCAGCTTATTTCCTTTTTTTTTAGAAGTTGTGCATTAGCACCATAATTACTTGAAAATGCATCACAGCGGCGTTTTTCTACTTACTGTTTAAGAACGAAATAAACAGAGTAGCACTTATATTTCAGAACATCACTCACTACAAGAGGTTTTAACTAATATCAGAGATGCCAGCCTCTGGAGATCTAAAAATCTATAGGCTTTCTTGTTCGTAGTCTTAAATGAATTACAGGCCATCAAATAATAATAATATAGTTTTCATGACTGTAATGACAAAGTTGTCTTTGTCAGTGATGAAATATGCAGAAATGCTGCCAGAGACCAGATTAAATTTTTTGTAATATTGTTAAAAAGCTTTGCACACTGACATTTTCCCCTCTGGTCATAACAAATTAATGATATATGTTCTTCAAGATGTACACTTTTTGCTCGCAATATTGCAACATCCTAAATTAAAAGATTGACAATAAAATAATTGCAGAACATGCACATGTATTATCACCAATAACCATGTTACACACTGTATGACTAATAAATATATTATAAACCAGTGCTCAAAAAAACTGACTTTCTTGGATTTCAGTTAGTCAGAAATAACAATTAACACTCAGTCTACATTAGAACCCCATCCATTCACAGTAATCGAGAGAAAAAAACTGAAAACACAGCTTGCTTTTATCCAGTTCAGCTTTCCATTCACATTGAAATACTGGTTTCAACCCCATGGTTGCAAGTCCAGAGTGAATACATTTGAAAAAATAAACCTGCTAGATGGCTAGGTGTTAAGTAGCCTGCGAAAACAGCCCTCCCTCGTCGCTCTTCACTGCTAGGGACGTTTCGCCTAGAGGGACGTTTGTCCCTCAGTGACTGAAAATCCATACTGATGATGAAAATCAATGTTGACAACGTCACATAATTAATCAGGTAGTCACGGGGTTCCAAATGTAAATTTGTTCAATTTTATGTTTCTCCGGCCAGGTCAAATATGGTAAAGTTTTGCTTTTTTCTGTGAAAGAACTCCAGAAAAACTCAAATGCTTCTAAAGAAGAACATAATTCCAAAAATATTGACTATTTTTTTGTAGATTCATCCCATTTACATTTGGGCTTGGCAAGTGTTTGTCTTTTGTCTGTCGGTCCTAAACAATGGCTAAAACAATATAACTACAGTACTATGTCGCCCAATCAGATCTCCTGACCAGATTCTGGACAGATTTTACGTCATCAGTATGGAATTTTTGTCGTTGAGGCGCTGACGTCTCTCCTGGTAAAACATCCCTGGTGGTGAGGGGGCTAGGTGTTTAGTGGTGAATTGATGGACATGGAACTTTTTGAAAACATTGAAAGGATGAAAATAATACTTTAAAATCATTACAATAATCATTGGTGGCGAAGCAGTGGGGGAGAAAGAATAATATTAGATGTTCTCCATCTTTGAGGTTCAAATTATCCCCTTTCTTCATTCATCTAGACTAGTGTGGAAGAAGTCTTTACATACATCTCTAAGATAAATTTAATGTACTATTTTTTTTATCGCATCAAGGATTAGCATACATTGGCGCTCAGAGTCCAATGAACTGCTTTCCTTTACCCTTCTGTCATCTGGAGTAACCTGCATAAAATCACAAAGGAACAGTAAAAGTTACATGGAGTACCTTTATTTTGTTCAAATTCTCTAGGTAATGGTGGAAAAGTTCAAATTTATTTTGTTGGAATTTTACAGTTGTGGCCTTAAGTATCCAAGTCATTTTTACTGGGGATCCTCTAAAGGTGTATTTACTTTTGCAAACATATTACCACATTTATTTATTCAAATAAGTGATATCCCTGAAAAGGCAACTCTCCCAGCAACAATGCAGTGCTTGTTGATTGTCATTCTATTTTACCATTTGTTAATGTTGATACACAAAAAATAGATTTTGAAAATTTCTTAAATTGTCTTTCTTTCACTGTCCTGATCAGTATTTTTTGAACAAAACAAAGGAAAAGAAAGAAAAAATATGTAGTACCATATTACTTGTGAATGAGAAAAATTATTCTCATTTGTCATGAAAGACATGTATACGTTGCCTGATGAGCATGGTCATTTGTAACTATACAAAACAATATCGTTGCAATAAAGCAATGAATTACTTCTGAAGTCTAGAACAATATTCCTTTTATAGTTCATCATAGTATGACTTGTATAAAGAGTTTGTTTATCATTTGTCTTATGATAGTCAATTGCATATTGATTGTGACGTTTCAACCGTCTACTGGAGATCTTCATCAGGTGATAGTGTTGATTTACTGAGTGGAACTATTAACCACGGTGGTACAAATTTTGTACTACCGTGGTTGTTAGTAATTGGTATATCATAAACCTCATTCAGGGTTGGGTTGGTTTTGATTTGAAGCATTGCTGGCATTATTAGAGGAGGAAGCTGTTCCCTCCACAGTTCTAAGTGACTATCATGAGATAGAAGATAATAATGAAACCCTGTATAATAATATTACTAGTCTCATAATATTACCACTCTGGAATGAGTGCAAACACTTACTATTAGAGTAAATACAGAAAGTGTATCATTTTAATGTAGTTAATGTAAGTGACAATAAATTGCCTGAAGACAGCAACCATACCTGCTGGTGCTGTTCTAGCTTTAACTGTATTATGAAGATGTCCAGGACCATATAGATAGTAACACCGTTTTTCAAACGCTTTCACCATTTTTTTCACAACTTCATCAAAAAACACAGTGGAAAGCTTAGAATGGAGGATTGATCGAAACTCAAACTCTATCTGTAAAGGAATGAACCAGACATTTCATTGGACAGGATTCCACAAATACAAAGCTGCGGTATTCATATCAAAATGAATACCGGTATGTCAAATAACATAGCAAACTTTCTTCAGGATACATGCTTGTACCCCCAGTACCTGGGTCACAATCAGTGGTTTACAGATAAGACTTTCAGTAAACAGATCTAGATTAGGGCTGAGGACCAACTAAAATAACAAAGTGTTATAAATAGAGCAAATGTGTTAAAACCTGTATTATCCAAATTCAATCAGTTCATAATGATGGTCCATTTGTAATTAAAACAGTCTTGCTGCAGAAAGATATAGTCTGAGGGGATTTGATTCTGGTATTGTGCTGACTATTTCTTACTTAGAGAGTCAGTTGTGTCATTTAATATTGAATATTGTAGGTTTTAAGTCATGGGGAACCTCATTAATGGTTCTTTTGCATGGTATTTGTAAACTTTTTTTACAACAAATAATAAGGGGAAAAATGTTGAATCATCAAAAGTACAAAAAAAATTCAATTGAGCATTTACTTACATAAAAGTCCAATGTACAAGTGTTTGGGTTTCCTGTATAGCCGGGGCTAAACTTCCAAATTGTCTTCATATAATTAAACATCTCTCCATCAGTGCATTCAGCCTACGGTGTAATCAAGGGCAACAATATTATTTTGCTGAGCAAGTAATATCTCCAAGAAAGAAGCCGTGATAATAATTATTATTATCACAAGAAATGCCATCAACCATTGGCTTTTAAATTTTTAATTTCATTGAAGTGACCAATGTTTGTTTCCCATATTGATAAACTACAAGCAGTCTCTCTTTTTTCTTAGTTCATCCAGCAAAATGCATGAGACACACAAATGAACATGCTCGTGACTGAAGGTGTGAGACGGCTGGGAGAGGCATGAAAAAAGAGCTTTCTTCTTTGTGGGCTACTGCCCTCGTTTCTCCAGTGGCTGTGCACTCCCATTACTAAATCTGAAGAAAAAGAAGGACTGCTCCCAGTGTACTATTATGAACACATTCATTCTCCCTTGAGAGAAACATTATTAAAAAAAACCTACCGGTAGGCCAATTTGTTCAAAGGGTAATAAGCACACATCTAGTGTGTTCTAAGAGAACTCTTCTGGACTGTTAGTACAGTTAACCCAACATCAAAAGTTAACCAGTTTTAGTAAAACTCAGCTCTGTTTTGACTATTAAAGCTGACTGATACCTTCACTAAGTTTGGTGGAACAAGCGTAACAGATGAGCTGTATTTTTCCACCACAGGTGGGAAACCAACTGCTAACTTTGCTTTTAGATGACCTGGCTTTCTGATCAAAATAACTGAGTCCCTGCACCATGGAACAAAGTGCTTATAATCTTCAACATCAGAAACAACTGCATACATGTCCTCCATTGAATAACTGAAAACATAAAATACATTGGAAAAATGAAAAGCTGTGGTATAAACTGATCTTATGGTTGAAATGATTTCAAACTAGCTTAGGGTACCTTAATTTTCATTGGCCATTGAAGGAAAAGAAATAATTATGGAGCTGCCACCCATGAGCAGTAATCAGATCACAGCACATCAAAGGAACTGATGAAACCTTGCCCAGGGTGGATTCAATGATTCCTTTGGTGTACCATGATCCAAGAGATCTCTGATCACTGATCCTGACCTGAGTCATCCCAAAGGAAAACATTTTTTTTTCTGTCTTTATCTACATGTAACCTAAATCTATTTAGGAGTTACTGTGAAGTTTATAAGGGTTTTATTAGAAGCTAGGACCCAGGTACTGGCACTCCGTCAATGTTCTCTGCGCACAGTACTTGCCTTTAAGCAAAATGGACAAGTCAACTTTCAAACCACTTTTCCAACTTTCCTTGCCTAATCAACCTTGCGCACCCTTCTACTTTAAAAAATAGTGAAAATCCTAAACTTAACAGTTATAAGAACTGATAAACCTCTGGACCTTTAGTATACAAATTTCAAGGCTCAGAGCAAAGTTTGAAAAAAAATATAATATTTCGTTTGAATTGTCGAAAAAAAGTTCATCAGCAATTCGAATGAAATACTCGATTTTTTCTTCAAACTTTGCTCTAAGTCATGAAATTTAATACCAAATGTCTTTGCCAGAGCAGATGAAAAGCTTTTTTGGTTTCCAGATTGAATTAGAATTATACTGGTTTTTGAGAACAGGGGAAAACTGTATCACCCAGAGAAAAACCTCTTGGAGCAGAGAAGATGACTAGCAACAAACTCAAACCACATAGGGCATGAGGGATGGGAAATGAAGGCACAAAGAGAGAAAGGTGAGTGCTCCCAACAGTGCACTATCCCATTTGAGTCCTTCTTGGAATCATGAAAAGTAAACTAAGGTAACTGGTTGTTGTACCTATGTGTCGTTGTGCTAATGCCCCATTTGCTAATAGGGCGAGTCATTTCTCTTAAGAAATGAAATGAGGGCTACAAAATAATGTTTGTAGGTCATTCCTTCAGCCATGACAAAAAGAAGTCTAATACACATCATAGTCAGGGAAGGACCTAACATCTTAACGAACATTGAAGACGTTAGGGAACAGGGTGCTGGTAGCCTGTGTAGCTGGCGGAATTGTTCGCCCTCAACAGTAAGATTTTGGCGATGAACCTGTTATTCCAAGAAGTGATCACTGAATGAGCAAGAAATTCCTTCAAAGTGTCTCTTCCCCATTCTCTGCACAGATTCACAACTCCTCTGCCCCAACATGGGCCGATCTGATGATCCTGCCAGCTACGCAGGCTTGGGCACCAGCGAAATGACTTGTAGGTGAAACAACCATGAATCATTACAAAATTGCATTATCAGTATATGCAGTAGTTAAGTGTAACTGCTGTAAAATAGGAAGTATTGTAACCTGATGTAAGTCATTTTTAAAAGTAGCTTATCGATCCTTATCATATGGAAAATCAAAGATGTGAACAAAACAATAGGGTCATACACTTATCCTCTCAATGTCTGACAGCCTACATTAGCAGATTAGTCACCATATTGTAATGCCGTGACTGCTTATGGCTCAACAGAAACAATCATAACAAACAACTGAAGGTCCAAAGCTCACCCGAGTATCCGCCTTTCTGAATACTTTTTTCTTCGCGAGTTCGAAGCACTGAGGGGATTCGGAATGAAAGATCCTAATAAAGTTCTCTTTGGTATCACGCATATGCTTTGACTGTTAGATTCCAGAGTGCTTTGGCTCTTTTTCTTCGAAACAGCGTCGAAGCCGGGTGAAAGCCGACAGCAACATAATCCTAAGCACCTGGGGAAAAATTTTTTGGAATCATTTATAGCGTGTAAACAAAACGAAAAAATTCAAAATCAAAATAGATATTAGTCTCATAATTTACAGAAAACATTCAAATACCTTTTAGCTTGCCAGATTGCAAAAGACTGTCGTAAAAGCGGTAAAGTTTTCGCTTGTACTCTCACGGTGGCCATTTTGAACAAATAATTGACCGATCGATAATATTTCGTCATATTTTGCGTTAATTACATCTGGCCAGGCTACCAAGCCAAAAACATGGCGGACAGAGGAACACTTTTTTGAAACACTGTGATGGCACAGAACAACAATCTTTTAGTAGCAAGAGCTCTTGGTAAGAGAAAAAAATCGATTTTTTAGCATCTAATAACAATGAATTTGAATTTTAAGACTGGCATGTCTTGAAGACTTTTTAATGGTGGATTGAATTGGCAGATTCAGTTCTCTTTGAACCGAGCTAGAACAAATAATAATAAAATTATTTCTTTCCAAAAAATACGTACACGTATTATTATAATTCTTGTTTTTCTTCAGGCATTGTACTTAAATATCTATTAGAAATTATACTGATTTTGTTCAATATACATATTTTCGATGATTTTTAGCCTATAAGCTGGCTCGTTTGCCTCGTTTGCTCTGTCATATCATACAAGCAAGTCCTCCACTGCCAAACTGGAAAAGCTATCGCATAAATTCTCTCCTCGTTGTTTGTATTCACTGACCTGAGCCCAATGAGTCACCACTCAAGTTTATATCCACCAACGCTCTTCACTCAAACAATTCATCCCTTGTTTTTGTCACTCGCCGAGAAGCCACCAAAGCTAAGCGCCCACAATGGCCCCATATCGTGTGTAGTTACTCTCTTTTTAACATTGCTTTCTAGCTTCCTCAGTGAAAACACTCTTAGGACCAAATAACAGGTAAATATCTCATTAATCCTTAATGAAAAGTATTAATTGTATGACTACATAGCTACTCAAAGCTTAACCTCTTCTATGTGCTCAGTTGTTGGGAACAGCTCAAAGAACACAGCGCAGGAAAAATGGGAAACTACTCGTTGGGTAGAAAAAAAAATTCTCCCAAGCCAGTCGAAATGTTTTAAAATAGTAGGCAGGATAACCACAGAAGCAGGCAACAGACCTTAATTTGTGTGGTAGTTATTTAATATTACTAAACTGGAGTGTTGATTAGAAGGCAATGAAATATTCCAGTGAAAACATCAAAATTACTGGCTGATGGCTCATTTTGACTGGGCTGCTCTCCTAGATCTCTTTCTCTTTCTTTCCTCCCTTTGCTAGTCATTTTGTGCCCATCTCCGCTATCACAATACCTGGTAGATACCTAAAGCATGCTGGACAATAGTGTGTGACATGATATTGCCCGAGGAGACTCAAAATGATGATGATAATGATGATGAAGCTATAAACTGATCAAAAAAGGAGGTGCTCAGTTAATTAGAGCCAAGTGGTCAGAGTGCTGGCAATCTGGAGGTCCAAAGTTTAATATCCATCCAGACTGATACTGGCCAATGGTTTGTGTCCTGCCAGTTGAGATTCTTAAACTTGGTGTGTTTCATTTGAAATATTTGTCTCAGTTATGTGCTCCTAGTGGCTTCTATGCTGCTTCCTCTTTTCTGTTTATCTGTCTTGTGTTTCTGTCTTTAATCTGCCATTTTTTTTTTAAATTTGCTGATGAAATAAATCAGTAATCATGAAGATTAGAAAAAAATGAATTCTAAAGTGTGAGCCTTGAGTCGGAATCCTAGTGCCTCTTTTTTGTGGGATTTTAAGATGCACAACAACTGATCAGTAATTAAATTTTCAAACCTGTGTCCCCATGGTCTGCCTGTCCTAAATCAGAAGCAATTCCTTTTCTTTCCAGTTCTAAATGCTGTACTGACAGTGATGGCAATACTGTTATCTGCAGCAGTGCGTCCAAGCTTTTGCAGCTTTTTGACATCCAGGTTGGAAGTTCAATATCTGTTTTTTAATATTAGATTTTACCTTCAGACATGCCTTCATTTCAAAACTTTTTCAAATTTCTGGTGCATGATGTATATACTGTCTTTATGGGAGGAGTATAATACAAGTAAATATCAACATTATTCAGTGAACTCTCTCAAGCAAACATATAACTGAGTATGTAAAGCATTAGAGAGTGAATTTCTTTCAATTATTTACAAGTGAACTCTACAGGTGAGACTGGTATATTTTCTAGGTTTTACCCTTTTTTTCCTTATTGAACAAAGTTTGACTCCTCTACAAATGTTGGAGTCATTTTACAAAAACTAAGGTCACTTCATACCACCCAAATTAAGTGTGTAACTGTTACCACTTAGAGATATAAATGCTAACCAGAGATCAGAAGCTAACACCAAAATGGTGACAATAGAACACAAACACGCACACACATACACATTGAAAAAAAGTTCAACAGTGGAGAAACTTCATTTCACATTTAGAAATTTTCTTACAAGACTGCCAATAATTTTAATTTTTTTATTCCTTTACTAGATTTTTAACCCAATTATAAGAATTCTGGCAGGCAGGGAAAACATTTTTCTTTACCACTGAACATTTCTTGGCTCTAAGCTAGAGTCATAATGACCTCTTGCAGAAATTCCTTGGAGTCATGGGTAGATTTTTTGGCATAAGAATGCCAAAATTGTAAACCCTACCTTTCTAAGGCAGAGAGTAATGAAGTTGTCTTTTTTAAAAAGTGTTCTCTTTAGTTCAGGAGGCTGTTTATAATATCAATTTTGTTATCATCTCTGTTTTTAGCATCCAGCTGGGTTTGTTATCAATGATGCTTGCCAGGGTCAGTATAAGAAGTATGGAACAAACTGTAAGACTCTTGTTTGTATGGCTGGCTTCTGGAGTAAGGCTGCACAAGACTTGCAAGATCAGGTGAGGGACTGAAAATAAACAATTATGGCAGGGTAACTGTCTGTTTTAGTGTTTTACATTTACAGTTAGGCATTTACTGTATTGGTGTTAATGTGGAGGGGAAAATAAGGCAGTTCTAAGTAGTGAAGGAAAGAACAAAACAAAACAAAACATAAAAACCCAAAAGAAACAAAAGGATAATAATGTATTTTTAACATACCAGGAAGAGGAGCTTTAAGAGCAGATGTATTTTAAACTAAAGACAGACATCGGTTACTGAAATAAGGTTTTGTTATAAAGGCTCTTCTATCCCATCCTCATTCTATTATTGTTTACCAAGAAAACAACTGAGAAGGAAGGAATAAAAGGAATGGAAAATGGGAGTGAGAAGTGAAACCCATTTTTCATTTCCACTGTGTTTTTCAGGGTGCAATCATCGAATCCCTATTTTTCTGTTGATGTTGTTTTTGTTGTGTTTTTGCATATTAATTTTATTGCAATTTTGTATGTAAATTGATTCTGTAATAATATATGTATTTTTTTGCCGTAGCAGGGTGCTAGCACGTACTAGCCCACAAGTCATTTAAACTAGCCCCAAAACCCTTTTTGATTAGCAGGATTGATTACAATCCTTCTGTAATTTGAGTTTCCCCAAAAAACACACTTGTCCATCGGGTAAGTTATGAACGAATATCACTAGCCCAATAGCAAAATCCACTAGCCCTGGGCTATTGGACACCACTTTCTTTGTACACTTCGCAGAGGGTGAGAGTTAATTAATAGTGATAAATAAAATCTCCACAGCGCCTGTCTTCTGCCCTCATAACAAGTCTCTTTCAATATCATTATCTACCATACTGCCTTATTCTTTTAGGGTGTCCCCTGTCCAATCATCATCCAACTTTTTGATGACGCCCTTGAAGCTTGTGAGCATGTTTGTCAAGAATTGTCATTTCCACTTATGGAAGCCTTACGAGATCCCCATAATGCCCAACAGACCACTGACAATCTACATACTGTCAGTGTTCGTGAAAATGCCACAGCTTCTGCAATGGGTGAGCATGTTTTAGGTGGTGAGTCAGGCAAGGTTTGTGTTGTTGATGGGGGTGATGGACATGCTGACAGAAACTCTGATGGGGAGGATGATAATATTTCATGGTATTTTGATGGTCATATTCCAGGGCCTGATGGTCAAATCCCAGGGATAGATGATGTTGCTCAGGGGTTAAGTGATCATATCCCTGGGATTATAAATCATGTCCCAGCGATAGATAATCTTGCCCAGGGGGTAAATGACCGCATCCCGCTGGTGATAAATCATCTTCCAGGTGCCAATGGGATTGCTGACATGGAAAATGTGGATGATTCACAATCTGTCTCAAAGACACTACTTCATAGCAAGATACCGAAACCAAAACAGTCTAGCAAGAATGATGATCTTTTTCCTGACTTAAGCAGTGATGATTGGGTGGTCAGAAGCGAAAAGAACCAGGGAAGGACATTGCCTGATCTAGAATACAGTAGCTTCATGGATTGCTTGACAGACAGAAGTAGACATGTCACGCGTATGACGGCGACTTCAGGTGACGATGACAGCTTAGTTAAAGTACAGAAAATTACGGATAAAGATGCATTCTTGGGTGAAAGGGAAAACAGAGAAAGGTTGTCAAATTCCAGAAAAAAGTTTTATGGAAAACCGCTTACAAAAACTTCACAGCATATGGGATGCATAACTACTGCTTTATATCCAAAAAGCGCAAGCAAAGACGACGAGGAAGATGAATTTGAAGCGTCCTTTGTGGAAGCTGTTTCAAATTCGACTAAAAGCGCTCTTCACTCATATTCTCAGGGTCTTCTTTTCAATAACACCTCAGGATCGGAACTGAAAAATCTTGGAAATGAAGTAACAAAACTATCAGTAGAAGAGAAGCGTAAAGATAACTCCTCTACCGTCGGTGAGAGTAAATCAATTGCAGCCGAGGCACGAGAAAAAGAAACAGGCCCAAACGTTCATTCCCAGCCAAAATCTTCGAGGAGTGTTAAGACGAAGCTTCTGGATTCACAACAGCTGCCTTCTTCAGGACGCACGGACAAAGAAATTACTGACAGATTGCTTTTTTTGGTGACGCAGAAGCTAGAGAGCAAGGGAAAGGCAGCTAGAACACAGTTCAAATTGTCTGAAATTTATAAAGGAAGTCGACATTTTATAAGTAGTTCAGAGGAGTCAGTTCTAGCGGCGTCTTCTTCAAGGATGACTCGTTTAAACGAAAGTACAGACATTTTGCCACATGAAGATTTCTCAGCAAGAAGTTCAACCGATTATCATGGGCGGACAGGAGTACAAAATTTGGTGCAGTCAACGCCATTAAGACCTGATCTATCAGAAGAAAAATCAGAAAACGTTTTGAACGGAAAAACAACTGTACAGTCAACGACTAGGACCGTTGAAGCAGGAAAAGTAGATTCTCAAAACTCAAATTCTGCGAAAAAATTTCTTGAAAAAAACACAATTCAGTCAGTACCGACGTCAAATTCTAAAGAAAAGCAAAAATGTTTGGGTAGCAACGAGGAGTTATTAACACGTCTTGGTGATCGCATGGCTCATGGAAAACAGCTAGAAATGAAACTAGCTGTGGAAATTATCGCTTCTCTTTTTAACTCTTCAGGTAAAGCTTCGCTCGAAGAATTCGAGATTCATTTAAATATGATTCACACAGAGCTGATCTTTGGTCCACCAAGTTCTTTTTCCCAAACAGTCGATGGTCTGTTACTGGAAAACACAACTAAATTTCAATTTTCAACTATTGTATCAGGCTCCCAACTTTTCATGGCGTTAGTTAATGGTGACATCACAGCGGATTTTCGCCATACTGGCTTAAACAACGAAGTGCAGATTCACAGAATTTTTCAGCACAAAGAATTTAAAGACGCTATTTCCACTCAGGAGGAATATTGGTATCAACGCAATACAAGCTCTCTCAGGGACCATAAAATTGGGGTCCTTGTCACTAAAGGAATCGTTCAAGATTCTATCCTAGACTATTGTTTGTCCCATAATATTGTAGTTCTCCAAAACGTAGCATACCTAACTCTTCAACTTCTCTCCTTTGCTACCGGCTCCGTCATGGTGACGTATTTGGCTGATTTGAAGGAGAAGGATATCGGAAAGCCCGTTACCATAGATACCTGGGAGCTTGGCTGGACACCTTTACTAGTGAGACAAAGCAAGGTGGAAAGTGGTAATTCTTGCGACGTCAGGAAAATACAGTTTGTGCTTATAAAAGAATTCAAAAAAGAAAGTGGAACCTTTAAAGGTAAGGTCGTTTTTGGTAATGGCTTTGTGACTCTAAAGTTCAGAACTCAGTCAACAGTTACGACTTTGCCGCAGTCATTAGGGGAGGGATATTATTAAAAATTAGACTGCCGCGAGTCTTCTGTTATTATTTTTTTCAAAGATAATGAAGTCACATATGTAACACACGTCCCGCAAAAGACTGGCGAATAAAAAGCTTGCCTAGTCGCTAAACCTCATAATTCCACGCGACTTATTCATTTCGGCTCACGTGGTCTGAGTGCACGTCACCGAAAATGCATGACCGTGAAGGCCTGGAAAGTCACCGCACTGGGACCAGGCAAACAATAAGCGGTTTTCAGAAATAACACTGGGTTCAAATTAACAAACGTCTCTACATGTATCTTTGTCATAAGAAAGAGCACTGGTGTTAAATTTTTGATATACTAAGATATACGAAAGACCACTCGTAAGGTCATGGTGAAACTGTGATAAATTCATTACTGTGAAAGAGTGAAATTAAGCGATATTAACTTTATTAATTCTCTGTGTCTCTTTTCCAAAAGATATTAACAGCCCGCTTCAAACTGTGCTACTCTGTAGTCCATGTAAAGATCATGTCTGTGACGCAGAACATCGCTTCTGGAATTCTATTCACCGCTTAAAGAACGTCCTCGCTTGTGGCCGCGTGCTGCCTGGGGCCGGAGCACCGGAAATTGCTTGTATTCGACGACTGAATGAATTAGCAGGTTCGTATAGCTACCAGTCTCCCGCGAAACAACACGGAAACCAGCGACTCCTTTTGCTGCACAACCTGATTTAAGGAAGAGGTTTATGAGACAACTGATTGAGGTCAGAATTTATTCTTGTTTTCACAGGTCAACAAAATAAAGCCCAGAAGTCACGCAGTTCTCTATCAGGATGGTTGGACGGGAGCTTGGAAGTTTTTAGGCCGTTGGTGTACTCTGCATTTGCTGAGGGATTTAAAGACTATTTAGGAAGCGTCGTGCATAATTCAGGAACATTGACCATACTCTCTGGAGTTTCAGGCTATATTGAGGAATTAATTACCACGGGATCCTGTTTAGACTTTCTTTTAAATACTGAGGAGGAGAAATCGGTGAACACCCTTAATGATATCGAGGCACAAAACGCGTGCGGACACTCGAGAGCTAATGTCAAAGATCTTGCCGCCGCGTCCGGTTCCATGACTCGCGCTAAAGCTGGAGTGGGGGCTCCGCTTCACTCTGGAAAATTATCTCATAAGGTAGAAATGCCGCTTGTATGGGACGATTATGCCGCAAAGAAAGAAGCATGGAAAAGAGCTCTTGGTGTCGTAAGAATACTGTTACAATCGGACAAGTTGATCAAGACTGGGCTGGAAAGCAATTCTCATGAAGCGGATATATTATGATGATTTGTGAATCAAGTGATTGTAGCATGTTTACAAAGTCCGCATGCGCGACTCTATCTCACATTTTGCTCAACAGGCCAAATGTTTTGACTGTCGAAATTTACAGCTGCGATCACTTCACTAGTAACGCTTCAAGCATAAGCCCAATTCTAACATAAATGCTTAATATCTAATTGCGTCCGTGGTTAGGAAGTTTAACTTACCACGACGACGACGACAGCAAAAATAACAAAAAATATCTAGCCTCTTTTAGGCGTCCAGATAGTGTTAACTGAACAAAGAGAAGTGAGCAGGAGAATCAGCTTGGGGTGGGGTGGGGTAGGGGAGTGCTTTCCCTCCTCCCTCCCGTCACTCCCTCCATTTTTTCCCGCTCTTTCTGACTTCGTGCCACACTCTCCACTTTCTGCACGCCTGGAAGAGTCCAGAGAATATTCCAATTTGCGTTCTTTTAAACCAAGATTTAAAATTGATCAGGTTGTTTGTTATGGGCCAATTTTTCAAGAGTTGAATCGTCGTCGAGGTAGTTGCTTGAGCTCTCTATTTTCGTTAGGCCGCCACAAGATTGAAATGCCGCAGTAGCAAGCGCGTTGTTACATGCTGATGAAGCTCAGTAAGGTTAATTAGCTGTTCATAGTCATCTTACGGCTGTGAAGCGATAGCTGTGCTGCATTCGTTAGAGGCTGTAGGTTCCAACTGAGCGTGAAAAAGGAAACCTGACGGGAAATCGCGCTCAGAGGAAACAAACAGCTATACAAGCTACACCGGTCATACTGTTGTGTACCGTGTTGTTTCTTTAAGATGGTTTACTTGATTAGACGGTTATTATAACAAAAATGTCTGTCAAACTGACCTCTGCTTTGTTGTGGTGTCTGCTTGCAAGGATTGGTTTGTTTTTGGGGGGGAAGGGAGGGGAAGTGATGGAGGGATAATTTCCGACCTCTCACCACCCACAATGTTTTTTAACAGGCTTGGTTTTAGTAGCCTGCGCGCAGACGAAATTAAACTCTGGTTAACTCCGTCTGCGAAACAGCGCCGAAATCCTTGTTCTGGACTTCCAGCTGTGTACCCAGATCTGAGTACGCGCCACGATTGGCCAGTTAAAAAAGGCCTTTGTTTTGTTTGTCGTGATCGCCAATCAGGTTGAAGGGAAATTCGAAACGCACTTCCGGTAATTCGTTGAGTCCGTTGGGGGTTCAGAACAAGGATCTCTGCGCTGCTTCGCAGACGGTTCTAATCAGAGTTTAGTTATCGTCTGCACGCAGGCTAGGTTTTAGTGAAGGCAGTTTTTTTTTTTCTTTGAATTAGCATCCGTTAGCGGAAATTAACGCTCTATGAAACATAAGGGACCGTATTGGGCGTAAAAGTGGACGTTACACCAGGGCCCGACGGTTCCTGAAAGGCCGATAAGTGCTAACCCAGGATTAGCATTTTGTTGCACTATTTGTATTTACCTTCCTATGTAATACCTAGAGTAATATTTTGTGTTATCATTACTGTATTTTAAAATACGCAGTAAAGGTTCAACAGTATTTTGGAGGCGCGAGTTACATGCCCTTAGAGGCAGGAAAGCCTTGTTTAAAATTTGGCTTAATCGCTGGTTAAAGTTAGCCATCCTTCTAGGAATCGGGCCCAGGAGTAGCCGGTTTTCAGACCCTCTATTTTCTCCTTAGAGATCGACGAGTGCGCGTATGGAAATAAAAACCGCGGTGCATTTATTGACCGCAAGCGCTCTCCGCGCACGCTCCCGCGCTGTCGAATTGTCGAAAAAAAGGAAAAACGTCTGTGGACAGGCTACACAGGGAGCTGAGTTCTTCGTCATTTTCTTAGCTATCCACCACTGCTGTGTCTATTTATGCGCTTCAGTTCTATCTTAAAGAAATTTCCAGAATCATCCGTATGGTAATAATGCATTTACTGCTGACGGAAACAACGACTTAGCCAGCACTTAACACATGCGCACAGCCCGGACGGTGCAGCCATGAAGCCATGGACAGCTATTTCGCCTTCGTTTGGGTTCAAGGAAAGCCGAAATAAACCATCATCATCATCATCATCATCATCATCATCATCATCATCATTATGTTTATTTTTATGTGGAAATTTGATACGAGTAAAAATTTTAAATGAATAGGCCAATAACTGATATACACCCAGTTACTGTATTGTTTGGTTTATTCCTTTTGGCCTATTCATTTTAAGTTTTACTCGTATCAAGTTTCCAACTGTACCGCTTTTTAAACTACGTTTATATATTTGTAACGACTTTCCGTTTCTTCAATAAATCCCTCTAAGAAGAACGGCTTAGGCCCGTTTCAAACGCCGTGCTACTGCCGTGCCGAACTCAATTGATCGAATTAAATTCGACTTTAGCACGGCAGTAGCTCGACATTGGTTTCAAACGTCGTGCTACCGCCGTGCCGAACTCAATTCATAAATTATAAATACATTAGAATATATTTAAAAGTCTGCTAAACCATTTCTTTATTTTTGTGTTTTGTTTTCCGCAACAGCCGCTCTATTCGACTGAATTAAATTCAATGTCTGAAACCAAGTCGTGCTAGTGTCGTGCTGCAGTCGAGCTACAGTCGAGCCAGCGCAGTAGCACGCCAGTAACACGACGTTTGAAACAGGCCTTAACCGTTCGAAATATCAGGAATACTCAAGTCGCTTTGTTCTAAGCCTGGGTTACCTGTGAGTTGTCACGAAACATCAGCTTCTCTTTGGCGATTCTTTCCTCCAGCTGTGGAAGATTCTGTACGCGTTCATTAATGCAAGAGTTTATTTTCGTTTTGAATTAAAACATAGCTAGGAGTGATTTCTAAACAATTTAAAATTTAACCACGACCCCAGGGCATGGAGGGGTATCGGAAAAGTCCTGGGGACGAGGTTGTTTGAATTTTTTATGTAAACGGCCCCGCTCTGTTTGGGCTCTATGTGTGGTGTTTGTGCATGTCTTGCAAAGTTAGTTCTTACGTAGAAGGAGTAGATTTGTTTTCACTTTTTTTTTGCACCTTTTTTGTATCGAGAATAGAGAACCCGTTATTCCATATATCCTCGAACGAACTTGCGAGTTTTTCCTGTAAGTTTTGTTACTTGGGTATAATAATAAAAAAAACGTCTTTCTTTTTTTATTTTATCATTTACTGGAAAGATAATAGGCTCCCATCTACGAGCAAAAACTGTACGTGCATGGAGAAATGGCTAGAAGAGACTCGACAGGAAGTAAATCAGTTCTTACGTGATGTACCTTTTTCACTCATCTCATAAATTTCCGCTTGTTCCTGTCTCTTTTAGAATTGAAATTTTTAAAGAAATCCATTGATCAGATTTTGACTCGGCACTCGGCGGCCCATCAGCCTGCAAATTAAGAGTTTCCTTGCGGGTTTGTTGGGAAAACTAGAACGACATCAGGAATTTTTAGGGGAACTTTGATCAAGAGCGGAAACTCGCGCGGACCTTTCTATTTCACGAATTGTTGATGTTTTATTCAAATTTTGCTTCCGTGAATAATATTACTTCCTGTTTGAGTTATGACGTTGCAGATTCTGCAGGGGCCCTGTCCACCCCAAAACCAATCAATTGCCTTATTTGGCAGTGAGTGGCAAGGTTCTGACGTAACCATGATGTAATAGGATAGAGCAGGGGCGGTACACCCCGCATTTGGGGAGGGTGACGCGACAGTGACGCGGCTGCCGTTCGCGAAAAAGAAGAAGAAACACAACGACACGCTGGCTGCGTAAAGAAATCAGGGTGACGTAGAAGTGACGTAGCAAGTAAGTTTCATTTTCTCTTTCTTGTAGATTCCAAAGAGTCAACTACAGAGAGCATAATAATTCTTGCTACTCTTTGCTAATTTCCCGGGTGAAATATTCGATCGACTGTTTGCGTTGTCGGATTTGCTCGAGCGATCGCGATGCGGACCTCATCGGTTTCTCTTCTTCTAGTTCTTTGTAGAGACCACGAAACAGAAAGCTTTCTCTCGCCTCGACTTTACTTGTCATATAACCCCAGAAGGGTGTCGAGACAAACATGGAGCAAATAGAAGAACAGACCAGTGTAGCCGAGATGGAAAACGGCAGCACTGTAACTGTTCAGCAAGGGCAGGCTCTTCCACAAAGCTCGGCGCAAACTTCGATGCCTCCGCCGATGCAAACGCCATCTGTGATTCAGACCAACCAACAATCCGTAATACAGACTGCTCAGTCAATTCACTCGGCGTCTATTCAAGGTCAGCAAATAGGTTTAGCGCAAGCAGTTCAAGGAGTCACCGATCCCGATGATTCTGGTGTGTTGGATGAAGAAAGCAAAAAGCGAAGGGACATCTTGTCGAGGAGGCCTTCATACAGGTACACTTGAGCTAATGAAGAAGAACTTAGATCAATACGTGATGTCCTTGTGAGCCTCCTATCCAAATGGGGTCTTTGTAGGAGTGTATGATGTGATATTTATATTTTTACGCGGTCCATTAGAAACAAAGAATGGCTATGATGTACTTTTTCTTCCACTTGTGAGAGTTGAATCAAATTTACGTAGAAGCTGACGCACGATATTACGCGAAGCTTCCTCAATTCGGCACGGAATGTCGCCATCCGTAGTTCCGTTACGATAGAATACGTTACAGTTGATGATTGAAGGTAAAGTAAGGACTCTTGTCTATTCCAATTTCTGATCGACACAGAATTGGCCGTGAAATAAATCATTGTGATCAAAGTGATCGAAGTTCCAGGTCAGTAGAGAGAAAATCGTTAGCCTCTCTAAAAGCTTACGGTATATAATTCTTGTCTGGAAAACTGAGTGCTGTTTGTATCTTTAGTGAACTCTTGACTTTTTGGGTATTAATGTAACGTAATAGATGACGTCCATGAATTTACAATAATTGTATTTTTCTATGTTAACTTAGCAATTCACAGTGGTTATTCTCTGTTGGTTTTGGTTTCTCAAATTCATTGTATTCGATTTACGACTGTTTCGAGGACATAAATATACTTTGTGGAACTGTCGTACTGTCGAAGATGTTGATAATGTATGAAAATAATCAACGTATTGTAGGGATTGGTAAAGTAGAAGGGAAAGAGAGGTTCCGGCACACAATAACGTCATGAGTGAATAGTATGATAAAGGCATTCAGGTTAATATCAGTATCTTGAACGTGCTATTTTAGTCTATCAGTGTGTTTTTTATGTTAGACATAAGCATGGATAAGCATCGATGTCCATGCTGCAGACTCTTTGGAAGAATATGCATGGCTTTAGCGGTGGAAATAAAATGCAGGGAATAATAAATACAGCTGTATGTTATTACGGTCTTCACCCTGCACCTACCCTGTGCAGATATGTTCTAGATTTATTTGCTATAAATAAGCAATAATTGCATGATGAAAATTATGTCATGGATAAAAATATTGATTTTGAATAAAAATATTGATAAATTGATTTTTCTGAACATTTATCTTGCAGTGTGATTGGTTGAAAGGTTTTTTTATTGGGACTACTGACTGTTTATAAAGCTGTATCTGAACTTAATCATGTGATTCAGAAGAAAAGTTCTGTTTATGCTAAAACACAAACCAGTACCAAACTGATAAAGTCTTATATCAACCTAGTTACACAGATGTAAAGTTCTGTTTTTACTGTGAGAATACGACTTAAGTGCTGTCCAATAATATGACTTTTGACTAGTGTAAGAGTCTGCTAGGCTAGTGTAGGTTTATCATCACCTGCTACTCTGTAGCCAAACCGATTTTTTGACCTTTTTAAAAAGAAATAACAAAATCTAAGCAAAGCTTTAATCCAACTTCTAGCATTGAACTAGTCAACTGCTTGGCAAGGACGCAATAGAGCTCTAAAAGCCGCAGTTGTTGATTTTTTAGTAAAACCTGTTATTTTGTTTTAGGAAAATATTCAACGACTTGTCTGGTTCAGAAAGCCCAACCAAAGTAGAAACCATTTCTGAAGATATCCAAGGTCAGAGTGAAGGCACAGAAGGAGCTTCACCTATAGCTGTGATTACCACTAGTCCACTCAGCTACCAACAAGCACCGCAAACCGTCGCCATTCCAGGAACCATACAAATTGTCACTTCAGGTGAGGCACTTCAAGCAGTGCCCATGGCTCAGAATTCTTCTGGTGCTGTCGTTCAATATCAACAACAGCAACAGGTAAAGATGTTATGTTTTTGCATCAAATTTACATAAATTTAAAAGTATCAAAGTACCCACTATCTGTCCTCTCATTGGCTAAGAACCTACAGTCATTTTTAGAAATCAGTGCAACCCACCATGCCTACAGTTCATGATTTCCCAGTACAATGTCATACTGTGTTCAGTGAGATGGTGTGTTTGTGATGATTTTTGTTGAAACAAGATTTGTTTTTACCTTTGATATCCGGAATAATAAAGGCCGACTGCAAAAGTTAAGTGTTACTGCCTCTTTTACTTGTAGTACTGGTCCTAGAATAATAAATAATTTTTTTTACCTCCTTAGGACGGTCAACAATATATTTATACAACTAACCCCGGAGAAGTTCAAGTACAGGTAAAGTGAAGTTCTTTACTGAACACATTCTCCTTACTTATACAAGTCTCCTTTTTCTTTGTCAGTTCTCCTCGCAATTGTACAGCAATAATGACCTCACCAGTAATCGGTCACCAAAATAATATTAGATTTTGGCCACTAACCTCAAAATTCACTTTTGCCTCTCTGTGTGAAACTTTGTCATGTGTATGTCATGGAATGTTTAGAGCAAACATGCCTTATCATTGTCGTTGTCAAAGAAGGACTTCTGTTTAACTCTACGAGACCCTGTTAATACATCTGATGAGACGTAATTGCCATCAAATATGTCAGTGAATTATGTCATTATAAGGTTCATCTTTTTTAATTTTGCCTTGATCCTGGAAGGTAAAATCAGTTGTTTACCACTTTATTACCATGACAAGCAAAATGGAAGCAGCTTGAATTGCTGAGTTGTTAAATTTGTCCGCTGCTGGCTGCAATAGGGACTGTGGAGCATATTTTGGATTGCTTGGGCTCAATGAGCATCAAAGCAGCGTGCAAAGAAAATAGTGTCCAATAGCCTGGGGCTAGTGGATTTTGCTATTGGGCTAGTACTTCTGTTTTTAACTTGCCCAACAGGCAGAAGAACTGTGAAATTAATCCTGCTCGTCAAAAAGCTAATGGGGCTAGTTGAAATGACGTCCAGGCTAGTTAATGCTAGCTTCAGCTTGCCCGAATGGCAAGCTGTGAAAATGATTTTCTTTGCACCCTGTAAAGTCACAATTATGTAGGGGTCTGGGGAAATTTAAAAAATTTTTTCAACTGTAGAACTTCTGAAGTCAGGGGAAATTCATTTATTTCTGTCAATCCTGAGAAGATTTTTTCAAATGTGTATCACCATTCTGTTAGTTTTTTTACACAAATATGTGCATGTAAATCATGATTATTATAGAAACTTGTGTGTACTATTAACTCAAAGATTAGAAGTATTTTTCTTATATTTGGAAAAAAATCCCAGCGAACTTACTGGTAGAGCTATAACCCCCCAGCCCCATAACTCCCTGGTCCCTTGTGCTAAATGCACCTTGAAATAAACTGTTTTTCATACATGAATAGTGAGTCACACCTTGGTGTCTTTTCCACTTAAAAAATGTGTCTACTCAGTATGTAAGGAAAATTGAGCATAACCTTTTTTCTCTCAGCAGGTTCAAGTAAGCAACACTGGTACGATGTATACAATACCAGCAGCACAACAACAGTACATTCGTGGACAAGTTCCACCTGGTATGGTTCTTAGTTCACCAGGCATTGCTGGAAATGGTCAACAAATAGCTGAGGATGCATCTCGAAAACGAGAAATGAGGTTACTGAAAAATAGGTATGATTCGCCGGAAGACTGTTATATAATTTTATATTAACATGTCTGACTGGTCACCTAAGTACTGTAAATCCTCTATTAAGCCCGTGCAGGGGGAGGGGGCTTATTTTTTTAAAACACGTTTTGAGGGTGCGGGGGGGGGGGGGGGGGCCTTTATCAGGGTTGTCAGAAAGTTTTGAAGTAGATGGCTGAGTTGTCAAAGTAAGTCCCTAGCTGCCAGTCCAGTTACATTTTATTTAAAAAATGCCATCCGTAAAGAAAATGGCAACCGGCTACTTTTGACAACCCTGTTTATAGAGGAGGGGGACTTGTTTGGTAGAGGGTGGCTTCTTCAATTTAGCAAAGGCAATGGCATCAGTTACCGTAAAGACCTAGGTAGAATGCACAGCAGAAAAGCTCAAGTGCAAGAAGTTGGAGGTCACGCAACCAAGGATCAAAAACAAATCCAAACTTCCAGCTGGGGAATAAACCACCCTGAGTCAGTCCACACAAAGTCTTACATTCGTTTTAACCTCATGTTCAGTACTTGCAAGTCTTTTAATGATAATTTCAATAAACATTTGTTTTCTCATGGAAGTCTGTACCAATAAGTTCAAATACCTTTTGGGGGACCCCCATTCTTGAAAAACTTCCCTCTAAAATTACAGAAAGGGGCCCATTTGATCTTCATTGGCCAATTTCTAGAATAAACCCTGGGTGTGGCTTTTGTCCCTCTCTAGTCCTCTTGTTCTTACTGATTAGAAGGCAGAGAAACTTGAGGAGCAAGAACCGTAGAAAATGATTACTGTCAATCCTTTATTTATCACAAGGATTTGGCCAGAAGGGTGTCAAGGATTGCTCACTTTATAGAAGAAAATCAAGGAAAAATGCACAAAATTTACGTTTTTGCATCAACATTTTTACTTCCATTGTCTTAATTGGGAAGAAGTACTCAGGGTTGTAAGAAACTCACTCATGGTCTTTCTTTTTGACTTTCAGAGAGGCAGCCAAAGAATGCAGGAGAAAGAAAAAAGAATATGTGAAGTGTTTAGAAAATAGAGTTGCAGTCCTCGAGAACCAAAATAAAACTCTGATTGAAGAACTTAAGACACTTAAAGACCTGTATTGCCACAAGTCTGAGTAGAAACTAACTTATCTTACTTTGCCTATGACAATATCTGAGCAGTTTTCCAGTGGCTATCATATCAAAAATACTTTCTTTTATTTCACTTCTTAACATTACTTTTTGATCCAACGATTTAGACACCATAGATCTGATTCATAAGGCAGGACTACATTTTTTTATTGTTTTATGTCTATTTATAGCCTCTCTCTGGCCAAATTTTAGAGTAAAGATTCCTTTGGCAACAAGGCTAGTGTCACTATTAGAATGAACGTAAACAAAAATATTATAATTTAGCAACCATTAATTTAATGATAAGGGTCAAATAACTGAAACCTAGTCTGAAAGCTAATCTCTTATTTGAAAAAGCTTGGGAAAACCGTTGTAAATTAAGCTGTGACCTGATGTACATTTATTCATCAATTTTTGTGTTGCATTATTAGGTTCTGGTCACCATAGATTTTCTCACAGCCAATGGAAAATTGCTTTTAGTAAATCAGCCTTCATAACTAAATCCAAAAGCGCCAAGACTCGAGACATTGTAAATAGGCTATCAGGCCCGCAAGTTTTATCCATTTGTAATAATGCTAAACATTCATGATTTTCTACCAAAAGTCTTTTATAACCATGTTGGTTTCACCTGAAACACCACTGAAGTTTGTTGTGTTTTATTGAGATTAATTATTGTTAACATAGGTGCAGAAGAATGCATGTCGTGTCTTCCAGTGGTGAAAAATTACTAAATTATAGATTTAAAATAATCCAGAAGTACATGTACTACTCTAAGTAGCTTGTAAAAATAGTTGTATGGTAAAGTAAAACCATTTTTAAAGGTAATGAACTTTGCTTCCTTGTGTGACTTCGTTGCCAGCCCACCAAAGTTAACAACGTTTGACAAGTCCATACTGTTTAAGGAATAATCTAGTTTCATGTTGTATTGTAGCCAGAGTTGTGCAGTTTAAAAGGAGTAGAGATGAAACGTTTCAAGTCACATAACTGAAAACTTTTGATTTTGATTGGTTCTGCTTTGTGTAAAAAACCGTTCAGAACATTTGTAGAAAACGGGTCTAAAGTTTAAAAAAATCATTGGTAGAACTGCTGGGCAAAGAATTAAATGAAAAAAGATCATCGCAGTTTTAGACGCAACTTTGGCAGTTGCGAAAAGAGAGTCCGAAAATAAAATTCAGGCTTGTCACGGGAGTCGAACCCGAAAGGATTGTAAGGATGGCGATGAAAAAGAATATGACTATTTTTATTGGAACTGTGGAGGAAAGAATCGTTCGAACCATGACCATTCAACTTAATGACCAGCTCCCAGTTGGCTTGTTAACATCACGCTGCTAATTTGGGACGCATCACGGAAAACCCTTTTGCCACCCTGTTGAGGACGATGCCCACTATTGGGAAGTATTTTTTTCCCAGATGATGACCATGTGAGGCTGAGACGGGTAGATCATACCTAAGGCTATTGAAATTCATAAAGAAAACTGGGGGTAATCATGCATTTTAAAGAGAGAACAGCGCTTCAGTATGGAGAAAAACGCTGAATAGTGCTTTTTAGGAAAATTTTAAGAAGTTATTTTTTCCGAAATTTCACAGTGTACACGTTAACTGGCACAAATGCTACGGACATTTTCGTTTGTCTCGACCAAAAGTTGCTTGATATTCTCTAAAATTAACCCACTTTATACGGATCAGGCGGCGGGAGCTCCTGACACCGGTAAATACGGGTAGCGGACACTTTTCTGTGTCCCGATTCACAAACCCTCAGATAACGTCAAGTCTATTTCCCATGTCACAATTATGTGCTTATTGCAGGCATTGAAACCCTGTTAAAAAAAAGATTCAGTCTCTGTTAAAAAAAAAGATTCAGTTTCTATTCTCGGACGATCGTTTGTTGGTGTTTATTCCTTTTCATGATGTTAATGTACGTCTCTTTGAAGAAAAACGAAGTAATATTCAAAGTGAACAATACCTTTTCCCGATTTAAAAAGAATTTTAAAGTCAGTTTGAGTCCGGCCTTCCTCGAGTATTTGTCTCAGATTTTGCGTCTTTTGTTTACATGCGACGTTCTGGTAAGTTAATTCCAATGGCTCACTGTCAGGCCATGTAAGTTTCAGGTAGGAGCAGCTTGGAAAAATAATTTTCTTCGCTCTTCTTTTAATAAAGAAACTGTTGTTGACTTAAAGACGCGTTGGGCTTTTCGCGCTGTCCGAGAAGAGGCATACCTCACAAATATTTTTCATGTTGAAAAACTACTTATAATGGCAATATAATTTAAAAACCTGCAACATACAAACACGGATTACCTTGGTCTACAAACTGATTATGATAACAAAACTCTAGGCTCGAGTAAAGCGTCAAGGGCAAACATGAAATAAACTAAAACCAAGAAAGCTCTAAAAGCGTTGAAGTCTCACTTGCTTGGAGATAGATTAGAATTGAGGAGGCGATTTATTTTACACGAAACAGGATTTCCTTGCTAAAAGTTTTTCACTTTCTTCTTTATCGACGGTGGGGTACGCATTCTTTAGGATATTATTATTCGACGATGATTAAGTCGTGTATAAATCAACGAAACTCGAGAGAAATTACATCATTGCAAGAGAGAAAAAATAGTCCTCTAGGAGGACATGAGTTTACTCTGGCAATAAAAAGTCTTAACAAAGAAAACGGCAATGACGGGTACCTATGGTCCGAAGCATAAACGATTAACGTCGAGTGCTACGAGGACAATTATTTTCCAAAGAGAAAATTTAAATTATTTAATAGTTTGTATCACTCAGTGTACCTCGTTTTTTCAACACGTTTGTTCTATTGTCAATATGTTTGCCGTGCGTTACCTGTGGAAAACGTATGTAACGAAACATAGCGACAAGTGACAACGGATTTACCGCACGTACGGGAACAATAAAACATGGCGGGTCACTTCAATCATCGCCGAAAATAAACCGCATGCTGATCACGAGACTCATTTGCATACAATGAAAGTCGCGACGATTCTTATCCCCAGTTTTCACGGTCTCCGCTAGGAACGCCTGGGAGTATGGCCTACCATTTGCGTAGGATGCACAAAGAAAAAAAAAAGGAAAAAGAAACACCTTCATTTTTAGGGTCTCGCTCTGCTCAAGCAAGCTCGACTAATAACCTACAAAACACTTTACTACAATATAAGGAAAAGGTTAGAACACAAGCAGCACGGTTCTGAAGCTTTGTAGCCTGTCAAATAACGTTTTAACACTATTACCCCAGACAAGATTGCAATAATCGAATTGAATTGAATAATTAGAGTGTTATATAAATATGTAATGGAGAGTAGGTGATGGGACAAAATCTTTTAATTGCTCCTATCCCGGGGGCGATATTTTTAGATAAATTGTCGGTGTGTTTGCCCCCGCAGATTTTCATCATTAAATATTCCAAGCGATTTTACAGAGGAAACTTTCTTTATGGGCTATGTATGGCTATGTAGGACTATGTAGGGTTACAAAAAATGTCGACAGAAAAGTCGACATTACACTCGACAAAAAAGTCGCACAAAATAAAAGTCAACATAAACCTCGACAAAAACGTCGAAGTAAAACTCGACAAAAACTTGACAAAAAAAGTCGACAAAACACCTTGAAACTCTTCTTTATCTTGTTTAAGACAAGACACCTTATTTCATGGCGCTAATTCATTTCGTTTCCATGCAGAGTTAAGTAATTTCTTAAAATAACAAAATGGAATTAGAGTTTTTGGAAAAAAATTGCCGTTGATACCACATATATAGGCCGCTAATGAATTGCCAATTGTTTTTGGGATTCGCCTTTTACACTTCAAGTATACTTAGCTGAGATTTTCGCCTCAATAGGTCGTCTTGTTATGCACATATCGATTAACAAGGTCGCGCTGTCCTGTGACTGGCCACACTGTAGCAGGCGACTACCACAAGATCGGCGAAGAAGTCACTTAAAATTGAAAACCTTATGGAATGTACTCTAATTTGTGAAGAGTTCGGCACGGCAATAGCACAACGGCACGGTGGACAGCTGTACTACCACGCCCTGGGTATCACGGTCCGGCCTATATACAGCTTTAGTATATACTAAAACAGTGGATAGTGTTTTTCGCGCGCTCTGATTGGCTGCTCAATCTCGGAATATCCTACACTATTCACTGGTTCACCTCTAGTTCCTCCGACCGAGCGACGCCAAACTCGCGTAAGTTACGAGCAAAATGGCTTCCTGGTTTGCTGCCGTAACAAAAAAAGGAAATGTCACAAAAAATCAAACAAGCTGTTCCTGAAATACACGAAGAAGGTGACAAAAGTCGGTTTGACTTGAATTCATCGATAAAACCGGTGAAAAAGTTTTTTGCTCACAAATGCAAATTAAGATTTTAAGCTTAAAAGTCTTGCGTTACTTCATTTAGCGGAATTGTTCACAAATAAGCCTAAGACTAAATTTAATAGTTTTTTTAACAGAATGGTTTTAAATACAAAGAGAATTATCCTTTTGACGAAATTTCCCCGAAAGAACTAAACAAATGCCTTCAAAAGTTTTATTTGTCGGCAAGAAAATGCGACGGCCGTTCGGTCATTGCGCGCCATAATTGTAATCGTTGGCAACAGTAAATGTGTTAAAAGTCATCATTTTTGTGCTCAATTATCTCACTGTTCCAGTATATACTGAAAAAATTATTCCCCCTTATTGTCCAGCTGAGTGTCGGTGGCTAGTGGTGGATGTTTACCTCGCCTCCACTTGAATACGTGAATAATTGTTGTATATACATCATTTCCAATTCCAAGGTGTTTTCAAGTGTCTGACTTTTCTGAATTTGCAACGTCAAAGTTTTCTATACAGCCGAAAGGTTGAGAGCCTTAATCTGTAACCAGTCAAAGGTAGTTATAAAAAATGACAAGAAATGTAGCTATAATAGCTACAATGACAGACAGGATTACAAACACTGCCATCTGTATTTCCCAGATACACTGCTGGCCATATCTTGTAGCAGAAAGGGGAAGTTTGAAGTATTCACCCTTGACATTTTCATGAGGGAAGGCAGCTGTCGGAACCTCGCAGCCCAAGAAATCACACAGTGGTTTCCAACCTTCATTTACGTTGTACACCAACAGCTTTTCTGGTGGAACAAGGGACTTGACCCGATGGTTATGCGCACGGTATCGCTTACGGATAACACAAGTTGACTTCTGATTTGAGGTGCCAAGAGCAGAATTAAGCCAGGAGTTGTTAACAAAGGCCATTTTCCTTGACGTTGGGGACAGAATAGTACGGTAAAATCTTTGGTATTTCGGAACGCTATAAACTACTTCAAGTTGATTTGTCAGACTTTTCAGCCAAGAATCTTCATCTCTTTCGCTCAAAATCACTTGACTATCAGGAAAAGCTTCCAATATTTCTTCCCAGAAAATATTCCCGGGTGCGTCCACCACCGCATCAACATCTTGATATAGTCGCTTCACATCTGGCTCGGCACCATTTTGAAAAACATCGACCCAGTGATCTAAGAAATCGAACACTTGCTCTTCATAGTCAAAGACCGTGAAACCGAGATGACGCAAAGCTTTGGAGACTGATTTTGTACCAGTTTTCCCAAGGCCTGCACAAATTATTTTCATGATGATCGCTAAGTTCAGATATTTCGAGATCGGGCAGTGTTAGATCGATTCTCTCATGTGATTAGTTTGCATGTAAGTACACGTGGCCTGGGACTTCCTTCACCGGCGAAAAATGTCTGATCGGTTGACATGCGCCCGTCGTGACATTTCCTAATTCAACATAGCGGCCTAATCTCCATCCTTTGTTTATTCCAGTGGAAAGAAGATTAATTGCCGCTTATGAGTTGCAAAATACATTTACGGAATTTGCTGGAATGACCTGGACTTTTTATTATCCTTTTTCATCTACTCCTCTGGGATTCGTTTCCTGCTCGCGTTTTGGCTGGTTTACCGGATTCAACTTTGGACTTGTATAAGCGATCACTCTTCACCAAGGGCAACAATGTTTCTAAAAAAAGCCGGGTCACTAGAAAGAACGGCCATTGTTTACAACTTAATGCAGCAGAGAAGTAAGACGCTATGGGTCCTTTGAAATCACTGAGATACCTAGAAGTTATTTTATTGTTTTTTTTTTTACCGAAAAGATAAAGCAAAAATATGTTTAATCCAGCAAAACTTTCTGCTTTCTAAACTGAAGCTTGAGCTTGAGCTAAATGAACTTTAGTGTCTGCATTCATTTCGTATTCATTATGAACGGGTGTAATACAGTGCATATCAACACTTTAAAGCCGTCTATGAGCCAGCAAGATTTTTTTTTATTTTTTCTTTTCGAAGCACTGTGCTTGATCCGGTTTGGATAAAGACAGTTTTAAAATTAGGGGCATACTGTATTTAAAAGAAGAGAACTATAATTGCTTGTAATCGATTCTGTCTCTCAGACCGAATCGATAATCCGACAAGAGTAACTAAAACATTTAAAAGTCTCATCGATGTTTTGTTAACTAGTCACGCGGAATGTTATGCTACAAGTGGTTCTTTACACCTTGGACTGAGCGATCACGACTTGATCTTTACAGTGCGAAAAAATAAGAATTCAAGGCCAAAGCCGCGCTTGATCGAGTTTAGGAGTATGAAGAATTTTAAGTTGCCTGACTTTTTGGCTGACTTAAAAAGGATCCCATGGTCTTCGGCCTACATATTCGACAATGCCGATGATGTATGGGCTCATTGGCGAACACTTTTCAAAGATGTTCTTGACCAGCACGTGCCCCTAAAGAAAAAGTGGATTCGGGGCGACCAGTTACCATGGATATCACCTGATTTGCTGCGTGAAATTTCGCACCAAAACAAATTATTCAAGCGCCACAAGCGGAATCCTACATCTACTTCTTGGGATGACTATAAGCGGCAACGTAACAAGGTTACGTCGCTAAAGCGCAACGCCTTGAAAAGGTTCTGCTGTGACGCTTCCTTGAGTGCTAGACATCCGGGCGAATTTTAAAGAAAAATGAAGCCCCTTTTGCCAACTAGTTCTGGTAAAAACATATAAGGCGTCATCCTCGTTGAGGGCAGTAGTGTTGTTTCCGACCCTGGGTGTGTGGCCGAAGTCGTTAGTGATTACTTTGCCAATATTGTTCAGTTAGATAGAGATATGACACTGACTACACTGACCTTCCTAGTATCAAGGCAATAAGCAAACTAAGTTTCTCAAGTGAGTTTAATTACTCCCCAGTCAGTACTTCATATATCCGTAACATCTTAGACCCACCTTGATCCGAGAAAGGCAGTTGGGGTAGACGGCATTTCACCGCGAATCTTGCGTTTGGGATCCCCAGTTCTTGCCGAAGAGGTGACTAAGTTGATCAACTTCTGAATCGCTCATTGCCATCTCAATGGAAGCAAGCGCGCCTTACTCCTGTCTTTAAACGGGGGATTGACACAGACAAAGCAAACTACCGCCCTGTCTCAATATTAACTTCGCTATCGAAGGTACGTATTTGAGAAAGTTATTTACGACCAAACTTGGACTGCATTTCATAGCGTTTTGTCCTCAAACTTATCTGGATTTATGAAAACTCACTCTTGCTGCACTGCATCGCTAAAAATGACTGAAGATTGGAGGAACAGTATTGATAACAAGGAAGCTGTAGCGGCGGTCGCTGTGGACTTGAGCAAAGCGTTTGATGCCATAAACCACAGCCTTCTGCTCGCGAAGTTGAAGGCCTATGGCTTTTCTCCACATGCCTTGGAACTGATGTCCACCTACCTGCTAGGTCGTCAACAATGTGTCAGATTAAAGGGCGTATGCTCTAACTTTAAAACTGTTAAATCTGGCGTTCCTCAAGATTCACTATTGGGGCCGTTGCTGTTCAACATATTCATTAATGACTTGAATTTCTGTGTTCCTAATGTCTCATTGCGGCTGTACGCTGATGATACGACTGCCTACTTGTCTGATGTATCTCCCACCATTCTAGAATTTTCCTTCAACAAAGATCTTCAGACTCTTTCGTCGTGGTTTGAGTCTAACCATTTAACAGTGAACAGTACTGAGACTCAAGCATTATCTGTCAGACCCTGTGCGTATCATTATTCTTTATTTCCTAATAATGCTAGAATAGAATTTCTCCGATCTATTAAGATTCTCGGAGTTACTCTAGACAAGGACCTATCCTATAAAGAACACATATCAGATCAACTAAAGAAAGCCTACGCGAAGGCCTCTGCACTGAGAAGAATAAGGCGTTTTCTTCCTCATGATGCAATGATAAAACTTTATAAAGCATTTATATTACCTCATCTCGAATACTGCAGTCCTTTGTTTGTAGGCATAGGTACGGGTCAACGCAACCGTCTCGAAGATGGCAACTGTTATATTTTGAGAACATTAATTGGGCACAACAAGTCAATGTCATACGACGAGCTGCTCACTACGGCTAGCATGAAATCCTTATATTGTAGGCGCTTACACCAGGCGTTAATACCTCTTTTAAAATCTTTTAAAATGCTTAAACGGTACGGGACCTACTTATATTGGAAGCCTTTTTAAATACAGACATACACCGTATAGGCTAAGAGGCGAGGGCTTAAATTTGGAATTACCTAACTTTAATCTTAAATTTAAGAAGAATTCTTTCACTTATTCATTAACTAAGTTATGGAACAGCTTGCCTTCTCAAGTGCGTCTTTCAAGTGATGCTAATGACTTCAGAAGTAAATTGCACGACTGCAGCTTTTTAGAAAGTGTCTTATAGTGCACGATTGTACCTTTTAACTGTTTTTAGAACGAGTATTATAGTTTTCCTAGTCACGTTTTTAGTATGTGGCTTTTTAGTCAGTTTTTGCTTTTTATATTTTATGTTTTTATTACCAAGTTTTTTATATGTATGCATTTATTGAGTTGTTTTTAAGATTGAATAATATTATATAGTTGTAATTATTATAGATTTTATTTGTACACGTTCGTATTTTGAACGAGTTTTTAGCTCTTTGACGTAACGTGTTAAAATAAATGATTGATTGATTGATTGTTTGTTGCCAAAATACCGGATTGTATTTTTTTAGTATAAAGCTTTGTTTATGCACGCCTAGCCTCGTTCTCTCTACGAGGCTAGCCGTGCATATCAGGCCCGTAACCAGGATTTTATATGGGGGGGTGCTAACGAGACCAAAGTGGACCAAACTACCGAAATGTATATTTTATTGTCTGATCCGTTTATTTAGGAAAGTAGCAATACATGAGAAATTGTAATGGCAAAGTACACGGTAGGAACTGAATATTACATTTGTCGAATACAACTGTTTGAATAAAGTTATAAAGGAGTAATTTTAACGCTGGCGAATGATACATCAAAATACTGCGGAACTAATCCCTCAGAATAATCCCGAGCTCCAGCCTCCGTGGGTGTTTGGTGGCAAACAGATTTATCACCTCATCCAAAACAATTTTAACTTGATAATGTAAGTGCATTAGTGCGAGGGATGACAGCCTTTCCTGGCCAATGCATGCCTTGTTATATGTATGCAGCCGCCTTAAAGAACTCGCACTTCTTTCACATTCACAGCTCATTGCAGGGATAGATACACCACCAAATTGCCTTGACCGAGATTGCGTGGGAAGACGCCGTACAGGAACTAGGCATGGCAATGTCTACCGTAGCATCAGAGAAAAACAGGGAATTGTTGTTTATCGACAACATGTTTTACAAACAGTGACATCTCTGCGTGTTGTTTCACTAGTATTTCGAGGGCATAACCTCCTGAAAATCACAAATAGTAATCGCCAGCAAGAAGCCAGATTTTTGCTATGGAAAAAAACTTGATTATTTGAGAGAGCGGCGGAAAAGGAGCCTAGGTCTAGGTCAACACCTAAAAGGCACTTGGCCTAACGTGCGTACGGAGTCAAAGGTAGCCGGGAAATAAAAAAAGCAATCATAAGCGAGTTTAGCACCTTCCTTAAAATAAACAAATCTACGAAACAATTTCTTTTACGGTTAACTCTTTTTTACCCTATTTACGGCTAACGGTTAAAATTTTTCAATTTTTACGGCTATCGACTAAATTAGCCATTTTACGCCTATCCCTCTTCTAGACCCTCTTTGGAAAGAGATCATCATCGCACTCCTTAAGAGCTTTGGCTGCTGTATTTGACCTGTGCAAAAGTGTGCGCACGTTAATTTCATCTTTCATATAGATACGCTGGGACATCTGTGCGCTCATTGAAATGTTCTGAATGGCTCGGGCTACTAGAGTGTAGCTGGTTTTATTTTCCCGGTGAATACACTACTGCTTTTTCCATTCTTTGATTTTGTTTAAATATCACTGTTAAGTTTGAAACTTCAGTTTAACCGACTGCACTCCTTAAACTGGATATTGAGTATCAAAATGCGGACCTTTGGGGCCTGTGTGGGGGGGGGGGGGGTGCGAATGCACCCCGTGCACCCCCCCTGGTTACGGGCCTGCATATACAAAGCTTTTAAATCTCCTGAGACAAAATGGCCGCCGCGTGACAAAGGTCTATGAAAAATATTTCTTATTGTTCGTACAGCTCAAAATCTTAAACGTCGATAAAACGGCTTCCAAATGACTCTAGAGGCAAAGAGACAGTAAAATAACAAAAGAATTTACGACCTATTTTGTTTATTTTCATACATTCTCTTATAAATTCAAAGTTTAACGAACTCCCACAGAGTCTGGGCCGCCTGTGCTAACATGCGCCCTAGCCTTGAAGGATTTTTTCTCTCTGATGAAATCAGAGTTTTCGTGGACGTCAATCAACTGTTTCTATGGTTTTCTCACGCGCTCTGAAAGAGAAGGTTCCCTCATCGCTGAATAAAGGGCGAAGACTTACAATAACACTTTCGAATAACGACTGCGTTTTTAATTATTTCATTAAGCTGAGGGATTACATTGTTACTAAACAACGAGGTCTCTGCGAGCTGAGTGAAATAGCCGAAACACTCTCTACAGTTTACGTAAAAGTTTTCAGGTTGTTTATTTATTGGTTGTATGAAAACACGGAAGCCGTGAACGAACTGCCAAGGAGTAGAAATTCATAGAAACGAATGGAGGGTGGTTGTTTTTCGAGAAAGAATTTTGTAACCTGCAGAAATCTAGTTACCATTCTTCACAGAACTAACAAGGACTGAGACGAGCTGCGAGCGTGTCTTGAGAAAGCTTATGTGGTTGTAACTTACAGCGTGTAAATAAGGCGATAATTTGAGTTTCCTTCGACAAACACTCAACAAATTCGTACTCCTCGTAATCTTGACATGAAGCGATGTCAGATCCTGTAGCAAAATAGTGCTCGAGTTCTTCTCTTGGACAACGCTTGTAAACCATGGTAACGGTTGATTGACGTCCACCAGAAGCCGGCACCTGCGTCCACCAATAAACCGCATGTTTGAACCGAAGAAAAAACTCTTTGAGGTCACGTGTTGGTTAGATCAATGTTTATACATTTGCACTGACTGTAGTTAAAGGGGCTATGTCAGCTGGAGAGCATGCGCTCTGAGGTTATGCAAATTACTTTCAACTGTCAAAATTCTATTGTTTTTAACGAGTGACTTTCTCCATGTGCGCTCTGAGGTTATGCAAATTACTTTCAACTGTCAAAATTCTACTGTTTTTAACGCGTGACTTTCTCTGTATCCTCTGTCACGTCCAAGGCTCCGAATTTAGAGAGGTTAACAAGCGAAATGGGTTTAGATAAGGGATATTTCGATAGAATTTACGGAATGTTTCTTCTCTGGTTATGCTAGATCAAGAATAAAATTGTGACGACAGTTTTACTTGTAGTTTTGGGGTAAAAACGCATGCCATTCATAAAATAGTGCGCAAACAAAAATTCAACAACAACATATTGTCTTATTCAACAAAATAAATCGAAGTTGTATTTTACAAACGAGCTACAAAAGACGCTAGACCGAAGATAAAGACCAAGACTGTTTCAAATCATTAACAATTAGACTTGTCTGTCGCTAGCGATTTTATGATTTCGATGCTGATAGAACAAGAGACATCTTTGTTGATCTTAGGGAAACATACATTATCGCGCAAAATTCTTCGATCGTGCCGAATCACTGCGACGTCGAGAAAAACAGAACCAAGCATCATTGGGAAAAAGGGAAAGTAAACTCTGCTATTTTCCAAAAATATGCTCGAACACAAACAGTTCAAAAACATGGCATTTACTACCCTGCGAGCAGTGGTTCTCGCAGGGTAGGCATTTACAGGATCTAACTCGTACTAAGGTGCCTCTCTAAGTCCGTTGAGAACAATCTGGACGAGCAAACGGTCGTGTTTATCTTTGCCGTGAATCCAGATAAATACAAGAAGGAATCTAGCCGAATTTTATAATGTTTCCTTCGCCAGGAGTTTAGTTTGGTCACGAAACTCATGGCCTGATGCTCCCGTAATCGTTTACCAAAAACGGCCGCCGCCAACTCGATAGCCGCTTCATTATATGTCCACATTCTTTGAGCACAAGAAAAATCCAAGAGCCAACAACCTCTAAAATAACTCAATAGAAAGGTTCTGTGAACTATAGGGAAGATTCCATCAAAGATTCCATCACTCATTGTGGAGTAGCCGTCATTAACTCTGCCATTACAACGGCCGCTGATAAGAGGACACAGTAAATCCACGTAAAAACATTCCACAGGCAAACAATTTCAAAATAACGTCAAAAAATTATTCTGTAATCACCATACAACGATTCTTAATACAAAACTTCACTAACTATCGAACGATGGCTGAGATTTAGACAGATAAAAACAGCCTTCCAAAATCTCCGACAGAACTTGAAAAAGACGAGCAGACTTTTTCAAGTTTGTTTTCATTGGCTCGCGCATGCGTGTGGGGTGACATAGCCCCTGGCCATTTTAAGGTTGCTCCACTTCCCTTATTTGCTTTTACGAGGTTGCGCGCACAAATGTGCATATACCAGAGATTAGATCGCCTTGTTTTCCAGCAAAGATCTTTCTCACTGCACGCGTATGGACACCTGTCCTTGACGGACACCAATAGTGTCCGTCTCAAGGTTCGGATATATTCGTATTTAAAATTGAAGGCAAGGCTGATCGATTACAGTTTAACGCTTATTCTACTCTCACGTAACTTTTACAGCCCCTCATGAAGACTAGTTTTGTCTAGTCGAAATATTGGACAAATAAATTACCAATCCTAAGGATGGCTGTCCTGATCAGCTTTGCCTTCAATTTCAAATGTTACCTGCACAGGCCTCTTTGCGTCGCAGGGAGGCTGGGAGAAAGTAAAAGAAAGCGCGCGGGGCACGATGGGAAGGGGAAAAAGAGAAGCTATTTCCCTCTTCCCATCGTCCCCCTCGCGCTTGCTATTTTTTCTATTATTGCTATTTTTATTGGGATAGCTAGCGGGAGCCTCTACGGAGAAGAGAGCCATTATCCGGCTTTCCCTCGCTGCTATTTGTCCAAGTGGTCCATGCAATAATTGTTCGCTTATATTCGTACACTCAAAGCCCGCTTTACGGACACCCGTTTAATTGGACACATCATGATTGCGGACTGTTTGCTTTGTCCCTGGGAAAAGAAACCCGTTACATTTTCTCTAAATTCAACCCGCTTAATACGGACACCCCGATTATTCAGAAACATTCCATGGCCCCCTCAGTGTCCATATTAACCGCGGGGTTTGACAATATTTATTCATGTCACGATGCTTGGCCCCAGGTAAATCAATCATTTCCCAGTCATCTCATGCTCGTGGCCTGCTATGAAATACTTAATAACAATCCTACTTTATTACAACTCTAAATCCTTTCAACAAACTGAGCAGTCATCGTTGTCCTGCCTCAAATGCGTCTGTATTGTTTTTGTTCATTTGTGTTCTTTCTCTTTTTTCTTTTGTGACGTAAATTAGAAAAGGCTCGCACTGTGTCACATGCTTCCGTATTGGTCGACCGTTAGCCATTTATAGAAGTCACGCGATCAGAGTAACTTCGACTCTTCCTGGATGTGTACGTACGGTATATTCTTTGTATATTATTAAACTCGTCGTCTTCCAGCAGGTTATTCCGCCGGTGGTGGCTTCTCTTTTATCCTTGCTGTAGCAGTAGAAGCAGAAGCGACGGGCAGGCGACAAACGACAAATAGTGAGACGCGAAGCCAAAGATTTCGGTATGTTTTCGGTATGTGGCTACAGAGTAAGCAAAATCTTTGAGTCTTGTTGTAACTGACGTAGTTAATATTTACTAAGAACCTAAGTACACGTAAAATGCAAGGCAACGAAAGAGAGGCTACATAATTTAGGACTTTTCTCTTAAAGAAAATGCAATTTCAATTCTGTTTCACCGGTCACTCAGTGCAACCGCAATAATTATGCGAATTTATTCTGCTGTATATATATATTGGCCCTGAATGCCTCTGTGACAGTGTTAAGTGAAGGCATCTTTAAATACAATCAAGTTATGCTGGACCACTTTTTCCGACCTTGAACTGAAATAGATTGATGAGTAACCCGCCGGACGTTGAGTCTGTTTAAGACCCTTCCCGGCTATCGAGTCGAGCACTACATAGCACAGCGAATTTCGTTACTAGAGTATACTTTGAGCTCATGAGACTTGCTGCAGTGACTGGTGCCACCACACTAAGCAGAGATCCAAGTCTATGATAAGCAGTATATTGCATAGAGGCAAGACGTTTAAAAAGCTAAAACCGACATCAATTTAGGTTTGCAATAAACTGCTCACCTAACCCTCCCGTAAGGCAACATTTTGTACCAAGTGAGAAGCAAGTGTTAATATTAGCTAGGGGAGGGGTAGGTGGGCAGTTTCACATCAGCTGAATTCCAAGAATAGTGGTCCAGTTTTGGTATTTTAAATTATTTCCTGTCGTCTGTGGAACAGATGGTAAGATGTAAATGGATTGCAACTTGAAAAAGTTGGGCTAACCTAGCCTTTTCAAGTTTTAATTATATGCCTACAAAAATCACCAAAAGAGTTGTTATTGGTAAGTGCTCCCTGATCAGATGTTTTCGATATCTTCTTTCTAACTACTCCAAAGGAGCTGCATCATTTTTGTGTTAGTGGGCAGTGCTGTAGCATGGGGAGGGGCTAGGGCCCCCCAATAATTTTGACAGGCAAGTTTAATTTGGTCAGCGGTCACGCACTTCACGCTGCTCTTCGGTTCAATGTGTTGATTTCGGTTCGATAAAGCGTGAAAATATCCGATCAATGATTTTGGTCAGTTAAAAATTGTTGGAAATTAATGCTCTCGGAGGGCTGAAAATGCTATTTCAGAGACCCTATATTTCAAAATCTTCCGGGGGAGCAAGTCCCCCGAACCCCCCTCCTTCGGCGCTTGCGATTGGTCCCTCAGTAAATATAACCTACTACAGCTCTGGTCTCGGTTGTTGAAAGTCTGGATAGCGCTATCCACCGGATAAATCTCTGCCCAGTAGATAGTGCAATTAGTTTCCCCATTATTTATCCGCTGGACAGTGATTTATCCGGTGGATAGCGCTGTCCAACGTTTGAACAACCGGGGCCTGGAGGGTAAAGGCACTAAGTAATCGGACATCAGCACAGGATCACGGACCTAAAACAGCTGCAATATCCTCGTGACATAGCCTCTTTAAGAATCAGGAGCTTCAATCTGAATTCAAAGGAAGTGACCCTATGCAGTCACTACGGCACAATCTCTGTAATCTCAGCACGAACTGAGAACTTGGGAAAAAGTGTCAAGGTGAAACTCGTCTTATGTTCATACTAGGTCAGCGGTTACTCATTTAGTGATCCGAGCATTTGGATTTTAGAGAGACCTTCGCTACGAACCACGTGTGAGATTTTACTCTTCGTGTTTACCGGGATTAAAGCTGTTTTGTTGGATAATTCTACGCTGTTTTCTGCGGTGGACATTATAGTATTCAGTGTTCTAAATTCCAAGTCGTTGCGCCAGCGCTCACGTGAATCATAATTAACTCAGACCTTTGCTCTTAGGCTAAAACGAGACTCCTGAAAATGAACAACAGCGCTAACAATTTTTGTATTTTCTTTCATTTTAGGTCGACATGCCTCCTTCAGAAAACAAACCCAGGTTTCGCCAGTGGTCAAAGTTATTATTTTTTGTTTTGGCAAAACTCGTATTCAACGCGATCTTAGTTGCAACTGTTCTGACAATTCTAGTACAGATTGACGCTTGGCCTGAATTAACCTTGCTATATTCCCCTCTTATCTGTCTTATTTTCATCTGTGTGGTATTGCCCTTCATTGCATGGATGAGAGTGTACAAAAGCTGGCGAAATACCGTGTTGAATTATCGTTTGTATGGTGACAGACATTTATGGACTGCTGATTTGACTGGTAAACAGTTTGGGCAGGTAAAGAAGATTTAAAGTGGCCGAGAGATGACAATGGTGTTTGTAGGTCTGAAATCAGACTTTCGGGGTTATTCGTTGAGGCAAATTTCTTAGTGGATAAAGTATCTGATGCACGGACGTTTAATCCTCTGGTCCTGTGTAAAACAATTCGAAAATGTCTAAGTTATTTAGTCACGGTAGTTTTATCAGCTAATGAGCTGGTCAGTTACATAAAAGCCGTGTTAAAAAATTTATATATTTACCAGAGTTTTGAGTTTAATTCTAGTTGTGAAAAAAATATCTGTATATGTAAAACTAGACATTAACCTGTGATAAAATATTCTAAACTAGGATTATAGTAAGGAATCAAATCAATAAGTTGATCAATAAGGTGATAATTTTGGAAGTACCTTACCTCGACTTAGTATATTGAGATCTAAACAACTCCCTTCCTGTTTTATTTTTTAAAGTTTTTCATTGGTTTCGTTAAGCGTGGGAAACTTTCATTGAAGTTTGGTTTACGTATGTGAGATCCCAGGTTTTTTCCGAGTCTGCAGCGAAATTAGTGTAAGAATTATGACTCGTCATAATTATATTTAGTTTTGAATCTGTGGACAAAATATTTCAGTGTTGCCATTCAGATGATCGAAGATGAAACTTGCTTGGCGTACAGCATTACACACAGAAACCGATGTGTCTCGCAGAACGTCACGGATCAGACTGGTAAAAACAAACTGCACAATTAACTTTATGTTCAAGCAACTGCCGATTGAGATTGGCCGACTGTCACAGTTAAGGGTCGTAGCTATTTGGAAGGGGTGTGCTGGTGGCAAAGAATTGGAATTAAACCCTTAATTAAAGAAGACTGCACTGCCGATATTCCTCATGTTTTGTGATGTTGAATTACACCAATTATTGACTGCGACATTGCTTAAAACAGCACGGGACGGCGACAAAACATGACACATGACTTAGTTAACATTTTCTTCAAACTTTTATTTGAAAAATTTGCTTTCAATTCTGCATTTTGGAACAAATTATAGCCACCGTATTGTTCATATGAATTTCTTCTATAAATAACAAAAGATCGTTGCTCAGATTTCAATCAACAACGGCCCCCACTAGCAGAGAGTGGTCTGCCTGTGGTTTAACCGCCATAAGTGCCTTTTAAGCGTACTCAGGTGTCTAAAGACAATACAAGAACAGGCTCCGAACTTGGAACGAGCATGTGGACGGTATTAACAGGGTGAAATTATAAAAGAGTCTACTATTCGGGATTTTAAAAAACTATGGCCGTTGGCCCTATTAAAAAGTGACCGCATTAATGGTTTTTTTTTTATAAGAAAATGGATGGCCGTTTTGCCGGGCCGAAAAAAAAAACGAGGCGACCGTATCACTAAGGTGACCGTAACGCGGGGTTCTAACCCATGTGTCATGTAACGTCCGTTTTAAATGACCTTTGATCTCAAATTTCTTCGCTGACAACGCGCCAGCATACACGGTGGCTGCCTATGAGTCGCATTTGACAGATAAGGCCATGACTCTTGAACCTCATGGCCTAAACCGCCGTGACGAATTATTGTAATCCATATCCTTAGTATTTTTATGTTGTACGTCATTTCTGCCTCTCCCTTTTATTGCGACATTCTCCATCTATATAATATTGTTATTGCCACACAAGTTCAGTAACATCTGTAAACCTGAAGAAGGCCGGTATGGCCAGCCGAAATATTGTTATAAAAAATCTTCGTCCACGGTTTTTGCAGTTTATTTAACCCTTTATTATGAGGATGTTGAATTACACCAATTATTGACTACTACATTGCTTAAAACAGCACGGGACGGCGATAAAAACATGACACATGACTTAGTTAACATTTTCTTCAAACTTTTATGAAAAATGTTTCCTTCTGTCCCCTCCCCTTCCCTCTTCATTCCTCTTTTTTGCCCTCGTCCCTCTTTCTCGCCAAACACGCTTGCTACACAGATCATCACTGTCGCAATAAACGATGATTACTCCTGAAGCCTGAACTCCTGCTCTTTAATCGAATGAATTGAGCGCTCCACGAAATACATTCTACCCAGAATACAAGTATTTATATATAATTATATATAGAGAGAGCAAAGCCAGAACTAAAACTCGCTGAAAATGCCCATACCCCGGGGGGGTACTCCCACACATTACCTATACGGGTATGTGCCGCCCTAAGGGGTCGTGATTTTAAAGCTCCTGATTTAGAACGGGGTATCCATTTCAGAGGCGTTTTCTAGAACGGGGTTTAATATTTCGAACGCACGAAAGCTCCACTTTTGTAAGCAGCCATTTGAAAGTATTCAAGGACAGATTGCTTTTAAAAATACGGTTCAATGCGTTAACACGCAAACCGTTGTACTCTTGTTGCACCCTAGAACGGAGTATAAAAAATTGGCCCATTTCTAGAACGGGGTATCAATTTTAGGGGAAATTTTTTCTAGAACGGGGTGGCAATTTGGAGTCCCGGGCGGCACATACCCACCCAAAAAATACCCAAGTGCCCCCCCCCCCCGGGCCCATACCAACTCTCATAATATTTCTGTAACGCAACAACATTCTCCTTTGTGAACTTGGGTTCCCTGGGGCATTATTTGTGACGTAAACGCGCATCTATGCGACTATCATGTGATCATTGAAGCGCAAATGAACGGGCGTATGGAAAAGCAGGAATCCGGAATTCGGAACCGGAGCTGGAAACGGAACCGGAACCAGAACTTAAATTGAGACCGGGGTAAACTGGCAAGCACTAAAACCAGTTCCCGATACCCGTGTGGAAATAAAATAAAGATGGCGTCCTCTGTTATCATTGTTTTGAGAAATTTTCAGCACAGTGATCGTGATACCAAAGATATACTCACATTCGGAAAGTGACTTGCAAAAAAAAAAAAAAGGTAAATGCATCCTGCTGTTATTCCTAGCAGTCATAAATTGTGACTGCAGCGGTAGGTCGAGCAATTTTCGACAGATCGAGACTAAAACGAATCAGAAGCCGATTGACTGCGAAAAACAGCCATTATTAGTATGTGATGTTTAAGACCGCTGTTTTATTCATTTTCTTCTCTTGAGCCTAAGTTACTCGTTTCTTAAGAGGGCTCCGTGTTACATCCATTGTGAGGGAAAGGCGGCAAAGGGAGGAGGAGTACTCATGTCAATCATGATCCCAACTTGCAACGCTCACGCGTATATGAAATTCTGGAAGAAAAATTTTGAGCCGTACGCAAAAAATGCGACAGTAAAAAATATAATAACAATAAATAAATATAATGTGGGGATGAAAAGTCTTGATCTAGCAATAATTGTTAGTGACACTCTCAAGACAGAAACGTCTCCAATTTTTATTACTTAGGTTCCGGTTCCGGTTCCGTTTCCGTTTTCGGCTCCGGTTCCGAATTCCGGATTCCGGATTCCTCCCTTTCCATACGCCCCAAATGAACTCTCTCGATCAGGAGAAGTATTGACTCGATCTCCTGGATTTGTATTTCGTTGTTCCTCGCAGCCTTGCAGAGAGATTTACCAATGGTCGATTTTTATTTCGCGAATTTCGGCGCCATTGGTGATAGAGAGAGAAGCACTGTCAGAGGAAACAGCCGATAACAAGTGAAAACGATCAGAGCGGATTTCGGTATGTACATTGCATGCTGTAGTGTGAACATCAATAACAATACGAAGTTCAAATATCGTAAACTCCTCCCTTTATAGGTCCCTCCAGCTAGCAGGTCTAAAATAACTTACAGATCACTTTCTAGTAATTCATCGATGGAGCAGTGATGTGACCTATACTTTAGACTCAGCAGCCGAAGGCTCATTTTTGGGGATTGCTCTCAAATAAAACTTGCTATCATGATTCGTTCATAATATTTCTTCATTGTGGTTCGCTTTGGCGTCCTAGAATTGACAGTAGTACAAACCAAAAAAAATTAACACCAAAAAAAGAAAATAAAAAAAAAAACGCTAGCTATTCGCTTCACTGCCGCTCTGTTGGAGCATTGCGTGACTCAACAACAACAACAACAACAACAACAACAACAACAACAACAACAACAATCGTTTATTGTGCTCTTGATACAAAAGTGTAAAGACATTAAAAGGAAATAATTGTGAAAAAAAGAGAGCACAGCCACTCAGAAATAGCAAAAGCTGGACTTTGATCCGAGCGGCTGCAAATGAGACCAGCCCCCCAGCTGTTGATCCCTTTAGCTTGTGTGTTTGTTTTCACAATAAGGCCCACAAAGAATTTTCTTTTCGTTAATTATTCGAAAATATGCACCTGAATAAGAATAAATTGCCTACATTTAAAAGAAGCAGTTCCCTGGAGGAATATCACGTGACACTGCGAGCGGTCTCTCTTTCATTAGGGACTTTACGATATGACAATGGCAACGTCTATGAAACCTTTGCTGAAAAATAGACTCCGCATCCTTTCAAACCATTTCGCGCTTATCCCAAGTCGCCCAGTTACTTAAAAGAAGGGAATTTATGTTGGAGCTGAAGAGAGAGGGCCGCACCTAGTTTCAGACAGAGATGGTAGAATTTAACGCCTTGCCGTTCCCGTCTTCAGAATAGCTTCAAATTTGGTCATTCCACGTCGTAGTCGTGCAGGGACGGCAAAGAAATGTACAGAAAAGCGTGATGCAACTGAAAGTTGTTGTTTTGCTAACTAAACTCATTGCTTTTTGACGTTGCCGTTGCCGTCGCCGTCATAGTTTTAAATAAATAAATAATTCAAACCACATTTCAAAAAGTTGAAAAGTTAGCGCTATTTGCCAAACATTTCAGTGTTGCTGAAAGTTTAAATGTTCCTGTCTCTAGTGCGTTGGGTTCAGTTCCATCATCATCCAACCTCGTCCCGCAATACAACATGAATCCGAAACACCATTTATTTTAGCTGTTTCGGCCAAGCTCGGCAGAAATAACAATACGTTATACTACAACTTCTATTACATTCAAATATATGGTAGATAAACTAGAACAGAGCTGAACGAAAGTTCACAAAGAATATAGCCTGCAGTGCAGGCGTTTTCTTTGAGAGCGCAATTTGGTTGTTATTTCTACTCTCCCCAATTTTCCACTGTCATAAAATCGAACATGGCGGCTACAACAACATTACGAACACGAACAAGGTTTCGCCCACCCAAAATACGCCTGCACTGCAGGCTACAAAGAATACTGTCAGAACAGAGGCCAGAAAAAACCTTCCTGAAAAAACCCTACTAACTAGGGAAAAAACTCGGCTCGACATCTCACATCTGGGTCATGGCTCATGCTCTGAAAAGCCCATCCTACGAAGGATACACGACTGGAAGGTTACTGCCCACTATTACTAAGCACGTATTCCAACAAAGCACGATAAATTCGAAATAATCGTTCGAGAACAAACGAAAAATAACTAAAACAAGCTAAAACCCTCGCGCAAATCGATCTGTGACTTAATCTGATCAGAATGCTTTCCCACGTGATAAGCATCCCTTTTATGGCACTCCCTTCTACACTGCACTTCAACTGCTTGGACATACGAAATTTCTCTTCTCGTGTTGAAAATATTTCACTCGATCGCATAATTTTCAACACTCGAAGAGAAATTTCGCATCTCCGCGCGGCCATGTAGTTTGACGTACGAACGTCAGAAAAATTATATTCTGCCTTATAAATAGTTTTTTCGTTTTAAGCCATTGATGTTTACTACGCTGTCTTTTTTACGTGATGTATATGTAAAAAGTTAAGTGGTTTCACCGTAAAGCTTCCTGGTAAAGCTTTAAACATTTCAATATATGGCGCCAGTTGTGATTTAATATAATTGTTTCATTTTTAGAGTGAAATGGCCCTTTCAAGTTCAAAGCAACACGGCCGTATCTCATCTGATGTAACCATTCGCTTCTTCCAGCCAAATGGCAGAGCAGCTTGTCAGAAAATATTCGTAGATGGAAGCAACGAGTGTGCAAGGGATACCTTTTTGCTTTTTCTGACAAGAGTAACATGGTATTTTGCTGTAGGAGCTGTTCCTGCCTCATTCACAGCAATCATATGGTCACCTTGGATTTTAGCAATATATTTTCTGCTTGCGATTTTATTTCTCGTATGCCCCATCATTTACTGGTTTAGCGATCACAAAAGCTGGCAGAAATCCAGGTTAAGTACAAAGTTTAGTTTGTCTGACGGAGGGCAAATTTGGGTTGCAGAGTTAAATAGTAAAATTGTGGGAATGGTGAGACTCACTCCTAAGCCGGATCCAGGAGTTTCTGAATTACAGATGTTGTATGTCGTTCCGCATTGTAGAAAAATAGGGATTGGTAAAAAACTGCTTACTGAACTTACAGCATATGCAAAGAGGAAAGAAATGGAGAAGATTATGTTAACTACGTCAAGCACACTGACTTCTGCAATCAGACTCTATGAAAAGCATAGTTTTGAAGTTGTCGCCAATCAGAAAATATTGGGTGGTTTAATATCGGTGTATACCTTTCAAATGGAGATCTAACATAAATGTTTAGAAGTACAGTAACCTGAACCAGGAGCCGATTAAACCAATAAAAAAAGCCTTCTGTGAAAGGTTTGAAGCTACGAGTCGTTTCCGGAGTAGGTTGAGCATGATTAGACTGTTCCCAGTCCTCTATTTTTCCGTAAGATCATCGAGATCGAGCGCTTTGCGTTACTGGCTGCCATCTTGCATGAGTGTCAAAACTACCTAAGGGGCGGTTTGGGAGGAAGCGACAAAAATAGAATATATAGGGTTAAAAATTATTTTTCTCGTCCCCCCCCCCCCCCTGAGCTATAATCCCCAACGCCCGCCCCCTCGGTACATTTTTTGTAAATCAAGATATATAGCCGTGACGGTAAGACGCGGTATATCTAAACAATCTCACGAAAAAATTGGGGACTGTGAACAGTCTATACTAGAGATTATCTTCTTGGTGACCGTACGCGCAATAGTCATCTTCCGAGTCAAAATGAGTTGTATAGCGTCAATTAGTGGTATTTAACTCTGGTTATTGGCCTGATTGGTCAATTAAGTCGTGATACAACTCACTTTAACTTTGAAGATGACTACCCGGCAAAGGTTGTCGAAATGTCAGTCACTGCTAACAACACCCGGGTCGATACTTCCTTATAAGAGGCTAATGGGCATGTGCCGCTGGATGGGGTCGCATTTTCACGACTGGATTGACTATAATGGGGTCGCATTTTCAATAGAGTCATTAGAATGAGGTCGCACATTTTCTGATTCTTGGGGTAAGACAGTTCTTCATATTTACGGATAGCAAACGTACCAGAATGTTTGTACTGTAGGTGAAAAGTAAAGTGTTCTTCGACACTTCTGTTTTTGGGCCATCGTAGTTTGATCAAAGATAAAACACAAACAGCGGTGATAAACATTGTGAAATCTTAGCATCTGGCAAAACAGATTATCACTGTAAGATAAAATAAATATTGTTTATACAAGACCTTAAGCCAGCTTTTAATGTCAACGTCAGCAGTGAAAAGCTGATGCTTTATTAGCTGTTGCCTTTTGTATTCATTAAGAATTTTTAAATTCTTAATCTCATTTCCAGACCCCTTGTAATTTTTGAATATATAGTCTCGTCATTTTAACGGCCAGGTAAGATCACTTTTGAAAATGTATGTTGAATAGCATACGAAACGTCAAGTTTATAAAAATGGGAAAACTCACAATGTTTATCACCGCTGTTTGTGTATTATTTTTGATCAAAGTGTTCTTCATTCAATATGAGGTGGATACATAAATAGAAAGTGATTAATTTGGGATCGCGAAAATTACATATTTACCCAAAAGTGACTAAGATGGGGTCCATAATTGGCCACAGAATAGACTATAATGTGGTAGGGGCTCTGAGAGGCCAGCGCTTAGAACTGAAAAGTATAAGCGCTATATAAATATTTTATTATTTATTATTATTATAGCGGGCAAGGGGGCTCAGAGAGGGAATCTTAGAGCGTTGACTGGGATATGTGAAGTTATTTTTAGAGGTTGTAACACAAGACACATGCTTTTCTGTCAAATAAAACTTAAGAAGGAACTATGGTACTTTGCTCATTACGAATCGAGAAAAGTAGTTATAGTAAGGCCAGTTTTGATAGAAATGTCAGGTAATTTTGACAGGTTCCTGGTCATAAATTCGATCTGTTCACGGCGACATGAAAGGAAGGGAAAACGATTGCCACCCTACAATCCCGGTCATAATTTGTTGAAAAACTACGGGAAGACACAACGAAAACTTGGTGGTTTTAATTTGCTTCCCTCCCCTTCCCGGGAACGTTAACCGAGTAGACCCTGGGGACTAGACTTTGCCGCGGTTATCCAAAATGGCGGAACGCACTGAGTGTTTGGAAAGTTTGGAAGAAACGAAGAAGACAACAGTTACGGTTTCTGTCAGACTAATAAGATCCTTTGAATATAGAAGTATCAAATATGTTGTTTTCAAAGACGTGCTACTGGATCAAACTGCTGAGGATTTCATTAAATTCGTTAAAACAGGTAACTACATAGGAAAGGTCACAATTCAAGTTGCGAAGATTTCCGTATAACCCCATACGTTTATTATGCATGCAGCAATTTCATCCTTTTCCTCACAAATAGGTTAATATGAATAGCGTCGAAACATGTATGCATAAAAATTTTTTGGGATTTTACGGAATACCTACAGTTTTTATACACACTTTGTAAAGCTGCATTTTTTTAAAAAGGCAGTCCATTTATTTTTTTCAATGAATTTTTAGTGATCAGGTATTGTACTTGTTTGTAGAGATAAAGAAAAGACCTGATGTTCCTCCTCCTTTCAAAACTTTTGCTTATGGTAGGTACACCTACGTTCACTGATGTTCATAATAAATTTATGCCTGCTTACATAGTACCTAACAAGCTATAAAACCTGTTCATTGCGTTGCAGAGATTCCAACCCCTTTTTGAGGGAAAACAGGGAGTAGTTTTTAGCACTGAAGGCGCTCACAGAAGTGCCCAAGGCTCCAGGGAAATTTTGCAAACTGGGTTTCTCTCGAGTGACATTTCCTGCATTTTGATATCATTTCTGTGGTATTCTATAAGGTCTTTATTCTTATCACAAATATCTTTAGGCTTTTCTTTGCTGTTGTTTATCCATCGTTTCAGAATCAAACGGCCACTTTGAAAAATCATGAATAATTTATTGTAAACTTAATGTCCACAAGGTATAAATACTGCATTCAGTGGAGAGCCACACTGGTATGGGTTCTGTTATACTCTCTACTTTTGTCACAAACACTCTAAACCTTCCGTAGAGACTGCTGGCCTTATGAGTCACCACAACACACAGTGTTGAGACGGTGAATACTTAAGATAAGCAATTTTTTCCTTGTCTTCAGAACGTCATGATAAACTGGGAGAATCTGATAAAAATCTGGAGAGCAGGAGGCAACACATCAAATCAGGAGACTCCCAACAAAATCGTCAGGGTTGGAATCTCTGCCCCCAAAGAATTCCATAATTTTTTATTCTGCCTCCTCCATTTTTATAACTTTCCCCTGAAGAATTCTATTAGTCATCAACCAGCGTGGTATGGATATTAAATGCAATAGCACAAACGGATTTCCTGTACAAATTTTCTTGGCTTAGTTGTAATTATCTACGTCACAGAATTAAGGAATGCATTTTGTTATTTTGGGGGGAATCCAGATGTACAGTAGAACCCCTGTAACTCAAACTCTGAAGGAAAAAGAAAAACAGTTCATGTTAGAGGAGGTTCCAGTCATTGAGGTCGATTGAATTTTCAATTTGTCATGTAAATAATTGAGATTTTACTGATATTTCAGCATGTCAGTAAACGTCAGAGTGCATTATTAAAACTTATCTCATCAGAAACTGTAACACAACTATGCATTTTTACAACAGGAAATGAATATGTGATCTGTTCATTGCACTTATTTAAAAAAATTGCTGTAGTGTGAGTCTTAGTGACACGACAAGAAGAGCTAATGGGATGGCATTTGTAGTGAAATGCAAGTCATAATTCGAGTTATCAAGGTAAACAAAATTTAGTCCCAGTTAGCGGGAATTCGTGTTATCCGGGAAAAATGACTGAAAAGAAGGGTCAAATCCAAGAGAAATGTGACTTTGTTCATGTTACCGGGGAGTTTGAGTTATCAAAGCTTGAGTTATTGGGGGTTCTACTATTGGTGGGGGTATTACCTCCATGCACCACTGTGGAGACACAGGCTGTATTAGACATGCCAGGATAACCACCTGCAATAAGGCTGATTTTAACAAAAAAAAGACAGCTGGGTTGAAAATGTGGCTTATCTCGGTATTCCAAAACAGTTGGCAGTACCTAAGATACCCTCTAGATTGCACTCTACTGCTGGTTGCTACCATTTTATATTTATAAACTGGTTTTAATTATTTTCTACAGTTGCTGATAAATGTCTAGAAAGCCAAATTCATTTAATAATAATAATAATAATAATAATAATTATAATCTTTATTGAGGATATCAATTTCACTGATAAGTGATTTACAAAAGAGTCCTCAAAAATTAAAAAAGAACAAAAAGGAAAAATAAAGACTAATATATGAATATATAAAAATTAAACTAAAAACTATTTACATTTCTTAACACTCTTTTAAAACTAGCTAATGATGGGCTTTGTCTGATTGAAAGGTCTAATTTATTCCAATCGTTTGAGGCAAAGTTTGTCGAGGTCCAATGGCCCCAGTTCCTATTAGATGCACTCTTATGGATATTGTTTTTACATCTAGTATTATAATCATGTTTATCCTTATTGAATTCAATATTAAAACAATGTGAAAATAAGTTATTTAAACATTTATAAATAAAAGTTGCCCTATGCTCGGCCCTACGTCTTGCGAGAGTTTTCCAATTCAGTTTATTCAGGGCCTCACTAGCAGATGATCCAATAGGCAAATCTAAAATTATTTTTGCAGCTTTATTGTGTAAAGATTGAAGTTGTAACATTAGAGTGGAGTTGCCCCTATCCCCCCATACGATATCAGCATAGTCAAACAATGGCAGAACATAGCTGTTAAAAAACAGCAATCTAGCATCTAAAGGTAGGCAATAACGAATACGTTTAAGTAGACCCAGCTTCTTATTTATCTTAGAAAACATTTGATCAACATGATCTTGCCAAGTTAAGCGATCATTGATAACAATACCTAAGCACTTAAATGAACTTACTTCATCAAGATCCATGTTATCAATCTTAAATGAAATAGAATCAATCTTATTCAGTCTTTGATTGCTACCAATGATTTAGTAAGGATTAATTTTACCTTGTATTTGTTTTTCAGATACAATGAAAATTCAGCATAAAGCTCATGGTGCAAAGGTAAGATTGATTATTTTAGTGCAGCACAACAAGCAGCTAATGCCAACTTAAGTTCAATTTATTCTTTATTGTCATTCACAACAGACATCATTTCATGTTTGCTTTATTGGGTTTTTAATTTAAACAAACTGGAAATGTACTTCAACCTTCATGTGCTCACCTCCTCTTCTAAATGACTGGTCACTTATCCCAGACTGTCCAACCTTTTGGGTATGTAAATTTGGGATATTTTTTAATGACCAAATGAATCCCGCGGGTGCCAAGTTCACAAGCCCCCAGGGGGTCTAGGAGATTGCTTGCCCCGAAAATTTTGAAAACTTGATGCCTAGAAATGCTATTTCTAGTGTTCTGAGAGGACAATCTTGTGTCTAAAATGTTTGCTAAATCGATTGTCATTTTTATGCTTATTTTCAATAGTAATTTTTTATTACAAGTGCTCGATTGTATTATATATTTTTTATTAATGTTTCCTGGATATTAGTTGTAGTTAAGTATACTCTGTTAGGTGTTCTTATATTAGTATCCTGAGAATTTATCTGAAAACATCAGAGAAGATTGTCAAAATTGGGATTTTTCTTATCCCATTTGTATATTGGTCGGGATTCTGGACTTTTAAGCAAAATCGGGAGAATCTCAACGAGATCAGGATGATTGGACAGTCTAATAATTATCCATAACCCATAACACTTATGATGTTCCTAGCAAAAGCACTTTGAACCTCTGGTACATTAAATGTATAATGAAAACAAGACTACTGTTAGGGGATAATGGTTTCACATAATTTGTACTGATTTTAAACTGTCAAGAACAACCAGTTTGTACATAACACATATGTGTCACATTGCTGCCACATATGAGTCAGCGATATGGAAAGGTGTCTTTTGCTGTCCCTTGACTGAAGAATGATTACAGGAGGTATAATTATATTTACGGTAGAAATCTTACCTTTTTTGTATGCAAACCATGAGGTAAAAACAACATGCTGTAGTCGCATAGAAAGTGGTGCGTACGGCTTTGAGCAGGTGCTAGCTTTCATCACCATTCACCCATGGGCAAATAGTAAATGAGTAATTGACCAATCAGAGTGCACACTTTTTTTTTGTAATGTTATATTTGATGTAATCGAGTTTGGGACAGGTGCAATCACCAAATGATGCAACACAGAAGATTTAAAAGATACTGAACAATAATTCCCACACCACAACACAAAAGCCAACCAAGTTGGTTTCCAAAACCAAGAAATACCCCCTGTGAGTGATTACTTTTTGTTCTAGGAAAAGCTTAGGTTGTTGTTGGTGTTTTTTTGAAAATGTAATTTACTTAAGTAAATTTTGTTTTCATTTCTATAATTACTTTGAAATAAATTGACTTTTTAGACAAGTGATCCAGTTATTAACACAGAAAATGATGAGACGCTCATTTTAAAACTAGACTCCAGTCTTCATGACAACGGAATTGGTGAGAGAAATTAAGCTTTATTTCATTTAATATTTATTCCTATGAAAATAATTCACAATTTCAATTTCCTTAATCTTTGATCATATGAAAAGAAATATTTTACCTGTCTTTCTTGGTCTCCAATAGTAGACCATAAATTAATGCACAGTTATTGTGAAAATCTAGCTTTTCTCTTTTTTATGCCTATTTTGTACATATTTCAAATGTACTAGCTCTTCACCCAAATAATAGGCAATTATGATTATTGTCAATCTGACATCAGCCAGGACAGCTGCACAGTAATGGTGTTAAAACCCTGTTCTATCCTGCAATAATGTGCCTCCCCTCTACCCCCTGACTCAATAATTCAACAACAACAAAAAAATTAATAAGTTATTGTATACCATTATACATAATTTTATCTTAAACTTCTCAACAGAACATGAAACGGAAATCTCTCTTTTCAAGAAAGAGGATTACAAGAAATACCAAGCTAATCCAATTTTAAAGTGGTAGTCAATACAAGGCTGTGCTCTAAGTAGAATTCTACCTGAGAAATTCAGGGTGCCCAGAATATGATTTGAATGCAGTAACTAAGATTTCCTAATCGCCAAGGAGCAAAAGTAAAGCACCAGTGGCCACCTGGCGCCGTTACATCCTCGGAGACCCAGGGGCAGATAGTGGGGGCGAGGGAAAGTCTAAACCGGCGGGAGTATGGCACGACGAAAAGTAAAGAACGGCGAGAAGAGCCCCTGGGGACAATGTCTTACCAGACCAGTTCCAAACGGTCGCCGCCATTCTGGCTTCTGATTGGGCAGGAAAACACTAAAGTTTTCTGGCACCAATCAGAAGCCAGGACGACGGCGACCGTTTGGAACTGGTCTGGTAAGACATTGTCCCGAGGGGCTCTACTCGCCGTTCTTTACTTTTCTTCTCGATGCCATACTTTTCCGCCCGTTTAGATTTTCCCTCGCACCCACTATCTGCCCCTGGGTCTCCGAGGATGGCGCTGTTAGAGCACAGCCTTGAAATATGAATTAATTTTTAACCATGGTTAGTGACTGTAAGATTAATTTTGTACAGCTTCCAAATTAAAATAATTTTATAATTTAAAACAATTTGATTCTTATGATATAGTCAATTTGCACAGACCTCAAATCACTTCTTTTTTATTAATTTATGACTGCTATAAAGTCCAGTTTGGATACAAAATTGAAAAATATATATCTTGTTCTGTAGAAATTATGCAATCTGGTATAGAATGTGTCTGCTTTCTTTACAAACTTTTAAAAACAACATAAAATATGTGAAAAAATGTTTGTAAAGAAAGCAGACACATTCTATACAAGGTTGCATATGTTAAAAAAGGCTACTTGATGAAGATGAAAATGCTGCCCAAATCTAATGTTTTTTACCGTCATGATGTATAGAATTATGAATACTTAAATTGCCATTTATCATCAAAATAATGTATTACAAAGCTTAGTAGTTCTATGAGAGTGGTGTGACTGTTCAGTCCGTGACACAAGAAAAAAAGATTTTAAAAAATATAATAGGAATTTACACCAGCTAAAGAATTATAATTATTCACAGTTAGAAGCACTGCGGGCTACTCTTACTTCCTTTTTCAACATTTTTCAGTTTGCTAGTATAATTTATTATTTTATTGACCTGCTGGTGGATTTACCTGGTTGCTTTTACACCTTTATAAACTGCCGTTAAAACCACAGGTAGCCTGGGCAAACCACCTGGTGACTCAATATCTGGACTTGTGCAAGGTACCATAAATGATCTAATAGACGCCCGGGGCTTTTTTAATTAATTTTCAGGGGCACCCAACGAGAATATAGTTCAAAACCAGTAGCGTATTTTAGTTTTTTTCATCTGTTCGGATTTCCTAGCTGAAAGTCTAGTGATCCGAAAATTATAGGGATCAAAAATTACCTTTTCGAAAATTTCAGCCAGAAGAAAGGCTCCCGAAAATTCTAGGTCACCTTTTTAGAGTAAAAATCCGTTAAAAATGAGCAATTATACCATTTTTTAGATGTTCAAAAATCCTAGGAGAGGCAGATAAGAAAGAAATTTTACAGCGAATGTTCCGAAAATTCTAGATCTTAAATCATCTTTCGAACAGATATTTTCCGAAAATTGACGTTGGGTGCCCGGCCTGAATTTTAGGAGCCCAAGTGGGAGCATTAAACAGATAGGAGGCGTTTAAAACTGGCTTTAACTGAAACTGATACTCGTTCGGCGACTATATCACCACAGTTTGTAATCAGTAGACAATACAGTCCATACAGTGATGTTTCTAGGCCAATTTAGAGATACATGTTTGTTTTTTTTTTTTAAACTCAACTCCTCAATTGAACTTGGCGTGGAACAAGATATAATGGGCAAACTCTTGTTAATCAAGCAAGGAAATAAATAATTTCAGTTATTTTGCTCTTTTTCTTTATTTCCTAAGGTAGTAATTTGGAGCAATTGTTTTGCGGGGCGTTTATTTGGTAGGGACGTACGGGTTAGGGTAATACAAACGTAAAACGTCTGTTAGATCATTTGCGGAGCTCGAGTCACTTGTGTTAGATTTCACGCCTGCCTCTTGTAGATAAAGCGCGTTGTTAGATTAATTGATGTTTTTTAACAGATGAATCAATGTGCAAATAAACGGGATCATCAGAGCAAACCACGCCCTTGGGTATATTCTCTCTAGTCCAGAAGTCGGAGTTTCGCCTGGACTCTCTCGCAGCATAACTCGAACATTTTCAAATGAGCCGTTATTTGGTTGTGATTGAATTCCAAGCACATGGCACATCAAAGGATATAAATCAACTATATTAAACGGCTGAACTTCGAAACCCTTCTTAAAAGCAGGACCTTGTGCGAAAAAGATCGGATAGCTTTGACTTTCCCGCGGTGGCCAACCATGTGTCCCGTAAACCCACGATGTGTTCGGGTTCCCGCGGGATTGTGTGACAGACCAACCCAACTCGGGATCAATGAATATGGGGGGTATTCTGCGATTGTGTTTCCAGTGGAATGATTCGGGGATGTCTTGTTTCTTGTAAATTTTCATGTGTGGGTTCTTTACCTTTGTGAGATTTTCAAATATTTCCTCCAGTTTCTCATCTTTTGGCCAGATATGTCCCAGAGCTGTTGATTCTGTCATCATGTACGCGGATCGGTCGAGATAATCATCCAAAAATATTTGACGGGCCAAAGAATGGTGTTATTAAAGCTGTGATCGCTGACAAAGATTAAATTGACGTTATCAATGAGGTTAACATCACGCAAGCGCTTAGTCAGATAACCAACCGGCTTTTGAATGGCTCAGTGTAATTAGGAAAACAGTGGATGTAACTCGGCCATGTGGGGCGTGTTCTGTTCCTGTATTTAGGCAGATCCTTCTAATCAATTGCACTGCAATTCACAAGGCAAAAGGGTTTCTCATAATACGTGGGTTTTCGGTGTAGCCTTCGTCTCCGGGCCAGAAATATAACCCGCTCTTTCCTCCTTGTTTCTGTAGCGTCAGCCAGATCGGTTCGGCAGCCTTATAGAACTTGGGATCCTTCGACGAACAGTCGTAATCGTAAATGTACATCTCTTGGTAAAGTGGACCCCAGAACTTGTTGGAGACAATACCGTGGCTTTCTGGGTAAAGACCTGTTAGGTAGGAGTGGTGAGTGGGCCAAGCTTTTGTTGGGACAACATTGGAAGTATGCTTAGCTCGAACTCCGTTCCTACCCACTGCATCTAAGTTTGGAGTACCGGCAAACTGTCCACTTAGGAACTGCCATCCCATACCATCTAGGGAGACCATGATCACGGTGTCTTTGTTCGCTCGTGTCTCTTCTTTGGAAGAGATGCCGTTAAAAATGGAAAAGAAAACGAAACAAATTACAGGGCAAATACTTGTTGTTGTCCCCATTTTGATACTCTTGAAAAGGCTCGAGCGTTTGGCGTCTAGTAAGTCAGAGTTCGTGACGTAATGCACTCCCGCGATCCTACAGACCCTGGGTAGTGACGCGATATAACGCAGTCACCCCATATAACGCGCTAGGCTAAATCTCCGCCGCCGTGTTGACTCAAGCTTTAAATTTCGCTCTATCTCCATTCAAAAGAGAAAATTTATATTTTAGTTCAGAGTATTCACACGAAACGACTGCGTCCTTTCATGCATGGCAAAAAATTCATTAAAAGTCGTCAATTAAAAAAAAAAAAAATGCATGTTATTTTTAAAAGGTTCCTCGAATCGTTGGCTTCATCAGTAGAAACTAAGACAACAAAATGATAACAACTGCTTAGCTTAGCAGCTAGCCTCATAATCGTTGTTTCACATTTTAATACATTCTAAAGTATAGTGCCATTTTAAAAAAACAAGCTTCTAAAAAGTCCTGGTGAAAGCAATCACGAGTCTCTAGTGTCCGCTAAAAAGGACTTTGTCACGGCTTTCTTTTTCATTTTTTTAATAATTGAACTTGAAAAATTACTTATAAATCAGACAAAATCACAGCTTCTTGTCGGACACAAATGTCTCCTAAGCATTATATCAAACGTTACAACGAGATAAACTTTAAAACCACAATTGCAATCCGTTTCGATCTTCTTCAAGTTTGTCGCCTACTTTTATATCTACTGTTTTATTTATACCTTCTTTTAACCTTTTGAGCAGTTACACATTAAATGTTCAACTCAATTTGCTGGCGATCCCAACTGTCTGCATTTTGATACATTTTATGGCACAGCTCCTTTAACACCCGTGGGTGTTTGCTAAATACAAGCGGTTCGTTTAACAAGAAACTTTAAATTGGAGTTGAAGTTCAGGACCTACCGAAACGGTTTTCCGCGCGCTTAATACAAGTTTCTCTGCAATGAATGCCTGTTATGAATAAGGATTAACAAGTTAGCACTCAATTAACAATCATGGCTGCTAAATAGCAAGTTTTACACAATGTGCTCCAGTCCCTAGAAAAGAGTAACCTATTCACATCTCTGTACTTCGTACTGTCCAGTATGCGAACTAACGCTTAGAAATGAACGAACGACAACAAACTTAGAAGAAATGTCACAACACCATCATAACAGCAACAGCACCTGCGACAACTAACGCACGAGATGACCACGTGATCACGCTCCATTGACCAGCGGTCGGTTTCTCCCCGTCAGGCTCGTCGTCAGGCTCGTCTTTGTACATCTTCTTCACAGTTGCCATGGTTCCGTTATTAGGGCAAGGCTCTATACCCAGTAAATCGCACATCATTGGATAAAGATCAAGAATAGAGAAGGGCTCTATCTCGTAACCCACTTTGAATGCAGGCCCTTGGGCGAATAAAATAGAATACGTCTTCGATTTCTGTGGTGGCCAGCCGTGATCCCCTCGGACCCATGTTCCTTGTCTGACGGAAGCGTTCGTCTTGGCTAAAGTCCACCCGGGGTTTGGCTCAAGATAAAGGGGCGGAATACGCCGATTGTGTTTCCAGTGGTATTCGTCAGGGATATCTGCCTTTTTGTACACAGCTAAGTGATCAGGAGTGTTGGGTTTCGTCAGGTTGTTGTAGATTTCGTCTAACATGCCCTCATTTGGCCAGATGTGCCCAATAGTTCCACCCTCTACCAGTCGGTATGTTGACGGGTCGATGTAGTTTTCCAAAACGATCACTCGTTCTGAAGATGCGTTCACCATGCCATGATCGCTTACGAAGATCACGTTCACTTTGTCAATTAACGACACATTCTTAAGCTGGTCCATGAGGTAACCCACAGCATCCCTGTCCACTTCTTCAATGGAGTCTTTGTAGACTTTGGACAAAGCGCCGCCCGAATGACCTTTCCAATCCGGTGCATCAATATACAACGCGACAAAGCGAGGAGGATCGTCAGATTTTAGCCAGCTAATGACACGGTCGACTCGACGAGGAAATGTCTCAGTTTCGTTAAAAAAGTCGGGATAGCAGTGCTCGTAAGGTGGAAACGAGCTTCGCGTCTTGTTTCGTAGGTTGGGGAGGTCTTTAGGATCAACAGCGCTACAGTTCAGCTTACAAATCGGGTGTCTGTAGAAGCTGGGAATTGGTTTCCAGCCGCCAAAGCCCGGCCAAAAGTACACTCCACTGCGGCCTTTGTTTTTCTTTGAACGCTCCAGTGTCAACCATATAGGTTCGGATTCGTTGTAAAATTTTGGGTCAAAAGTCGTGCAGTCATACTCCAGGATAAACGTTTCATCGTAAACTGGATCCCAAAACTTGTTGGAAACCAACCCATGTGACTCAGGATACAAACCAGTAACGAATGATACGTGCGTCGGCCATGTTTTGCTCGGGACTACTGTCTTGATGTACTTCGCTGTCACCCCATTTTTCGCGACTCTGTCGAGGTTTGGTGTTTTTGCAAACTCCCCGCCAATCAGATTCCATGGCATTCCGTCCATGGATACGAGAATGACTGTCTGTGGTTCTTTTTCTGCCTTTGAAAAGTGCAGAAAAAAGAAGGCGAAGAGCGAGATGGCTAGTGGCACGACACGATCCATTTTGTTTGCGCTTCTTCTAGTGGCACTCCCTGATATGAAATGTTTTGAGTACTTGATAGATCGCTCTTTTTATCCGTTGGCACGAGGTGACCTTCTGATAGTTGTGGTGTCACGGCATCACTTTTGTCAGATTGTTTGGTCGATATTTTTCAAAACTCATTAACCCTTTGAGTCCCAATAGTGACCAACATTAATTTTCTCCTAACAATATCCATACACTGTCAAGACATTAGGTTATAAGAATCAATAAAATGGTCACCGAAGAGAAAATGCTTTGATCTTTTATCAAATTCTCTCAACTATTTTTTGAAGGAAATATATCGAGATCAGTTTGGAGAATTTGTATGTGGATATTGGGACTTAAAGGGTTAAAGAGATTACAAGGTAATCTGCGTCATGCTGGAAGCTAGCAAGATATCTCTTAAAATGTACCATTGAGTTGGATTCGTTAGACTAACAAAAAGGTTGTAAAAAGAGGAACGAAGGAGTAGTGAACTATATTGCCGAGAAACCACTGCTCTTGTTAAGAACGGCACACTTTGTTTACTTCGACTGTTCCGTGCCTGTATTGTATTTTGTCAAATAGTACACGCGATCACGCGAACTTGTCATTTCAGATCGGGGATTTTAAAACCTCTGCTCTTCCCTGCAATCTGTACTTTTCCAAAAGAAAACAAATAGAACATATAACGAATGAAAACATTTTTTTATTTTATTTTAAATGAAATGAAGTTTCTATTCTAAATTGATGTTTTCCTTCTTTTAGATTTAAATAAGAGGACACATTGACAGTAAGCGATATATTACGGAGCTTAAGACGACAGCAAGAACGTAAACGTCAAAAAGCAATTGATTTATGAGGAAAACAACAGCTCTGCATATGTGCATCACCCTTTTTAGTACATTTCTTTGACGTCCACCGCACGACTACGACGTGAAAGTTCCTAATGCGACGTTTTATGGAGGACATGAACACGCGACGCTTAATTTTCTTTTCCTTTTTGAAGATAAAATACAGCGTTTAAGAATTCAACCCCTAGGAAAGTTCACCAACATTTGACAGATTGATAGCGGCTAGATAAACGCGATAAAATTTAAAAGAACACAAAATCACAAAATCACTTTAATTTAGAGCGTTTTCACGTTTTCGTTCGTTTTCCTTCGTCTTCGTGATTGCGTGAACTGCCACAATTTACAGGCAAGACGGCCATAATATTTTTATCTTTTTTCCCATTTACGGTGTTTGGGCACTCAGTACATACTTTTTCCCCCGTCGTTAACAGAGACATAGCGATGCGACCCTATCTCCTTCCATAGACGCTATTCTTCGCATGCATCAGCACTATATGCAGAGATGGATTTTACTCAAGTTTCTTGTATACATGGCTGCTTGCGTAGTGCTTGCGCGGTAGGAGGGAGTGTGGATATGTGTACGTTTGTCCAAAAAGGCACTCTTTCAATTTCATTTACCTACAAATACATTCTGGTTGAAAACCGAGCGACTTTTTCTCGTTTTGCTCAGCCTTTTAAAATTGTAAATAGAACAGTTGCTCATGACTTGAATTGGATTTGTTTCTTTTGTTTGTTTGATGAAAATCTCGTCAATAAATGAATAAATACAAACAAATAAATTTATTTATTTAATAAGCGATAAGGAACGTCTCTTTGCATTAGTCTGAGATACCGCATAAAATATGTTCATAGCAGTTTTCATTGCCCTTTTCTCTACGTTCTAATCCTTGAAAACCCACCCCATTATATTTATATAAGTCATACCCTCACATCTTTTTGAAACCTCTTTCCCAAGAATCCGATCGGCGAAACAGCAAATATGGGGTTTCCATGTGTTAAGATGGGACCTGAAAAGGTGCCCGTCCTTTGCCACTTCTTCTTTATCCAATGGGTCTGCATTGGATAAATATTGGTAACTTTTCGGGCCCTGAAAGCTGTTTTGTGTGTGCCGTGTTTACATTCAAGGTCAAACTTTCAATGATACAATGAAACTATCAGTTAACGAGACGACTGGTTTGTGACTGTGACTGTGCCCCTATTCAAGAAGTTTTGATTTTAAAATTTGCCTTCGGGCCAGAAAAGTTTTGGGGCTTCTGGGCGTTTCGAGAAACGGGGCCCAAGTCCTCCTTTGCAATCTAGTGAATAATTCAGTTACACGTCCATCCGGCTGCCGGCGTCCTGATTGATGCTCGTATCAAAGATTAAAGGAGGTGTGTCGGTTTACTCGCCAAGAAAACTAACGGTGATAAAGAAATTACTTTAAAATGGCAAAACAATGACAGCCTCAGGGCAGAAAATCAAACTGGTCGCAAAAATCAGACACACTATATAGCTAAACAGGTTTTATACTGAAAACAACTGCAAATTACCAGAACCACCACCAGCTACTTCCCGATAAAAAGAAAATAAGTAATAATAACAATAATGCCCTTGTAAGTTTGTATGTTTTTGCTGTCTGGAAAAATATAAGAATACAATAGCAAAACCTGCAGGTGCAAAAGAAGTGATTCCGAGTTTTCAGTTTCCTTCCGAAGGCCTTGGCTTTTTTTTTCCTGAGGATCGGGCAAATAGTCCAGTAGCCGAGGTTGGAAAATTGTCGTTTCGTTCAACTCACCAGTCAGAAAAGATTCGATACCGGATTTTGGTAGAACAAGACCTCCTGATGATTGCCTAATAATTTGTAAGGTCGATCTGTGATATAGGTTTGTGATATAGGTTTCGAGTAAACAGCGTTTTTATGTCACGCACCTTACCGTACAGCATGAAAACGAGGCTGGAGCCTAAATCACTGTTTACTTCTTAATTCTTTGTTAAAAATCGCTAAAAATGGAAACTTACCCAATGTTCAATATAACAAAGGAGATTATAATATTTTCAAGTCAGCAATGTCACGTCACTGATCGCCTAACTCGCAAAAGGACAAATTATTTGCTTGAGGTAAAGGAAAATCGCGCTTTTGTTTTTTTTGTTTTTTGCTTTTTTTTCTAAAAACCGGTTTTAATTATCTGTACTTGTTTAGTATTAGTTTCTTTCCTTTATTAATATTTCTGCAAGTAACGTTTCCAGGATACTTAAAAAAATCCTTATTTAATATTTCTATAGCTCTTGATATTAATTGAACGTGACAGAGAGTCTTTTTTGATGAGAAGTAGAGATTACGAATCAATCATAGCCAGCTCTTAAAATTCGTGAAAAAGAATGCCTTTGAATAAAAAGAAATTCATTGCCGTGTTGTAAATTTAGATAATTCCCTGGCACTGTAAGTCACACCGGCAAACACATTGCGTCAAACTTGAAAAAAAAAATTGGCCCGAGAAAAACCAGTTTCAGTAGTCTTCTTCCTTCAGTTTTGCCTGAAGAGAGGAGATAATTGTTCCCAAGGTCCTCTCTTGTATTGCCCATCCGGGCTTGGGCATTGCTCTTGTGATCTTTTACAGCTGAATCAGCTGTTTTTGTTTCACAGTTCTCTCTGATCCTTTAGTTGGAGCTGAAATGCCACCTAATACTTTGTTTCTGTGTCCATGTCCCTTTGCTTATACCTCTGTTTGTTTTGTTTTCTTTTGAATATTTCACACGGCGTGCTCTGCATTAATATCCCTTTCTACCGTATCTTGACTTTCTTGGGCCTTAACCGCTTCTGCGGAATTTATTCTTGCCTTTTTTGCTTTCATTTTTACTCCCAGGCAACTCACACATTTATAACAACGCTTTCCTAACACGTTGCTTTTTTCCATGTAACCGACAACAGAATCAATCAAACCCGATAAAAAGGACAGGCCAGGCAGAACAAATACGATAAAAATGGATTTATGTTTTTCAAACGGGATAAAATCGCCAAATCCAACAGTGGAGTACGTCACGAACATGGAATAAACAATTAACAAAACAGACTTCTCTGGTTCCAAACGCGCTTGAACTGTTGTTACCACCACCCAAGTGAAAACGAAGCAACATAAATTGATGCACATATTTGCTTTTTCCAGGAAAGTACATTGGTTTTCTGGGCAGGCCATACCGTGACGTTTTCTGTGTAGGGGTCTGTTTGCCTTTTCTAAACCGATGTTGACCAATTTTCCAACTGCACGCAATGCCAGGAGAGTGATTGGGATTCCAGGAAATGCGTAGATAATGGTAAAAACTTGGCCACCAGCTGTTGCAGGGGTTATGTTGCCATAACCTGTCAACAGAAACCGAACGGAAAACAGTTTTCAGTACATCTGCAAACCTGAAGAAGGCTGGTATGACCAGCCGAAATATTGTTATGAAAAACAATACAGGTTTACGAGATATTCATAACTGGATAAAAGATGAGCGCATAATTTAAAGTGTTCACGCGCACGTGTGTCAAGCCGACTGCGAACAAAATGTGTATTCAAAAGTAACAAACACGCTCTGAATCAAACCTTGTCTCTACGATTTTAATAATATGGAAATGAAAATAAGGAAACCTTTAGAAATTTCAACCAATTTAATATCAAAACTTTGTTCCTTTTTTTTCGCCTCAAAAATCCTTGAAAACATTGCAGCTTATAAACAAAATTAATGCGTGGAATATAATTAACCATAATTACCATAATTATAATTACATATCTTGCTTGGAACTCGTGCTTTAGTCGGAACACTTTCGGGAGTCTCAAGATTTAACTTTTCTGACAATTTTGTGTCCAAGGATTCAGCGCAGATAAAACTTCACGAGCTGGCAATGCAGAGGGGTCACGTGGTAGACTGTTGAGTGTTTTGTATAGAGCGGAATTCTAAAAGAACGCTTTTATAAAAACATATTAGGCGTTAATTTCGGGGAGGACAGATTTTGCTCATTTAAACGATTATATCTTGCTGGCAAACTTTTAAATTACAAAATCTGCTCAATACAAAACACACTAGGGCAGTTTTGACCGATCATTTATTAATAAAATCACAAAGTGCAGCTATCTTCTATTCTTTCCGCAAACTTGGACACAAAATCACAATTTCCCAGTTTGGTAGAACTGTGGCTTAAAGCATCGCTGTAAAGCGCGATTTACCAGATAAAAAACAAGCCTTCGAAACGTCCATCATTTGACAATGTCTCTAAAATTTTTATCTAAATCGCCTCTAAAACAGCCGAGATATAAGCGTTTTAAAAGAAGTAACACAAGCAAAATTTTGCCTTATGAATTTATTCAGAGATAGGTGTCCCCCTCGGCCTTAAAGGGCGATATTGACAAGAATTTTACCAAATGTTGTCAAATTCTAATGAGTAGATTTTGACATATCGTCGTTTCTTTCAGCGAACTTAAGCAACAACGACGACAACGGCAGTGCACTATCACTAAAAAAATATATTTGCATCCTTTCAAACTTTATAGTGTCTATTTGGAACCGCTCAATTCGTCAAATGCAGGCGACTTTCCTGGAGTTGAATTCTTAAGGACTTTTCCATGTTCAAATAGAGAAAGGAAAATTTGTCGTCGTATGTCCACGTCCTCCATTAAACGTCGCATTGGGAGGTTTCAAGTCGTGCGGTGGACGTCAAAGAAATGTACTAAAAAGCGAGATGCACGTGCAGAGCTGTTGTTTTGTTCATAAAACCAATTGGTTTTTGATGTTGTCGTTGTCGTTGTCGTCTTAGTTGCTTAAGCTCTACGTTTTTCCCTAAGTACGCATGCTCAAAAGTTGTGCGCGCGCTGGGGTCACGCGATGTGACAAAAGCGACGAAAACAGAATAAATTTCTACAGACAACTTCTGGCCATTTCTCTCAGCTGGTCCTCACATTTTTACTGGAAAATCCCATTGGCTGCATGTCGTCTCATAGTAAAGATGTTAACAGCAGAGGGATAAAGCATTTCAAGGGGCGAAAACAACGAAGTTTTTATTTTTCCAGATCACGTCAGTCTTTGGCGCGCGCGAAAACAAATGTTTATGTCAGAGAAACTGTGTTTAGTCACTTCAAGAAAAGAGAGCTTACTTTATTACCCTGATTCGTTTCGTTTGTACATACAGAATGAGCTAATTTTTCCAACTAAAATCACGGAATAAGATATTTTTAAAAAATGTTGGTGCCGCAAATGTAGACCGCTTATCGCCAACCGTCCAGTTCAAAACAAAAACCACCCAGTTCAAGAAGCGAAATAATGGTGAAATTGTATACCCTCTTTAAGACTAAAGACCCTGATCAAAATCATTCCTTGTTTAGAGGCTCACCCGCTTAGGCCAAATAAAAGAGTGCCTTCCCCCAAGAAAGCACATTTCAATATTTGATGTTGAGCGCAGTTTGGATAATTATGCTGCTATTGAAGCCACGATATATTGTTTTATCCTGATCATTTTTTGAAAACACCTTTCCCTTTTATGAATTGTGTAATTTGACACAAGAAAAAAAATAAGTGCGGTGGACTAAAATAAGTATAAATAAATAAATAAGTACAGGACTACAGCTCTCCATATGACATTTTACTAAGCAAAGTTAACATGAAATTTCTATTCATTAGAAGCCTCCAGAACTTCATGACCACATTATATAAGAGTCTGTTCTTTACGAATTATCCAGGTTATTTGAAAGATATGTTCACCGTACGGTCTTCATCCTACAATTTGCGCGGAAATCATATCCTGGCCCTTCCCAACCAAAAAACAACGTAACGACTTACGGTCTGCACTCTTTTTCATACTTAGCTAGCAAAATATGGAACTCTCTCCCAGACACTTACAAAACATTAAATTTTCTAGAATTCAAGCAGGAGATCCTCAGAAATGAAGCTTTTTCACGGTAGATTTACAAGTTATATACTTCCCTCTGCATGCATAATGTTGTATACAGTTTATAAATAATATTGGAATTGTAATATAGCCTATTTTATTTTATTTTCACTTATTTTCTCGAATATAGCTCTACAGCTACTCTGTAAATTGCCAGCAAAAATAAAGTATATGTATGTATGTATTTATGTACGAAGTATTCAACCCTTACCTATTGTCGTGAGTAGCTGCAGAACAAAGTAGACTGAGTTAGTAAAGCTCCATGATGGTTTGTATCCATTCTCTTTCAAACTTTGGAAATCTTGTAACATGTTTGTGACATTTTCTCTGGAAATGTTATATGTCTTCATCCACTTGAGCAGGAAATCATTCGTTTGTTCAGCAGCGTTTTGATCTTCCTCTTTTTCGATTTGCATAAAAACAGCTCCACCGATGAGCACGTAAATAGAAAAACCAATAAGACGTGGTAGTAACTTCTTCAAAGGAGCGTCCTCCATATATGTTAGTCCGACTATCCTCGCTTACACAGCCTAAATATTCTTACGCGATTTGAGATATTTTCAGTATAATATCTTCAAAACCTTGATGTTAAATTTGTTTCACTTTAGTTGATATCGCGACTGCCGTTAACTCAACTGGCAACTTTTTGAGGTTGCAGCTGCACTAGTTAAGCGAATAAAAACAATGCTTATCAGCCGTTTATTTAGCCTGACAGATATCATACCTGCAAGTCAGTAACTAATGAAAGGTGTTTTTAAATGATAAAATATACTATTTTTCGCGAAGTGTTAAGATTTTAATTGGCTGCGAAAGCGACTCACGCAGATGTATTTCCAGTATTTCAAACTTTTTTCGATGGTATTACAAGGAACCATAGCCCGCCAGCAAGCTCTTCATTTATGGCGAGCGATGCGAGCTGTGAGAGAAGCGCGAGCGAACGGCTATGGAAGGGAGAGCTAGCTCTATTTCTTTAATTTCCCCACCTCTCGCATTCACGTCTCCTTTCAGTGTCGAGAAAATGTACTAAACCTTTTTCTTTGTTTCTGGTGCAGTAATATAACAATATGTGCTTTAAAACGAAGTTCCCTTCAAGCTTCTCTAGAGCTATTACAACCTTAGATGTCTAGACAATTCATATTATTTCTCGCTACTCAGTGCCGAACGATTCCGTTAGATTATTCATACAACCCAGGAGACTCATGGGCTCCTGACACAACAGTTTCATTTTCGTTTTGTTAAACTTCTGAACCATCGCTTTTGAGGCGACCTTTCTGAGAAGTAACTTGTTAGGATGGAGGAGACAATACAAAAGCGTGGACGCCAGAAACGCCGATAAATTTGCATAAATTAATATAGTCTCTTTGGTCTCATGCAGTTGAAATTATACAGTTTTCTTTATCTTTCTCGAATGAATGTTGATTAATTAGGTGTAAAGGTCACGTGATCGGTTTTTCACCATCCTTCCCTCTTTATAACAACTTCGTCTAATCATACTACAAAGGATAATAGCCGAGCTCTCGCGCGCTAAGCGCGCCAGCGGAGCACCATAAGAAAATTTTGTAAACTATCCATCCTAGAAAATTTGGTTATGACGTAGCGTACGAACGACCGTCCGTACACACACTACATGTAAGCCGATGCCAAATGTCAGGTTCTTTTGGATAGAAAGCGTATGGCCACCCGCGTCTCGTGAAGCAGAGACAACTAAAGAGTCAGCAAAGACGAAAACGGAAAGCGGAAAATGTTTCTGTATCCGTGTTGTTTTAAGTATTAGGCTTAGATTAATTGTCATGTCCACAAATTTGAGATATAGAGAAAAAGAAAGACAGAGAAAAAGAGAAAGTCAGGGCGACAGGCCAGCAAAGCTCAACGAGAAAAGGAGCTAGAGCGAGAGACAAAAAATAAAGGGAGACTTTTTTTGGATGAACAACATGAAATTTTGTAGCGGCGGGATGCTAGCGGCCACCAGGGTGAAAATGAGCGACAGTGAAAAAAAAGTGAACAAGAACACGTACGACACTTCCTCCATAAAACGTGTAACCAGGAAGTTTCTGGACGTTTTATGTTGCAGTCGTTTAAAGCAACAGCAAAGAAATGTACAAAAAAGTGTGCTGCAAGTGCAAAGTTGCTTTTTTGCTAATTAGACCTATTGCTGTTTTTTTTACCGTTCTCGTTGCCTTCGCCGCTTAGCATTATAAGATTTTATATTTTGTTTGAGCAAACTATAAAAATTATCGAGAGCGTCGCTTTAAGCCCTGGCGAAATCTATATATTAGGCATTGCCCTTTTTGTGAATCCAATCTAATAGAAGACGAAGCTCACTTTCTTTTTTAATGTCCTACATACTCTATGATTAGGAATAAATTTTACTATAAAGTCAAGACTCTGATTCCAAATATTACCCAGTTGCCTATAAACGGTTTGATTAATGAACTGATGAACTCCTCTAATTTCTTTATCAATATAAAATTCACGAAATATATTTCAGCTTGTTTTGATGTTCGTGACAAATTATTATCAAAGTAACGTAATTCCCTGTGTTGTAATTTTGATTCCTAAACATAGCTTTTGCAATACTGTATGTGCTTGTATGGTCATGCAAATAAAGCTCGTTGTTGTTGTCGTCCCCAGCGCCTACTGCGCCTCTTTTAGTCAGAGCTTTGAGACCAAGAATCTCGTCGTCATTTTGATTACCTTATTGGTACTCAATTTCACGATTTTGGGCGAGACAATAATTTTCGCGATTTCAATAGGCAAATATGAAAAATTAAATTTCGCGATTCACACGTTCTCAGGTTCATTTTATTTGTCAAAAACTCTGAACTTTTTAAAATTTCCATAACAAAATGGAACTTACCATGAGAAAAAAAAAAATTATTTAAAGGGTCACACTTTGATGAAAAATAATAAATTGAACTTTATTTATATACTTCACTACATGTTGTACAGCTACAAACAGGAGCCTCTGCCACAAATGCGTACATTTTTTCTTTGTTTTTCTAGATTTTACATTACATACTGTTTACACGAAGACGGTCCTTTGACGCATTTTTTTCTGGCTACCCCGACAACCTAAAGAAAACAAATGAAGTTGCTGGTAACTGGAATTTCTTGGAATAATTATTTTAAACTAAAGATAGACCTCTCTCCTCCGCAGAGACTTCCACTGAGTATTCAAATGTGAAACTTGTATTAATTTAAAAAATAAATTAATAAAATAATTAAAAAAAAAAAACCAGTAAGCGCGCCATGGTTGATGGAAAGACGGAAAAGGCCTAGTCTTCCTTTCTTTCCTCTTCCCATCGTCCCCTGCGCGCTATATTTTGCTCTCTTTTCAGCCTCCCTAGAACACAAAGAGGCTTCTGCGGAGGAGGGGGAAGATAGACCCTTGAAAGCTCAGATCCGTCTGTTAAGCTCCTGTCATCAAAATACTCCTATTTATTTATTTATTTATTTATTTATTATTTAATTTTTTAATAAGGGTGTTTCTCTGAAAACGACTTCGACCGACATGATCAACATATTAATGAACCAGCCATCCCAGTATGTGAGAAATGCAACCGAATTAAGCATACCTGACAAATTAATTACCTGTTATCCAGATTTTTCCACAAAACGAACGGGCTGAGAAAGAAACAGAGAAGAGTAAACCAACAGGAAAATATATCCCCTTTTAGCAAAGCAACTGGGCGATGAAATAGTCCAGTATTTCTCAGTGATGTATAACAAACAAAAACAACCTAGCACAGAGGGTTATAGCCTGCGTGACAGGTGCAAAAAGGGGAGGGGGACGGGAGGGGGAGGGGGAAATAAGGGCTGCTTTAACAAAAACAAAAGATGGTTCGTTGGGGCATATCATTTGGGCTTTCGCAACTCGTACAATTTTAACACTGAAATAATTTGTTTTGGACTGCGAGATACTTTTTTTTATAAAGAGGTTTGCAAAACGGTGATACAATAAAGATGCATGTCTACTTATCTATATATATTTTCTTTCTTTGTTTTTACGTAGTGTGTTCAGTTTCTGTTTCTTCTTCCACTATCTCACGTTGTTTGATTTTAAAACGCCGTTTGTACTCTTCATCTGCCGCCAGAATATCGAACATGTATCGCGGCTTGGGTTTTCCTGTTCAGAAAAAGAAAAAAACTTAAAAAGTGTTATACAGTTATCAAAATCAATAAATTCGTTCGAAAGAATTTGAAGATAGACAGAAAGAGATTATTTACCCATTGTGTTGTTTATTTTTGTGCCATTTTCTATAATAAAAACATACAGATTAATAAACAGCTTGTGTTCCAGTAATAAATAGAGTATAAAAACCGCTTGTAAGAACCTACATTTTTTGAAGTCTGGCAATAAAGGTTAATTTTGGGGTTGGAAATTTAGGCTAAGTGGGTCCTTGGGGACGGTCTTAATTTCATTAAGAAGATTTAGTTGTTGATTACTTGAAAAATATATAATTTTGGGCGTACAGAGTATCTATGTATCAGTATGTATAACAAAACTAATAACAGAATGTATTTGTATAGTCATCTCTATTATCAAGAGTAATATAACTAAAAAGACAATGAAATAAATAAATACAGTTAGTAAAGATGGTTTTATTTTTCTTGTTATATAAATTTGCAAATTCCTTGGTTAAATGTTCATCAAAATTAAAATTTGACTGTAACCCACGTATAAGAATCTGCTTGATTTTGTTACTATATTTCTGGGTTAAAATGAGAAAATGGTAAAATTTCTGCCAGCAGGTTCTTTAATCATTAATTTCGTTACACGCGGGTATTATTCAATTTATTTCATGCTGCATTTGTTTACCTGAATTGTTAAGTTTGCTAAGGTGAAAATACAAAGATGACACATAGGTCATGATGCTTAGTTCATCCGGGACATCCATGGACACCAGGTCACTCGCGTCTAGCAAGGCCGGGATACCAAGCTGTTCCTCTGCCACTTTGAATGCCTATTGGCAAACAAAAGAGAATATTTAAGAAACTGATATCTAAGAAAGCAAAGGGCCCGTTTTGGGTTTTTCATGGGATCCGCTGGACCTAAAAAGGCAATGGGCTTTGGAGAAGAGTACATGTTGAGAAGTGCGAATACTTTGTCGCATGCGCATAGATGATTTTCCTGATTTATTGTGTCATAGTTTTGAGACAGAATTTCTACATACTTAAGCCTCATTAGCAGTATGACTTTCGAAAGTTCACGACTCTTAAATGTCTTTGCCGGAGTGAATTGATTTATTTTCATTTTCTTTTTCAGCTTTTGACCTTCAGCGAAAGGGTTTAAAACATTATACAGCTATTTCGAGAAAGGTTGTGGGAAAAAATGTGCACGCAACAATCCCGAAAGGTAATATGGGATATAATCAATACACCGTTGCTGACACTGCAGCTGTCGAACTAGCCTGCGAAAACATCCGTTTCTCCACTCTCGTCACCGCTGGGGACGTTTCGCGCGGAGGAACGTCTGCGACTCAGCGACAGAAATCCCATACTGATGAGGTAAAATATGTCCGGAATCCGGTCAGAAGCCCTGCTTGGTCGAAGGAGTAGTTACATTGTTTTAGCTATTTTTTACGAATGACAGACAAAAGGCAAAAGGCCACAAAGGTCAATGATAAACGCGATGAATCTCTAACAACACAGTCAATATTTGTTGAATATCAGTAGTCTTCTCTAGAACAAGCATTTGAGTTTTCCTGGAGCTCGTTCGCAGATGAACACAATACTTTACCAAAATCGACTTGGAGAAACGTAAAATTGAATAAATTTGCATTTGGAACCCCATGACTACCGGATTTATTAAGTAAACATTGATTTGCGTCATCAGTATGGAATTTCTGTCGCTAAGTCGCAGACGTTCCTCCGAGCGAAACGTCCCCAGCGGCGAAGAGAGAGGAGAAACGAATGTTTTCGCAGGCTACTGTCGAACGTACGTTTGTTGCTTTTCTTTAGCAGCTCGCAAACATACGTCCATGGCCTTTCATGCCATTTTTTAAATTTCTTTGAAGAAGAGTGAACTCAAAACCACCCACAATACCTTTCGGGATTGTAGCGTGCACTTTTTCCGACAACCTTTCTCGAAATAGCTGTGTGTGTTATGAAGAAACTATGAAGCAGACAAATGCAGGTTTTCTCGCAACTGATAATGATCATTTTCGGCATGAAGGCGACATACTGCTGGAAAAATTCTCTTCTCGATTATTTCTGGTTTACAGATGCATATCGCGATTCAGGCAACCTGATTGCAACACGAAAATTTGAGATAAGGTATGACGAACTGGCGGAACCTGTTTATTTATACAGTGATAGTTTTGGTAATGTTTTAGAGTCCCTACATTGAAAGCTCAAACTTTAATGGTGTGATAAATGTGTGTTAATTAACCCGCTTACCAACTCGTTATTTTTTAACATATCATTCTTGCAGAGATTGGCAAAATCGCTGAAAGCAAAACAGACAACATGATAAGTACGATTTATTTAAACTGGGCGAAAAAAGAACTGTTTTGCCAAACAGCAATTAGGGGCCAGTCAAAACATTCCATAACTTTTTCAGTTTTTATGAAAAAACATAACGGAAAAACACTGACTTGGTAGAAATGCGATGAAATAAATAACACTCATATTTGATTTTAAGACCAGTTAACGATCTAAATTTGTTGAAACATGACTTGATTAACAACTAATTTACGACCTTGCAAATTCGAGGCCAATTTGTGAACTTCGATCATTGTTTTGGGGGTTTCGCGAAATTTTCGATACAAAAAGCAAAACTAAATATTTGAAAACTAAAATATAAATGTTACTCAAAGGTTTCAAAACGTCAGTCGTGGTTGTGACTTAAACGGCAGACGTTAAAAACGCGAAGATTCTTCTGATTCAACTAATTTTTAGATTAGAGTATTTTAATGGAAAGATTAACCCTCTAAGTTTTGCTTTTGTTTCACGCTTTTCAGCCGGCTGTTTAGACGTGGTGTTTCTTTTAAAAAAGCGTTCTTTTGCCTGTCTGACCGTAAAACTGGGTCTTTTGTACCCTGCGAACAAAGTCTCCTTCGATCTTCCTAGAAAAGTCGGGCCTCTTTCCCGACTTATCTAGGAAAGATCGAAGCTACTCTGCTAGTAGGGTAGGTGTTTTGTGAAATTAATAATATTGACCTTCGTAATAAACTTTTGCAGATCATTAATCTAACACAGCGAAGTTGCACGCCGTGTTTGTTGCCAGGTACATTATAGGCAGATGGTAGTAAACAAACATGCTCGCTTGAAATACAAATGAAATTCCAGTTGTTGTGTTCGAACAATTTCAGCATACGATTATCTTTTTCATTTATTACATGATCTGCCAGCTGTTGACAAGAACAGTACTTTAAAGAAACATATAGTCTTCTCGTAAACATGCTGTGATGAAAAGTTTGTTAAGGAAATGAAAGAGAACGTTTACTAGAAATCTTGGTCATTTTTGGCTGGTGACCGACTGAATAATCTTCAAAATAAACTGAAAAAATCGCACTTCTTTTCGACGTTTAATTTGCGTTTGAAATCAAAATAACAATTTACTGAGTAGACAGCCGTCATACAAACCAATTTTCCTACGTTTTTTTACCCCTGAAAAATTTTTGGTTGGAAATTACAATCAGTTTGAATGCTTAGCAAACTGTTCGGAATCGAAAACGGCAACAAGTAGGTCTCTCAGACGTACAAATTAAATCGAAATGCTTGGATTAAGATATCGTTCAATCAGAAACCCAAAATAAAAAACAGAAGAGAAGGGAATGAAATTTTCTTACATGAATTCCGGTTTAAACCTGTGTACTATGGCGCAGAAAGCGAGGCCATCTCTCCAAGAAGTCGTCATGTTAGTAACACGAACGTTCTTGTAACCAACTGTCTGTCGCTGACTCCACTCGATGAGTGCCTCCTTACCTCTCAACAGTTTGCAATTTTCTTGGCTGATTTTGTGCCTCGTAGCCATTGCTTTTGCACGATGCCGGGTGATCATCAATATATTCTTTTTTGAGGCTGCTTCCTTTCAAAATACCACAAATTAAGCGGGCGCTTTTCAGCTCAAAACACGCTTTTCTTTTTCAGTATCGGCTGAATCGCCAGATTGCAAATGAAGTTTTCATAATAACAAGCTGCAAATAAATAACTTCCGACTCCGCGTGACCAGGAATAAATAAACATGAACTAGCTGACAATCTTAATTTATGAAAATCAAAACGAAAAACATGGATAAAAAAAATATAGGCATTTTAGCAAGGACATCTTCGAGATAAGATATCATTTTTACGTGTAAGTATGGCTAAATACGCTCTCCAAAACAGTGAAATGTGAAATAAATATTGTTACTTTTGTGTGTGAAGTTGTGGATACCTGAATGTTTAAGGATTACCTTGAAAATTACCGCCTAACATAACAGACTGCTTGCTGTGTTGAGTAGCATTTTATTATCGATTACGCTGTTTGTCGCTACTTTCAATTTTCTTGAAAGTGAAAATGTTCGTAAATTTTTTTAAGAAGGTAAAACAAAACACCTGGATATTACTGAAAATATTTGTGGCAAGAAAATAGTGACAAGCAAAACAGGTTTTTGAAGTTCAATTTCCTTGTCAAAGACACCGACATCAAACGATAGGATTAAAAGGTGACGGGGCTTATAGAAGAGTTGTAATTAAAGAAGACAATGAGATGGAGTCTGTCAAATGAGAGCACTTCACACGCGCAATTTTTAACATATTGACATTCGCTGAAAGCGATTCAGATTTGCATCCACTTTTGAAATTGTTACGGCTACTGTCAAAAAGAATTTTTAAAAGCTTAGTGACATTAAATATCGCCACAATTGAAATAGGACCTTTTTTCTCACTTTTCTAGGCCGCTCGGTTTAATAAAATTTTACGATGGCATTTTATTTTCCTCAAAATGAAAGGCATTGGGAAGCATCTTGCAAAATGCAAATGACTGTTCTCGCTTCATTTCCGTATAATAAAATTAATATGTACGGGCACGAATTTAAAATATATATTTATATCAAAAAAGCGGTTTGCCTGTACGTGGTTTACCGAGCCTTGTATATTAAATTTTTGAACGATTTTTGCAGCTTTGAAAACCATGTGGTTAGCCTCTAATCTTCTAGCCAATCAAAGCGCGCAAGGTAAAATTAAACGGCATGTCATTGTACTAAATTTCTGTAATTCGCCCACTTTAACAGAGGAGTCTTAGTACAAAAAAAATTGCAATACTAACACAACTGTCAGAGCCTTAATTTGTATTATTAAGGCCAGGACCATTTTTAAGCTCTGCTATAACTTTCATAGCTTTTTCTATAGAAATTTAACCATTAGATGATATTTTTTTAATTTTCAAACTTGGCGCGCTTATTTTTGCGCTTTGCTAAAATCTGGGAGCTCATTGTCTGAGAAGAGTGCGTTATTAGCCAGTTACCAAAAGCTAGAGTCAAAACAGGAAGACCTTTAAATGATATTCATTTACAGAGCAAAGATATTATATTAAAAGATATTGGTTATTAAAATAATTTAAAATAGCACAGCATGTCATCCTTGCAACTGATTAACAAGTAAAAAAAACCCTGAAACAGTCAAGCCTCAGGAGCGAATTACAAGGTATCCTAGGTCAACACAATGAGCTATCAATGAGCTATTAAAACAATAAATTTCCACAGGTGATTTCTACTGTCTCTCTTAGCCTGCGTAGCAAGCGTTTCCGTGGGTTTAGGAGCAAAGAACGAGGAACGAGAGTCAAAGACTGCGCGAAAAATGGTGCAAGTAAAATAGCGGGGAGTTTCCTTCCTTCCCTTCCCCTTCCCCCCCTCTTTAATTTTTTGGCTCTCGCTTCATTTCTCGCGTGACAAAAACCGGTCTTTCTTCGCTCCGAAACCAAACGGAAACGCTTACTACGCAGGCTATCTCTCTCTTGGAACCATTGTTTGTTGTTGTCCTTCTTTTCGCTGCTTTCCACTTTGTTCAACATATCCGCGCAGCCTGTGTGGCTAGCGGAGGAGGAGAGGGGAGGGGGAGAAAAAAAACTACCCTCCCTTTACCCCTCCCCCCTACCCGGCTCGACGCCTAATAGCAGGCTATGTCCACGCACTATGTGAATGCTTGAAACAGGATATCGGATAAGAGAATCCACTGCACATTATTACACACTGTCGAAGGTTACTATGATGATGAAGGACTAACTTCCTATAAAGGGGAGGCTCCGTATTAGCACTCAGTCCTTGGTGCTTTGGGTCTGAGTACTGTAAATCAGAGAGGCTGTGTCACTACTGTTCATTCGGTTAATAGTGAGCTTACGCAACAGGACGGGAGAGGAAAGAAGACGGCAAACCTTGTGTGACAAGCGTGACAATAATTTTGTTTAAAAAAACTGTTCGCCAAATGTTACCCTCCTTTAAACAGATCTTTTTTGTAAAAGACCAGAAAACATTAATGTCAGTGAAGATCACGACAAAACACGCAAGTAATAGCCCTGTCACGTTTGTCACACACAAGCGTTTTGCCCTCCTCTTCTTTCTGCCGTCCTGGCCCCGGTTGTTCAAAAGTTGGATAGCGCTATAGACCGGATAAATCGCTATCCAATGGATAAGTATTAAGAAAACTAATTGCGTTATCCACTGGATATTGATTTATCCGGTGAACAGCGCTATCTACCTTTTGAACAAATGGGGCCTGTTGTGTAAACTCACTATTATTCCCAAGTCTGCATTCTTGTATTTGCTATGGAACTAACACTAGCAAAACAAATTGCTTACCTTGTAAATGACAAAATCACAGCTTTGTGTCAAGTAAATGCAAGTATGTATCCTAAGCATTACATCAAACACAACAAACAACAAAAATGAACTCTTTAGCAATCTGTTCCTTGTTTTATATTTGCAGTGTTATTCAGACTTTCTTTGGATGTTTGAATGGTTATTTCTATGTTTCACTCTGTTTGGTGTCAGTTCCTACTGTCTGTCATCATTAAAGGTGAAAAATTTGCACACTTCTCGTTCTATCCTCATATACCTAAAAGTAAAGGAGCTCTTGTGCTGAAAGTAAATTAATAAATTGTTCGTTTCATTGAAAAAACTGCTATATAATGTGATTAGAACAATATCTTTGATCTAACAGCATGCATCTTTCCACTGCCAGTATGTCGCATTCAATGTGCCTTGTTGGTTCCAGTAACAGGTACAGATCAGAGCTGGATTAGAAAGAGTCAAAACTGATGGGCTGTCTTGTAATACTCTAGCTGTCTCTCTTTCTTGCTCAGGATCAACACAACAGTACTATGGCTTTAAAGCCTCTTCCTTTAGTTGTTCAGTTGTCAAAGTTCTTTCTCGACTTTGGCTATTTAATACTCTTGCTGTCTCCACTCCTTGCTAAGGATTAACACAACCGTATTATGACTTTAAAGCCTCTTCCTTTTGTTTGTTCAGTTCTTTAAGTTCTTTCTTCACATCGTCAAGTTTCCCTGGAAAACAGGAGAAGAATTTTCAAAAAAATAAAAAGGAAATATTGGTAAAGATAAACATAATATTAAAAGTAAGATTTTCGCACAACTCCATACATTCATTGTCTTTATTAGGCATGAAGTAATCTGCTACCATTTCAAACAAATAGTTGACATGATTAAAGTCGAAATATGTATGCACAATAAATGTACAGAGCTGTGCATAAAACTTACCCATCTTACTTTTCACTTACTTTTAAATTGGCCAACAACATGAGAACGATTAGAAAGAAAGAACAAGTTCCCTGCTCCTTGTCTTGTATACACTTTCTGAACAAAGAGAAAAAAATAGATGGACAAGGTTATTAGCCTTAAAAGCAAATACATAGTTACATCAGTGCATTTCATTTAGTTAAGCTTAGTATGCTCTACTTTGTTCACTGAAAACCATCTTATAGTGCTCATGTCATCAGCTTGCCCCAGGGCTGGGTCCCAGGGCCAACCACGGGATTCAAAGGAAAGGGGTGGGGGATATGTTCAAAACTTTGTAAAATCAGGGATGTAACCTCAGCAAAAATATGCAAAACAAAGAGGCCCAGCACAGCAAATTAGTGACAATAACAAGTGCTGGTGAAGGGCCAGGCCTGAAACATTTGGAAAACAACTCAATATAAAACATGGTACTTTTGTTCATATTAGTTAACTTTTTAATGAACATTTCCTTGACTTTGTAAAAATACTGTTCCTGTTGCTGTTGCTGATAGAGAATAATAATAATATTGCAGATAAAATGATAACTAAACAAGTATGATTATTGTAATGCTCAATATACATAACTAAATCATAAATAGTGGTTAGTGGGCTATTTATAAAGCATCATAGGGTAGATTATTACAGGTTCTATCAGTCTCTTCCTATCATAACCTTAGGCTGTGTCTTTATGGAGAAAACTTGTCCTGGGTAAAATGGTCACCCACCCACCTGAGCTACCCAGGGCAACCGACTTACCATACACTTTCCTTCAAAACCTGACAAACAGTTTACATGAGAAACCAAAAAACTGCCTCTGCTAGAGAGGTGAACCGCAGCCAAGTCACCATCCTAGCAGGGCCAACTTTTCTCCATATAAACACTCTAGCTTCCCCAACTGGGTCAACTCCATCAAGGCGAGACAATCAAAACATGTGCGAGCACTGTTTTGGTCAATCAGAGCACGCATGAGCACTGTTGACTAAGCAAAGGGGTCAACTTTTTTCTCATAGAAATTCTTGCGAGAGTTGAGTTGGCTGTCTAGGGTGAATCTTCTACAAGGAACAGGTTTCCTCCATATAAACAGGGCCTTAGTGTGTTTGTACATCTTCAGGTGCTCTTTAATTGTACTGCTTTTTATAGGACAATTGCACGATGACGTCATTTGACTACAACTACCAGAATCCTTCAGTTTGTTGTTTTCTTCTGCAAATTAGGACTATTGTTCTTTAATCCTCAGCGGGATTGACAAATTTCAATAACAAAGCGAAAACGAAATGAATTCTGGTAGTTGTAGTCAAATGTCATCATCGTGAAAATGGCCTATTGAATGATGATATTATATTGCTTCTGGAAGCCTTAAATGAATAAATAATTCTGATCCTGAACCATCATAAGACTGCGTAGCTGGCAAGATCAGAGTGTGAGACTGCTTTTTAGGAAAAAAAGCTGGGAGGTGTTTTTCCCCATTTTTGTCATGGCTTATTTACAGCTACCGTAAATGATCGATTAAGCGCTGTTACTTGAATAAGCGCTGCTCTCCAAAAATAACTTAATAAGTGCTACAAATTAACGCTCCACCTTTGTTACGGCACTTGATATAAAAGAGATACCCTTGCGAAATTAGACCTCGACCAACTCATGAGTTCTTAAGTTTTGATGTAGGGAAACTCTAGAAAGCGGGTTTGCATAACAGTTTGAGGTGTACATATTTTAAACTAAATTGTGCATACCTAGTACCTGCCTCACTTAATTCTCGCTATATTTCCCTCAGTGATTTACCCATAGTTAAAATAAGTGCCGCTCTCTAACATGCGGCACTCTTGTATAAGTGCTACACCTATAACAGGGAAAAATGAAATAAGTGCTGCAACACTTAATTGATCATTTACAGAAATTAAATTGCAACAGTGCTCTTGTAATTTATGTCAACAGTGGTATGCAAGAAATCAAGCCAACTATACAGGCTAGAACAGGAGCCTGGGGGGTACTGCCTTATATGGCCTATACATGGATGTGCCATCTGGACAGGGTATGGTTTACATCCTCACCGTCCTAAGCAGGGTATCTAATTTCATGCGAGTCTGTCCTAATTGGAACCAGGTTATTGTCTGCATGATTGAGTTGATTTGTTCAGTGAAATTTATTTGTGCTCCAAGTCTTCAAAAGCAATGACCATAACGTGAAAATTTTCAATTGCAATTGGAGCCAATAAATGACTTAAAACAAGACGGTGTTGATTTTGTTGTTTGTCCTGAACAGGATATACATTTTTTGGTCCTAAACAGGGTCAGAGTTTTAAGCCCTCAGCGGCTTACCTTTACCCAGGTTTTTACCTTTACCTTGCCAAAAGATTCACCCTTCAGATTTCATTCTTCAAAGGGCCCGAATTCCAGCCATCTTTAGGAGGGAGGGAGGGAGGAGGGTGTAAAAAAAAAAGTTTGTCCAAGGTGTAGACATTAGGGGAATATTCTTCGAGAAGCATGTGACCAAAGTGATTTTGTCTTGTTACTTCCCCAACCCCTGAGGAAGATTCTTGACTTTGCTCTACCCATTTTACCATCTCCCTGTGTGACCCAGGGTCCTACCCCTTATGGGGCAAGCCGATGATGCTATACTATTTTAAGTAGTCTTACACTTTTTGCATGTAGACATCCGAGCTCGTGGTTGGCAACTTCTAATTCTCTTATCTGGAGAAAGCAAAGTGAAATTAGCGTCTTAACCTGGAAAAATCGATAAATGTTGTTTTTTTGATTACCTCATATAAAGTACGTGAGATCTGCGAGTCAAGTAATTGCGAATTTGTACTGCTCTGTTTTTCTCCTCCGTCCGCCATTTTGAAATATGTCAGGGTTAAATCATGTGATCAAGATTCCCCAATCACGCAAGGACTACTTGTAACCAGTCTACCTCGTTCAAGAGTTTGATCGACACGCATTTCTGGACTCCGCCCTCCCTAAGGGATTAATTAGCCTTTTTGCACTTAGTTGGTTTGAATTAGAAAAGAAGGATAGGTTTAAATCAATTTGTTCAGTTCACGGAACTTTTGAAAGATATTATTATTATTCATTCAAAATATTTCCCCGATTCTGATTGGCTAAAAGCACACGCATAATTCACAATAACCAGTTACTGATGACCAAATTTGGAAGAATTTTGTGTTTAACGAGGAAATGACGTCAAAAATGCAGCGTTCTTGCAGGTTAAGGCACCGTTAACCGAGAAGATCTGGGGACGAGATTGAGTTGTTTTGGTTGTGAAAACAAAAAAAGGCGGACATTTCACTCGTTTCAAGAGTAAGAACTAGGCGAAATTGAGTTTGCCTTTTGGTCGAGGGTCGAGGGTAACTAGTCGAGGGTCGAGGGTAAATGGTCGAGGGTCGAGGGTAACTAGTCGAGGGTCGAGGGTAAATGGTCGAGGGTCGAAAAATCCTCCACAATTATTTCTGAACGTCGTCAAATCAAATTTTTAAGTAGGCTCGTGTTTACTCGAGTTTCCGGTGCCTGTTTTATTTGTCTTGTGTTGTTTATAACTTTTACACTCCCACGGTGATGAAGGTGATATTACATTAACATCTAGTGGCACGTGCATCATGTATCGTTGCAACACTCGAGTAAATATTATTGAATATTGAAAGCAGAGAGCCAATGGTTTTCTTGTCTAACGTTTCACTCGCTTATGAAAAGGCTGCTAATCTGGTAACTTTCACTGTTTGTATTTAATATTTCCCACGTCCACTAGTTTTGTCCTATGTGAGACTTGGGTCAGCGTGATTATTTTACTGCCTGCAAGACAAAAACATGGAAAACTCAACGATAACAACGTAATAAACACAACTTGTCAAAGGCCGCATTCACAGACTTCACAGGCTGGCAAACAACTATAGCAAATACTAACAAGAAATTCACACTATCGGTTTAAAGCCTCTTGAAATTCCGAAATGAAAGCGAAGTGCGGAGGAGTAAAGGAAGAGATCGAAAGTTTGTGGTGCAACGAGAACGGGACCGCGTGGTAATTGGGTGATTAGTAGCCTGCGAACCGCAGACACATTTCCGGTCGTCGCTTCTCTCCGGAGGGAGAGAAGCGACGACCGGAAATGTGTCTGCGGTTCGCAGGCTAGGTGATTAGTTAGCATTCCGCCTGATAAAAAGATAAAATCCACAACCTACCAGTTACAATGTGCTCTCAGCAGCGCTTGAGCTTGGTTTACGAGATCGGCGGTTGTATTCTTTTTTGGCAGAATCGATATAACCCAGAAGAGGTGTATACCAAACGAACAGCGGAGAAACAAAAGTAAGGACGCGCTTTAGGGTGCTAAAAAAAAAACAGACGCGTTGTATGGCGTTGTTCTTTATTTGATACAGTCGAACATCCGGTTGCGACCACCTACTGTAAGCGACCGCCTCTGCTCAGCTACCAGTTTCCAAAATACGAAAAGTTTCCACGTCAAATCACTATATTTGAAACCTCTTGTATGCAACTACCTCTCTTAAATGATTCCGACCGCTTTTTAGAGCTAAAAGTTTGAAATTTGCTTCTACTTTTTAACCAACTTTTTAACCAACCGTAAGTGATCACTTGACAGATAAGAGAGCAGAAATTGGATAATAAGGTGTTGCAGCATTATCACATTCTTAGGCAGTACAAGAGATAGAAATTTCTCAAAGGGAAGTACCGGGTGTTTTCTCGAAATTGACTCTTTCTCAAATCTAAAACTTTAAAGAAAAAATGCAGATGCATTGTACTCTATCTTAAATCAAATCTTAAATGTCTTATAGTTAAAGAAAATTAGAGCTGAGATCCTGCTTCAAAGTTCTCAGTCAACAGTTTAATGGTATTATGGTATTTATTGAACTTCCTGTCACGCTTCTTTCCTTTGGTTGCTTTATTTGGGAATTTTAGGTTTTAAATTGAAAAAAAATTCAAAAACGATTGTGGAGGATTTTTCGACCCTCGACCATTTACCCTCGACCCTCGACTAGTTACCCTCGACCCTCGACCATTTACCCTCGACCCTCGACTAGTTACCCTCGACCCTCGACCCTCGACCAAAAGGCAAACTCGGCGAAATTATAGCTAAAAACATGGCAAGAACAGCAAGAAGACAACTCGAAGGGCGACATCTGCTATTTGGAGAATATTTTCGGAGCTGAACGACCCTAAACGTGCACTATCGAAGGTAAACTTAGCATCGATGGAGGTAAGCATGTTTTAGCTTTATTTTTAAACTAGGAATTATTTTGAATGAATAATAAAACAATTATTGAATTCGGCTTTCGTATCATATGGAGAATTAAGGAGATCTCGGAGGGTGTTATCCGCCTCGGCCTACGGCGTCGACGGATAACACCCTCCTCGATCTCCATAATTCTTCATAATATACTCAGCCTCATTCATTAATTGTTAATTATTATTCATTCAAAATATTTCCCCGATTCTGATTGGCTAAAAGCATACGCATAATTCACAATAACCAGTTACTGATGACCAAATTTGGAAGAATTTTGTACGTTTAACGAGGAAATGACGTCAAACAATGCAGCGTTCGTGAAGGTTAAGGCACCGTTAACCGAGAAGATCTGGGGACGAGGTTTAGTTGTTTCGGTTGTGAAAACAAAAAAGGCGGACATTTCACTCGTTTCAAGAGTAAGAACTAGGCGAAAAAATAGCTAAAAACATGGCAAGAACAGCAAGAAGACAACTCGAAGGGCGACATCTGCTATTTGGAGAATATTTGCGGAGCTGGACAAACCTAAACGTGCACTATCGATGATGAACATTACATCGATGGATCGATGGAGTTAAGCCTGTTTTAGCCATGTTTTTAAACTAGGAATTATTTTGAATGAATAATAAAACAGTTATCGAATTCGGCTTTTGTATCATTTGAAGAATTATGGAGATCTCGGAGGGTGTTACCCGCCTCGGCCTACGGCGTCGACGGATAACACCCTCCTCGATCTCCATAGTTCTTCATAATATACTCAGCCTCATTCAGTAATTGTTAAATATTTTACGAATACAGTGCAAGAATTGGGAAAGCGGTGTGACTGCCTTGATAACCCATTTAGCCCAATTTAATATTACGCTGCAAGCTCTATAAGCGGCCAGTTACAGGGAATTCTTAACTTTCCAGCACATGCCGAGGGAGAGTTGCCGTTCGGTTCCCAGCTTCCGGCACTCCCACAAGTGTTGTGTGGAGCTGACAGTTAAAGGAGTGCTTTAATTTACACTCATTTAGGCTTAAGGGGCACCTAGCTGACACAACCTAATTTATGCCAATGAACCTATACAGTTGGCGAAACAGCTGTTACACTTACCGTGTTATTTCCTTTACGCTTACGCATTGAAAATCCTGACTAGGCTGTGAGTCCTGATCCTCCCAGTTGACAGCGTTGCCCCATTCTCAGTAACTCACTGTAAGCAGAACAGTCACCCAATCGCTTTTGAGTAGCCATTTGTACATTCCATGGGGGTGTCGCTACGGGTTTGACTGTATAAAATTCGAAGAAAATCCCTCAGTTATTTCTTCAGTGTCGTACAGGGTTTAAACAGAAAAACACAAATGTCTGTGGCCTGAGACCAGGCTCCTTGGTAGGCAAAACGCAAAACGACGGCAAGTGAAGCGATCCTTTCCTTTCTCCCATATAATCCCCGCTCTGTTCGCCTTTTTCTTTGCGCACTGGCCTGTGAACAAGCTTTCCATTTGGGGGAGTCGCGAGAAATCACGCGAGAGCAACACGCGAAAGGAGACACGAGTGCGTGGAGCGCGGCTCGCTTAGTTCGCCATAATAGCCCACGTTCGATACATTAAAATTCTAACATGACTCCCAGACTTTCTGGTCATTTTTTTAATATTTGGTTTGGTTCTCAAGTCTCTTCTGGGAATTGCGCGACAATGGAGTCGTGAAAAATTTGCAATTTTGACCCCAAAACCTCGGAGTCATGTTAGAATTTTAATACATCGAACGTGGGCTATTGGAGAGCTTGCTAGCTACAATATAATCTTGGACAAAATTAATGGAAAACCTAGACTCCCCTCCCCCCCTAACAAAATCAAGGATGGGAAAATGGCGCGTTTTTGGCCTTCGCGCGGTTTCATCCTTGATTTGGGGGGAAGGGGGGTTTGCTGTTCCATTTTATTTTGTCCAAGATTGTAGCAGGCTATTTGCGCACTTGTCCCGCCATTCGCCCTTTTTCCCCAATAAGGAGCCTGGTCGCTTCCAATCTAAACGTACTGAAGAGGTCACACCATGCATAGTTTTCATTCAGAAACTCTCAACATGTTGCTTGAGGCAACTTATATTATTAGACTTAAAAGTCTAATAAGTGACCCCCGGTGTGTTTTACAGTGTTTGCCAATAAAATTCGATTCATTAACTTCTTCTCATTTTTTGCTGGCATGATTACTTATAATGAAATGTTTAAGAACTGATATCTTTATGAAAAATGATCATTCTTTCAATTTACAATAGACCCATAGCAACGTGCGTCAAAATGCCCTTGTCAGCTGTCTCATTTCGTGTAAACACTAGAGTGGTTTCGTTTGTCATTTACTTGGTACCCAATTACGTCTTGTGTCCGTCCGCAGATCGTTGAATGCTTTAGATAACTAAGATATCGATCAGTACTGAAGAACAGTCAAAAGAAAGATAACCGAACAAAAAGACAAAAGCTATGTTACGTAAAGTAACCCACAGAAAATGTTTCCTGTTAATGTTGGTTTGACATAAAATTTATTATGTACATTATTTACAATAATTTTACAGTTTATACAACTCATTGGGTGTTGACTTAGTGCCAATGTTTTTTCATTAAACGTTGATTGACCGCAAACATCCTTACACTCTTGTGCCGGTTAATTAATCCTCGTAACTACTGGGCAATTTTTTAAATATTTTGTGAGTGTCTGCCGACCAAAATTCTTTCACGTACCTAGATTTGCCATGGTCCTTGGTTTATATTTACGACTATCGCTTCTTAACGAAAGAAAAGAACAATAATTTTATCCGTCTTGGATCGGCAGTTGTGCAACTTTTCGTGTTCAAAACTAAGAGATAACTTTTTCTAATCCATGATAAGAACAACTGGGATAACCTGTTGAAAATTATCAGAAACACCACCTGAAGAAGAGTCTTGAGTCATTTGGCGATAAACGTCGTCTCTTGTGTCTTGTTCTCCAAACTACAGGGTATAGATTTCATTACTTCGACCGATTATCGCTGAAATTTGCCCCTCTTTGAAGTCCACTTCATAACTCAGATAATTAAGACGATTTCCAACTTCGGCGTTACTCAGTTAAGATCACCTCTATGTTTTGCTACTTGCGGTACATTAGGCAATCGCCGTTTGGACTTCACTTGAATATTACTGGTTGCAGTCTGTTCTTTTTCAACTTGTTCTTGGCTGATTTCAGCGACGTTCTGTTGCGATTCAATGCAATTTGGCTCTGACTGCAAACACACATTACTAAGTATATCAGGGTTAGATTGACTCCTTGTTGAAGCAACACGAAATCTCATTTCTTCCATTCCTCGAAGGTTGCGAAATATCGTGCTAAGAGCTCGCTCCATCTCTTTCTCGTAATCAAAAGTGGTGGTTCCTTTTTCGTATAGCTTGTGCATGGCGTTCATTATGGAAATGATCCTGCGTCAAAGTGCACTACCACAATCCGTATTTACACTTTAATCCCATTCCTCAGAGCTAATGAGCTTTTCTCTTGCACGTCAAAGTCACAATCAGTGTTTACTTATGAACAGCTTAGACAGGTGTTGGTTACAAAGCATCTGAGCTTTAGGTCTTAAAGCAATTTTAAGTAATGAAACCGCAAGATACAAAATATACTGCTTGAGTGACGAGGTTTTGGGAAAAAAAATGCAGTAAATCACGCACACCCCAAAGTTTGCTTAGATACCATCGTGCAAGCTATGATGCACATCTTTGATATACTGAAATCTTATCTGTTATCGGGGCAGAAGGTAACTCTATTTAAAAGAAATTATCTAATAATATCTTGCAAAACACGGCTCTTTTTTGTCTGTCTGCCGACTGAATCTGTAACTCGAGTAATTTGGGTCTGATCAATGCTACTGGGTCATTGAAGCTTGACCCAACGTGGTCAACGTCCAATAAACCAAGCGAAGTTTCTTTTCATTTTATATAAAACCCAGTTAGATCTCTGGGGATTAAGTTCATGAATGATATATGTAGATCACTACAGAGATTATTTCTTTTGGTACGTGCTTCACTCGAAATCTCGCGATACGGGTGTTCTACAATGTTCCATATTCACGTCTGTATTCATATGACGTGATGTGCATTTTATATTATGGACATATTATGGACTATGATATAATTATTTGTAATGAATAATTAAGAAGAAGTTAATTACTTAGAAGCGTTTCGTTACTTAACCCTAAAGAATTTAGAATTATCAAATGCGACTTTCACTCAGACAACTCTCGGCACTGGTGCTTGTTCAACGAACTGTGGTTTCTTTAACTTTTCTAATTAAAGTGGCGTAGTTTCTAAAGACCTACCTTTGTTTGTAATGAGTTAAAGTTTAATATCAGTGAAACAATTTTATCAGACAAAACGTTTTCCGCCAAGAAACGGGTGTTACACGCTTTCTTGTGGTATACTTAAGTGGAAACAGTACATGCATAACAAGAGAAAAAAAGGTGGACGAAGGTTTAAAGGCGGTTTTCCATTATAGTTGGAAAAGTCCATTAAAAGTAATTTATACCGCGGCCAAAGGCGGCACTACTGAAATAGGCAAAGAAAGAATACGTTTTTTCATAATTTTTCGGGTTTGGAGAGTATTCATTCTTCAGAGAATTTAAGCCAATACGAAGCATTTATTACTACAAACCGAACTGACATATATCGAAACGACATACAAATAACTGTAACCACTTCAGTAAAGCAAAGTCATTTCGAATTTCAGTAACTTTACTTAATTGACCGGCACTACAACGAGCAAACGGGTAATTCATTTCTACTCGAGACTCATGATTGTCTATTTTTCAAGAGCTTTTTTAACTTAAATAATTAATCTTACTAAGTGGTAAAATTGTTGCCATTAGGACACCGTCATAAAACCACCCGGAAATGTTTAGGGTAATTCACCACATTTTTTCTTTGTATAATAGTCGAATGAAGGCCCCTTCCACACGAATCCAGATATTTTTGAAACCACACTTTTTTCACACGAATAGGCCTTACGTCCATACGAAACGAGTGAATCCCCTCCTTATTCATTCAGTTGGGTGAGGATATTGAAGAAATTGAACTGTGCTGCCCAACAACCAATAAGGCTAAAATAGACTGAGGGCAAAATTCACGTTTATGTCTTAAGGGTACGTTCGTGATTCGGTGTTACAAACTGCAGAGAAAGATCCTAGATCTTACGAGCTATGTCGTGATTACAGTTGACGTGCCTCAGAGCATATAAAGCTCAGTGGGCGTTAATTAGTAGTTCTTTGTTGCGGTACGTATTGAAACGGAACATTCTTGGACAAAGAGTTTCTTAACTAAGTTTTCATGCAAAAGAAAGACTGTTTTGCTGACGTCGCAAGCCGTTAATTATAAACAGAAGCCCGCTTTATGATTGGTAGTTGAAAACATCAAATTACACGTACTTCATTGAAAGAAGCATTCGCGGTCTTAGTGCGCTCCGATAATAAAGTGTTTCACTGCCAATTTAACATACTTCTGTTTTACTCGCCTACGTTTGCCATGAAGAACGGTAAACAAGTAAAAGGCTGTCGATTAAAGAAAGGAACAAATTATGACGAGGCAATGAAGGAAGCATTCATGGAGATCTTTGAGAATTTCAAGGAGATTGACAAGGATATTAACTTAAAGAAGACGAAACAAAGTGTAGATTTTGAAAGAAGAAGAGGTAGCGCTCCAGCAGCAGCACTTAGACAAGAAACAGCGATTTTAGCGAACACAAAAGAAGAACTAACGAGAAAATTTTCTACACCTGTGCGACCCAAACCGAGTTTTACGGAAGAGGTTTCAACAACTACGTTACCGGTGCCGCAACTGCCATCCAAACAAACTCTATCGACAATGCAGTGGCTCTTGCCATGCTGGGAAGAAGAAGAGGAGATTTAAGTACATACCTGAAATTGACTTTTTCGCTATGTAAAAAACTGTTCAGTACCGATATTGTACAACCGTGATTCCTCAAATGTTGTACACATGTAATCACAAGGCGAGTTATGAAGACAATGTTAAAACCGTACAAACTTGCAACTGTGGCTGGAGAATGTTGGGCCTAAAAATTTTTCATCGGCTGCCCGGCCGTGCAAGAACGAAAACAGGCCGTGGTTAACAAGACAATGGTGAACGAAAAAAATATTGGAAAGCGAAGGAAGTGTAAAATAAACCGAAAGAAACGATATGCGGTTCCTAGTATTCTAACGTTCTTTTACACTCCGCGCGCGTTTCCTGGTTGAAGTTAGATTCCACCTTGTAATGATCTATGATCGGCAACTCAGGAAAGAACGTCAGTATTCACCTCCTGCTGACCATGATTAACTTGACAATCAATTATTTTGAAAGTTACAATCACCGACCTACTTAACTCAATGTTGACGTGAAGTACTATAAGGAATGGAAGCAAATTGGAAACTCAACTGAGTTCTGACTATTACGTGCTCACATAAGTTATACTAAACTTAAATATGGATGGTGAACGACGAAAAGTTTATTCATTCTTTCTTGCAAGATAGTTGTGATTAAATCCATATTAGTAATTCCATGAAGGGGTATAACTTAACAATAAAATGCAAAGTCATAGTTATATGACAGTTTAATGACGCTGTAATCTGTGATTGTTTAGCAAGTTTTTCACTAACCCTTGTAAGAGTGAGAAAAAAAAAAGCCGGCGACTAACGAGACCATCTGATTTAGAAGTGGCGGGACAAACTACGTGTCTAAAAGTAAGGCTAGAAAATGTTTGCAATATTTGCGTGGGCCGCTGCTTAAGAACTCTGTTATTTTCTCTTTGTTTCTTTGTTTGTATCAATATCACTGCCTTTTGTATAGAGTTCTAGTGTCATAAGTAATATGGATCAAGTATATTGCAGGGTCACTAAACATTCGTGACTGTGAAGCTCTACTTATGTCTTCACGAGAAGCGCTTTTTAGGTAAAGTAGTTTTAGTAGAATTTTGAATTCGGTTCTTTCAGCTAAAGAGCTGGCAGCCGATTAATTTCATAAGCATTGATCCAGAAAAGAGACACTTGAAAAGGAGTTTGAGATATTTCAAGCATGTATAAGAGCCAGCTTTTCAACTGAGTTAGTTGTTTACACATCACAAGGCGGATGCAGGCTTATGAACCAATAAAAAGACGAAGGAAATATATGTACTGGCTGCCGAGCATCGCAACTGGTTTGAAGGGGTTAGAATCAATGCAAACCTGAAACTTGCTTTACACGCGCATTGAAGCCCGAGGCGCCGGCCGGGGCAACCCTTACACGAAATGTATGGGGGTACTCATCTCCTCGATTAAGCGGGATGGGGGAATTAGAGATTTTGGTATCACTTATAAGGAGTTTAGGAGGCAATACCAATAATTTGATGTAAAGGACATTGGTATCGCTTATGTCTGTGCTTAAAGAAAGCCATGATAAGAAGAAACGAAGAGATACAGGGAGGATTAGAAGCCTGGGGCCGATTTAAGTCATATAACGTGATAACGAGTTTTGTTATTCGTTGCGTGTTTTATTTGAATACTCAGCAGATCGATCGAGCGATTTTGATTTTTTAAGTGACATCATAATAGCCTACTAACAGCAGATTGCCTGTCGTTTTTCCCCGTGGTGTAGTGGGTAGTTTGGCACTTGCAATTGTCTGGTATGTAGAGGACCGATGCTGAAGAAATGAATTTCACTTTATTGTTTTTCTTTTATATATTAATAGCAAATCTCCAAGTCATCTCCACGTGAAAAGATGGTTTGTCCATTTAGCAGGGAAATGGGAAAAGAGGACCTGGGAACGGGTTTGTTGGAATGAATTTTCATTCGTGTCGTAATCGGTTACGCCATAAATGTTCAGCTGGCTGGTGAAAAAAAAAGTCTCGACATACTTTGACGCTTATTCACTGTACTGAATAAGATTCCCAGCAAAGGGAACAAAACCTTATACTTTATAGACGTCGCGCCGTTCGTCAGTCTGCTAGCCCTGAAATGAGTTTAAAGACAAGGCAACACCAAAATGTATTGTTACAGTATTAGTACTCCCGTCATATATTGCACATTACTTATTGATCTTGAATGGCTTGCTGCTGTGTCTATAGCGCGCTGCCACCTATCTGTTTTTATCCTGCGAAAAAAAAAATCGCCTGATCGCAGGTTAATGGTTAATCCGTTTTAAGACAGACCATGGGGAGGACGATTGACATATCTCCCCCTCCCCACCCCCTGCAGAAAAAAGAAAATCTTGTCCGCAAGTATACGTTCATTCGCCACATCATTGTTTTTAGGCGATACATTTTAGGCAAGCTCCCATTTTCAAACCAAGTGCCCGCAACTTGTTCTTACGATGGATACAAGGTACTAATTTAATCGTCTGCAGGAGCCTATAAAGCTGCTAGCCACTAATCAGTTACGTTTAAATTTAAATTTCAAAGCCACTTTTCCCTTAAGCGTGAAATATATAGTACTGCCATTGAGGAAAGACTAGAAATTTACAAAAACGTTGATTACTTATTAAGGTAACCCGAGATAACAGTGCATTTTTGCCGTAGTGCCAGCCTTAGCATTAAAATAGCTCATTTTAACTTTAACTTTAATTTTCACTGAAAAACCACTTCCGTTTTTGTGACCAACTTTTGGTATCTGTTTATCAGATAAAACTCTAATTCTATAGATCAGGAGCTTGACTTATGAGTACAACAATTGAAACACTAAAAGGCAAGAAAAACAAGCCATTAAGGGATTTGAAACTGCCAAAAGGCCTCTCAACTTTGTTAGCAAGTCGCTGAAGGGACCAGTTTTTGTTGTGAAAGCCGCGTATTAGATGGAACTGACCACCACTTCGCCAGAGTCCGTTTCTGCGCCACAGTGACATGGGTTCCTCTTAATGTTTGCGAGTTAGGATTGTATCCCTTTGCGGGCTCAGTTGTTCTATCTTATACTCATATCTTGTTGTTAGGCTGAAAAGTATGACTTGGCAACTTTCATAAGCATTTTTGTCTCTCTATAAGAAATTACTGTTGTCGACTACAAATCTCACTCCAAGTTATCAATTCCTCTTTGTTTTCTATGTTGATTTCAATAATAGCCTTGCAAACAAGGCAAATCCCATAAGGCACATTAAACTCATCGACTCTGCAAAATGGGCCCGTCAGCATGATTTAGTTATTTTTCAGCTGACTTTGCACTTACTTCTCGTGTTCTTTAATCACAATGGGAGTTCTTATATCTTGCCCTTAAATCATTACCCTGACATGCTTCAAAGAAATACTTATATCTAGCATAATGTTTCATGGGCCTAAAGACCGTAGTTACAAACCTGTGTAGGTGCCGTTTTCAATTCGCCTTTTTACTGGAATAAGAGATTTTCAGTTCCATTGTATAAGTGCGCAAAGCCGAGTCCTTGCCGGGTGACTTGTCTGTAAGAAACAGCTGGCCAGAGACTTGTAGCCTTAGAACACTCGATCGTTTCCATGTCAGTTGATAAGTGTAAGAGAAAGAGTCTCCTGGCACATTGTCCCTTAATTTTCTGTCAGGGTATTCTTAGTAATTTTACAGTAGCATTACAGTATTCCCATAGAGCCTTGCGGAATCGGTGGCGCCAACGATCGAGAGGGCCAGTATTTGTGTGCCATGACAAGCTCCACCAAGTCACTATACACTTCGCGAATCGGTGAATCAGTTCAAAAACCTCAGCAGAGGCACACTGGTCTCGAGAAGTAATGGCTACTTAACAACACCATGACAAAGTGATAGGATAGTAGTCTTCGACAGCAAAATGTTTTGATGAAAAAAGGTTCAAGAGTCTGGTGCGCAATGAGGTGAACTAAATTGAAAATACAATGGCGGGCACCATTTTCATGTTTTTTTAAATGATACGTAATGCAGGTTTCTCCTGACCATCAGTTTCTCTTTTGCGTAACAAGCGTCTCCGGGTGAGTTCGTTGAGAAGTTCGACTGACGAGAGCAAAAAAACAAAAAAAAATGACGG
>OZ037995.1:46006194-46158694 GCA_964035705.1 Porites rus
GGAAAAATACTTGATAGAAGGTAATTGTTCTTCCTAGCCAATCACCATTTGCCAGAGCAAATCCCGCACACGCGCCTGAATTTAAATGGCTAAAAAAAAGTAATATAATCAGGAGAATCTGCGGAGTTACAAGGCGTCCCATTTCTTTTACTAAGGAATGCAAATAACAGTAATGAAACTAATGAAATAACAACGCGAAATGCTTACAAGGCGGGCTAAAAACAAGGTTGAACAAAAGGTAGATGATGACTGAGATACTGTTGCTATGAACTCTCGAGCGAAACTATCGTAAATAAACGGTGAAGCTTACAAACTAATGTCAAAAATTATACAGAAAATTGCGACAGAATATGAATTGCGATAACTGAGACGAATGTGAAAGGCACGTGCACTAGTAAACAAAGAACTAGCGCGATTAACATATTTAGCGATTAATGCGGCAGTAACACGCCGACTTCTTGTCAATACAAGTGAACGCTCTATCGGTTAAATATGTGAATCATCGTGATACACCTCTCTTTGAATTTGGTCCTGTTGTACAAATGCCTCGGTAAGAGCCAAAATTCACTTATATCTTTTGCTCGTTTTAAGTTTTGTAAATCGTCCTTCGTTGTTCTTTCCTTTGCCCTTATAACCTTGCCCTATTGATGTTTGATAAACTTTCTGAGGACCAGCGCCAGGAGCTGAATATAGTTACACCGTGGGTGATGGTCCGTGCTTCTGTCAGTTCGAGAGGAAAATAATCTCTTTATAACAGGCCATAGTGATTGGCTAGGAAGAACAATTGCCTTCTATCAAGTATTTTTTCAGCAGGGGAGGGTGGCCTTGGGCAAATGATGTATCGGTCCCTAGAAAGGTCACCCCAGGACCTCCGGGATGGAATTTTTTTGTACAGTGCCCAGGCTTCATTTTCTTGGCCGCGCGTTGATCTGGCCCGGCTGCTTCGGCGAGCGTATTCTCGGTGTGTTTGGATTATATTCTTCGAGTTTGTCAAAGTCTGTGGGATTCGTTTCTCTATCTGGGAAAGCTTTATTGGTTTCTATATCTGCTGCTATCCTATTTCTACGATCCTGGCATGTTTATTTTCCGTTGGAGTTCGAATTTCGTGGAAAAAGTTGTGTTGAATGAGAACATGTCGGCGAAAATGGCACCTCGTGTTTCCTACCTTGTATATTATTATTGTAGATAGAGTGAATTTGAACAAATTACTGCAAATGATCACGAAACTTCGTTGGAGCAATAAGGACAACAACAATTAACTGTAGAGTAAGTTTAATTGATCTTTATTTAGTATTTCCTAGAAATTTTAGGATGATATTTTTACCCCATACAAACACTGTAATTTTACTGGAACCGTACTGTGGTACTATCACAGAGCCTGGGTTACCTGTGCCCTGACCACCGCTAGGCTCGCTTCGCTCGCCAATATTTTTCATATTTAACCCCGTTTTTTGCCTTTTTCCCCCCGCTGCGGAGCCTGGCCCCAGGCCAGGTAGGGAGAAGGTCTAAAAGTGTTTCCTTTCTTTGGGTGGTGACGTCAATGCGTTGGCCTTGTCTTCTTCATCCTTACACATCAGTTGGAAGGGGACGACAAGAACATGGGACTAAGGCCCCGGTGTCATGGACCCTTTGACTTGTGCCGTCACGTCATTAGGGAGCTTTAGCAACGACGACAGTGACGGCAACCAGGACGTCAAAGAAGCAATAGGTTTATTACGCAAAACAACAACTTTGCACGTGCATCACGCTTTTTTGTACATTTCTTTACCGTCCTTGCACGACTACTACGTGAAAATGCCTAATTGCAAGTTTTATGGAGGACGTAAATGAGCGACAACGAATCTCTTTCTCTCTCTCTAAACTTGAGTGCGGTCCTCAAGAAATCAACTCCAGAGTAATTCGCCTACACTTGCCATTTTCAGCAAATTGGAATAAACTCGACAAAGATTGAAAAAACGGGAATTCATTTTAAACCTGACGTTTTCGCTGCCGTTGCCGTCGTCGATGCGAAAGCTCACTAATTGATCTCGGTAGGCGAGGTGAGGTCAAAAGTACACTAAAGCACGGGTGCGCAATGTGCTCTAAGGTGTACTATGTACTAAGGTGGTCTTCCCAATACGTCATTATAACGCAAATTGAAGATAGCATTTACTCTCCGAGGTAAATTAATGCGGTGTTGGTTTTTAATAATGAACTTGTTCGCGTTGTGGTCCATTCAGCATCTGCCGGTTTGCAGCGACAAACGAAAATTTGGTTTGGTTAACGGATTTGCCTTATTTAATTATCTATACAGTTATAAGAAAGGGCGGGTTTTAACGCCTTTTCTCGCACCTTCGTTAATGCCAAAAGACATTTTGCGCAATATAATTATGTTAGCATACGTTTTGTTATAATCAAATTGAAATCGTTGTTAATCAACTGGATCGAAACTGGACTATGACAGAACCCCTTTGTTTAAAGTTCATCAATGTCTGTTTGATCTTCTTATAAATAAAGTCAATATTTTTCCTATTGAAAGCTTATTTAAGACCTAATCGGCTTATTTCAGAGTTCTGAATGCAAATGTATAATTTTTTGATTGATTTGACCTATTTGCAGCATAACTTCTCTCTGAAATAAAATCAACATGACACAAGCTTCCTTGTCGCAAGATTAACCAAGCATAAACACGTGACTTCAAACTTGGCAAGGTAAAAAACGCACTTCGTAAAAATAGTTCTTAATGGTTTGTATTCAATAATACTAATAAGCCATAGCAGTACCTTAACAAAGTCATTGCAATTTAATCAAAAATACCTGTAAACATGGTATAGCATTGGTTTAACTTAATAGTAGTTAGCGGGATTTAACTGTGATTTTAGCACCGAGCTTTAAAGGAAAAGTTTCTATCGATTATTTCATAGATCTAATAATAAGCGTGTTTTAGCTTGCACTAGCGACCTACGTAACAATAAAAAACTAACATATCTCTGACCTGACCGTATTTTTCGAGGAACTAAAAGCTTTCGGTGAAATTTCAGAATTACTTTCCCCTAGAGCACTTTACACGACAAGCGGTTTATTTTGGTAACCGTCATCCTCTATAGATTAACAATTAACATTACTGCACGTCTTAGATATCGAACCAACAATCAATGTCCTTTCCCGTCTTAGCAAGACCGCCTTAGTGGGTTTCTGTAGTTAAAAAGGGAAAACAAAAAAAAAACTTTCTCAAAAGGGATAATTATTTTTATAAGCCTAACAATTTCAGACAACTTTCGGTGATCAGGATAAATTATTCAAATCTCTACCTTTTGAAACTGTTTGACTTTTACAGGAAGTGATAATGAATAGAAGGAGCTCGCTGTCAGAAGTTTATTTTTATATCATAATTATTATGACCCTGACTCTTAACTCTTTTTACTAAGTATAGAGAGAAAGAATTAAAGAATTACGCATCAAAGGGGATGGTGTTGTAATCACAAAAGACTGATGTCACGGTGTTTAGTTTTTTTGTGCCTTGTTGCACGCAACTTCACTATGACGTAAGGTGCTGTGGATTCAGCGAAATGAGTTTAACCCCCAAGTCTTCAGTTGGAGGCATATACAACGCCTATTTTTACTTATAATTTGTAGCTTCAATGTAGCTATAAATATTTGACAGTCTGCAGTTGTCGCTGAATTAACTACAGTCGGACCCACAAGCGGTCTGACCTAACAGTCGCACTGTTTGGCGGTCGCTTTGAACAGGGGCGGGCGTTTCCAAGTAAAGTGGCCGGGAAAATCATACTTCAGTACTTTGGACTCAGTGATCGTGCAAGTTCGAAAACAATAATGTGTTTTATTTAGATACGTAAAATCTCGTTCTGTATATTTTTAAAATAAACTTAACACAGAATTTGTTCAAAACAGATATGTCTATTTATAGTTGATCAGTTCCCTTCACAAGATGGGGTCAGTCCACATAGCTTACGGCCGGGAAGAACTCGACCACTGAAACAGTCGTATTCAATCACAGAAATTGTTGTTCGTTATTTCCGGCTCTATAGTTCCATAATGATTGATTTGGAGCACCGTTTAAACTTTGCCCTACATCATTGTTAGGCCAAGCAATAATGTTCAGAGAACTTCTACCTACAAAGTAGTACTTAAATCGTTCGTATCTTCACGCGGAGCTGAGTAAAAACTGACATCAATCGCGGATTAAGTTTTCTGCCTCTGTGTAGTTCTACACTGAAACAACACAGCATAGCCATCAGTGAGAATACATCTGTAGCCAGTGAAAGCAGTTTAAAAGTTTTTCACTCCTTCTTTTTTATCTTGTGGGTCTGCATTTTTCCAGCTTTCAGCCTTGTACGTTTGTCTTAAAGCCAATATTTTTCCCCTTAGTTTATTCTGCAGTGCTTTCTGCGTCGTCATGACCAATAATTCACGCTGTCTCCTGTTCAACACACGGTTTATAACCACAGCATCGTCGACAACTTAATTTCAGCCGATGATGGAGGCGAATGCAGTTTTCTTTTCATGTCTGTCGTGTTAGGAAATGAGTTGGGTTGCACGGGTGCAGAGATTTGTCTTGTGATTGTCTCTCTTGGTTTCCTAAAACCATCCTTAAGTACTAGAGTAGAAGGAGCGCTGCCTCTTCTTCTCTCGAAATCTATTTTCAGTCTCAGTTTCTTCTCAGTGTCCTTTTCAATTTCTTTAAGATTCTGAAAGATCTCGACAAAGGCTTCTTTCATGGCTTCTTCGTAACTTACACCTTTCGTGTTTTTGCTTTTCATCTCTGTGGTCTTCGTGCAGCTCTCCACGTACACGGCAGCTGAAACGTGTGAAAACCTTCTGAGCTGAAAGCCGGCCTAATTCTGAACTTTTGAGCTAAGTATTTCAAAATTTAAACACAAGGATCACTTAACCGGCTAATAGGCCTCTTATAGTTTGTAGCCAATCATATTTCAAACTGCCCTTTGACAAAGTCACGGTCAGTAGTTCTTTAGAAATAAAAAGTTTACTGTTTCGCGTGTTCACTAAAAGGGGTCTCCGCAACGCACGTGAGCCGGATATATAAGAGTGATCATTTTACTAAAATGAAGCTATGAAGGCAGTTTAATGTCTCCTCCTGTTTATCTTTAAGTAGAGGTAGCAGTATTCTCCAGTTTATAAGCCCAAATTTTCAGGGGCACCCACCGATTGTTTTCTGTAAAATATCTGTTCGAAGAAGCAAATATTGCTTAGAAGTTTCTATGTCTAAAGGGCGGCAAAAAATTTCCAGATTACCGCTCCACTGATTTTCAATTTTCCTTACGATTTTCTGAGGTTTAATCTTTCACATTTTCCTCCCCAGGTTGCCGCCCCTATTTAAGCTATATTTCGTAGAAAAAGAAAACCTACAATTTTTGGATTCGAAAATTACATGTGATGGAGAAAGAAATCAGAAAAGTTTTTAACTTCGTGAAGCATTAAATTGCATGTAGCATTTTCGGGAAAATAACACTTAAGTCCCCGGTAATTTCGAAAAGACTCAAGTTGCCTTTGATGACGGAACAGATACTACTTTCCACCAAAGTGTCGCTCAGAATGCATTTGTAGAAATCTCAAAGTCTTCTGGATAACCTAAAAAGTGTTAACAGTGTATTTAGGAGGAAATCGTCTTTGGGTGCCCCTGGCAATCTTTCATGTTGCTCTTTCCTCTTTAATGATTCAGTCCTTTAATTCCATTATCGTTTAATTCCATTATCGGTGGCAGCTTGTGGCAGCCTTGTTGGGTTTATTTAACCCAAACTAGGGCTATACTGTTTTTAGCCGCCCGAATGATAAAACATACAGATTTATCCAAGGCCAAAGGCGAAGCTCCCATTAATAAATTTATAGGTCACTTGAACAAACAACAACCTTGTGACCATGGCAAAGAAATCCACTTGGAGTTGAGCCTGCAATCAGTTGAAAACTGGTAATTTGTCAGCGGATAATTTCAAATGGGTCCGACACCTAAGCCCACCATACGGTCATGTGATACTGGTCAGTGGATATATCAGTGCTATATCAGGTTGAGTGGTGCCGGATCTCACAGTTGTCCACCTGGATCAGTACAATAACAACTTGAAAACCTTTTTGAAAACCGGGTTAGCAAAAAGAATCAACTTATTCTACTACTTAACAAGAAAAAATCATTCAAAAGCCGACTAGAAGCCTTTATTTGACGCCGGGCAGTAAGTTAGTGGTCCTAGAAGCATTTCAACGAGTTCAAATTTAAAATGACTCAAAGAACTTTAGAACATATATTCAGTAATCTGACTCCGTGAAGTTTGAAACCGGTGTCATTTTGTATGTTCATAATTTCTGCAAGAGATTTCGACAAAATGCTTTTGCAATACTGTAACTACATAATTATAGTCATGCAAATAAATCTTATGTTGTTGTAGCCTGCGTAGCTGGCGGTATTGTGTGGGTGCGAGATTAAAGTTTTGGCGGCGGAGCCGTGTTCCAAAAAAAGGGAGTAGGGACGAGGCGGTTGAAATACCGCCTGCCAGAAAACCCCGGTATTTTGAATAGTCCGCACACCAGTGTGCGGGGAAACGGATTGCTCGAGGGCCATACATATGTCAATCATGTTAGATGAGCCTTCGCATATATTTCCAAATTTAGGGAGCAAATGGCAAAATGAAAAAGACGTACATGTAAAGTGATTGTGATTTCCGCTTTAAAAAGAGCATAACTGATGACCAAATTGCCGAAATGGCGTCTTTAAACTTCACAGCGCTGGAATTGTCTTTATTTAGCCGTAAGAAACAAAGGTCAAAGAAAATAAAACACTATACAACTGCATCTGAGACCAAATCGTATCAGGAACACCTACAGAAGAATAAACCACCGGAAATGGTTACTCAGTATGCATGTAACAAACCAGCTTCATGACTTTTTAATGTTAAGCCTGGTGTTGCAAAAAAAAAAGATTTACTCAGTCAAAGTTTAGAATGATACATGCACTGTGTAGTACTAGTAACCTTCGCGCGAGAGCCGAGAAAATAAAAAAACCTCTGTTCAAGCAAACTCACAAGGTCACGTTTCACATTATCACGAGCTTAGGAGTCGTGTTTAGCCTGTCAACGCTTATTTCTAAACTGTCTCGCGCGAAAATAATCGGAAGTTTCAAATTGAAGGTTTCTCTTTGACTGGCTGATTAGCCTGCGAGCAAGCTCTCCATTTGGGGGATATCGTGAAAAGTACACGCGCGAGAGGCACGCGAGAGGAGACGCGGGCGCGGCTCGCTTCGCTCGCCCAAATAGGAGAGCTTGCTCGCAGGCTACTGGCTGATTTAATTGCGATCAGCTAAGGTGCCAAAAGTGGGCGGCATTCGAAAAATCATGGTTCTCTGGCAGGCGGTATTTCTCGCGGCTTCGCCGCTCGTGACGGCTCCGCCGTCAAATCTCACTCGACTATGCAAAAAAATAATACAACGGCTCCGCCGCCAAATCTCACTCGACCCTACTCCCTTTTTCTGGAACACGGCTCCGCCGCCAAAACTTTAATCTCGCACCCACACAATACCGCCAGCTACGCAGGCTAATGTTGTTGTTGTTGTTGTTGTCGTGAGAGAGTTGAAATTTTTTTCTGAAAATTTTATGTAAATCTATATCACCTGAGTAGTAAAGATTGTTCATCACCTTGATTGATCTCCTTATCTGATTCACGGCTTTGAGATTTGTTTTGCTCTTCAACGGGATAGAGTTATGATAGGAGCTTATTATAAAAAGTAAGAAAGACCGATCTGCGTTATTTTGCACATTCAATCCAAAGTGATATCGCAAAGATCAGCTATAAAGGAGGTTTTTTTTGTTTTCCGGTTAAACATTTGTTCTTTAACAGAGTGGAGAGTACACAATTGTGAAGGGGATTGCTAACATTGGAAACAATATATTCCCACTGGTGATATTATAATCAAATCTATTTAATAGGATATAATTATGCTGCCTGTAGAAATTCCGCAGATTATATTTAGCGGCACCGGCGACTATTTTCTGTAAAATATCTGTTCGGAGAAGCAAATATTGCCTAGAATTTTCTATGACTTGAGGACGGCTAAAAACTTCTAGATCACCGTTCCATTCATTTACAATTTTCGAAACTTATCTTATAAATTCCCTTCGATTTTCTGAAGTTTAACTTTCACATTTTACTTTCTAAGTTAGGTTATTTTTCGTAAAAAAAGGACATCTAAAATTTTCGGATTCATAAATGAGATGGCGAGAGGAATCAGAAAATGTCTCACTTTCGTAATACATCAAATTTCATCTAAAATTTTCCGAAAAATAATACTCAAGCCCTTTTAATTTGGGAGAGAATGTATTTCTACAGATCTAAAAGTACTATGGATAGCCTAAAAAGTGTTTTCAATGTATTAAGGAGGAAACCGTCGTTGGGTGCCTGTATATTGGGCACCTCAGTCGTGTATCGCTCTCCGATGATTGAATTCTTGCTTGTTCTTCGCAAGCTCTGGCTTTTACTTTTTAAATTAACTTCAATCAACCGCATAAATGGTCAAGTATTCTTAAGTGTTTTCTCCCCAGAAAGGTGCGTTCTCCTTTCGATTAAACGAATGAATCGGGAGTTGAATCTCCCTAGCTCTCTTGCTCACCATCGGCCAATCACGAACGCTCGAAAGAGGTAGACTGGTTTCCATACGCTGATTGGAGAATCTTGATCACATGGCCTTAGCGCGCGGAAAATGAAAAAGAAGCCGCGGTGTGTTGGTGTGTTGTGTCCTGACTTCCCAACTTGGGGAAGGCTGTAGTAGGAGTTTTGTTCGTTTCGTTTTCCTGATCCACTAGACGACTTGTGTGCGCGGTATGAAAGAGTTTTGGAGGGTTTTCCCCCAGGTGTTTTTTGAGAATTTTACAGAAGTGCGGAATATGTTCGAAACTCAGTTTCCTCGGTCCAAGCATATGTTGGAGAGCCTGAAAGCCCGGGACAAGGATGAAAGCACAAGCCTGGAGCCAAAATGTCACAAGACAAGCAACGCAGAGTCAAAAAAGAAGACTACTGCTTAGAATTTTCTTGGGTTTACGAGAGATCGCTTGCTGCTTCTTTATTGAATTCGATTTGTTTTACACGCACGTTTCCAAAACTCTTGAAATCAGGACTTTGCAAGTCACTGGAAGGCAATAACTTCCAGCCTGGGATTATGAATACGTGTAGGGACGTAGCCAGCACATAGACCTGTAGCCCCACGTCTACAAATTGTTGGCTTGATCACTCGGCTTGTAATAAATTGTGCATTGTTGGGTTGAGCTAAAAAACTTAAGATTTCAAAGTGTTAGTGAGGTTAGTACGCACTTACCCTGCGAAAACAGTTTCCTCCGATCTTTCTAGATAAGTTCTTATTAAGGCATGCGTGCTATTTTTAGGATATGCGGAAGTGACAGTCAGCCAGGCCTACAATTGGTTGCAAAGCTGGCTACGCCCCTGACATGCATGAAATAAACTCTAAGTACTACTCTTTAAACGGAGTTTAGCCAGTGTTTAACAAAACCGCTTTCTAGGGCATTTTCATTTTGCCCAACACTTTTATCTAAACACCGTTTATCGTGAGAGGTTTCATGAAAGCATATCGCCCCGACTAGAAAGCTGGTACTTAAGATAACACACTAAAACCAAGAGATCTGTAAGTCCAAAGATTTCTTAAACCGCAGCCTAAGTTAAACCTCGTTTAAATAACCGACCCTAAAAATCACTTGTTTTGGCTTTCATTGCATCAGGTAAAATCCAGAACTGGCTGACATAAGTAATCAATAAGATGAATGTAGCATTCTAATAGTCCAAAAATCAGTTTCAGTTGAAGAGATTTGTCAGAAAGTTCTGCGCAATCTTATTCAGGAATCAACCAAGCTAACGCACACTAAATTAAACCCGGGTCAAACTTCGAGCTTCACATGTGACCAAGGCAGTGATACTAATGGGCAAAATCTATTGTTCTCATTCATTAGCACTATAAAGTTCAACGCTTGACCCGGGCCTAACAATACATATCACAAGAGACTCAACCTCCTTCACGTGTATCCCAGAGACTCGTGAGTCAGCAAACTTTTCATTTGTAAAGAACCACTAGCCGTGACTTTGTCAGTGGAATGTGATTGGATACAAACTTTTGACCGCCTATAATCCGGTTGGATGCACCTTATATTTATATAAGAAAAACTTAGCTCAAATGTTCAGAATTAAGCTGACTTGCAGTGCAGAGGTTTTCACAATCTTTTGTTGTAACAACTATCGGCTACGTGAACTACTACGTAGGTGAAGAACAAAGCCAGGGGATGAAAAGCAAACACAACAAGGGCCTTTGCTACGAAGAAGCCATGCGAGAAGCCCTTAGTGAGATCTTTCAGAATCTTAGGGAGATTGAAAACAACAATGATAAGAAATTTAAACTGAGACAGAAGATGGATTTCGAAAGAAGAAGAGGTAGCGCTCCTGCTTTATCACCACTTAAGGAGGAAAAGACATTTTTTAGGCAACCAGCACTAAGGCGAGGCTCTGCACCTGTCCTACTTAAATCAAGTCCAACGAAAGCATGACATCATCATCTCCTGAAAGACATTTGATTGACGATGCCGTGAATATTTTCGTGTTTTGACGAAGTGGAGACCAGCGATGATTATGGTTGCAGTTTCGACGCATAGTGAAATCACCGCGGGCGAAAATGGAAAGCTGAGTGAGATACGCACATGTCGCAGGATAAATGAAGATGGAAAGCTGAACGATACACACACAGAGCAAAAGACAGAGTTAATAACAGTTAAGCTGTCTTCATTGGCTGCAGAAGTCACCAAAGTGAATGCTGTGTACAAAAAAAATTCATGTAGTGTGCGTAGAAATGCAAGAACTCCAAATTCCTGAAAGTTATACTTAGCCGGGCTTTATACGGAAGAAAAACGTTTTTTGACTGAAAAAGAGTTGTTCACAGTTAGGCCGCTTGCTTACTAATTAGTATTTGACATGTATTATTGAGTGACCCCATTTTGATTAATTTGAGAAACAAAATATGTTGTATTTTATCCGGTAAACTCTTAAAAGGAATGCACAAAGGGCTTTCTAAATAAAACAAAGCAGTTAACTTACAGGATGAAAAATTCAGAGAAGCATAGGTTAAAGGTAATAATCGGTTCACATTTAACGTTTGCTGCCTTTTTTCAGCAAGTTCGCGCAGACGCTGCAGTCTTATGTAAGACATAGTCTGTTCTTCCTCCCTTTCAGATCATCCTTCTCAAAAACGTTCTGCAGTTCTAGACTCACAAATTAACTTGATGTTTACACAGTTCTGAGTTTATGAATACTTAGAAACCCACAAAGGTGGCTTGAACATGACTAATGGCAGTAATGGCTGGAGGGGTTTTAGATCTAACATGTGCACGTGCAGCAATTTTAATCGATTATCGTTAAAGTAAGACCGTTATAAAACAATCCACTCAATTTGCAGACGTAAAGTAATTCCTTTTGGTAAATATATCTATGGTCTACTTTAGTTCCTGAAAATACAGTCAGAGCTTTTCCTAGGCCTCTTAATTCTTATCGGCTGCATAGTGCCGAAAGCGAAACAAACTAAGAATGCGGCTAAAATTACCAAACTTTAGTAACTTTTCGTGAACGGTTCGCTCGGTGACGTGAGAACTACAGTTAACTACCAAATCGTGACGCCAAGGAATGTAAACTATTATGCCGGTTTAACTCACCGGCTCAGCTACTGCAGGTATAATTATAAAACGATTATCGTACAATGACACTGTTTTAAAGCGGAGTTATAAATTATGATATTAGTACCGACAACCAGTAATTTAATTTTTTTTTTTCGCAGGGTGTATAAACACGGTTAAACAATAGTGTCATTGATACGATAAAGGAAAAAGAGATGCTAGGGCTCCGCTTAGAATGAGTTGTTATATTGGGTAACGAAACAATAGATGAATAACTCTAGCACTGTCCCTAGCGCATAAAACAACAGCAGGTGTGTGTTTCAAAAGCCGCAGATTTCTGATGAATCTGATAACCCAACTTCATGGCCACAGATGTATGCGACTTACATAAGACGCTTCTTACGTAAGATTCGTCTTATGTAAGACGTTACGAGCGTGCCGTAAAAATGGCATTAATTAAACGTGAATTAAGACTCGACTTAGGCTATAATCATGCACACTAGACTATGCCCGATAGCTTTTCGTGCCGACACGAAAAGATATCCGGCTTAGCGTGAACATCTATAATCCGAGATCGGCGGGCCAAAGCTTCGCTCCGTAGGAAAAATCACGCGGGAATCACCGTTCTTCTGTGTGAACATAAGCCTTATCTGTTCAGCCCTATCTGGTGTGGTTTCCTTGCGGAGGCGCAAAAGCTATCAGGCATAGTGTAAACATAGCATTAGAAAAGTGTTACAGGAGCTAAGGTTCGCGTGTAGCCTAAGTAGCGTCTCACCTACATCTGTAACATTCAAGCTAACATTATATGCACCATTTATATTTACGCAAGATTTCCTTCTTACTACATGCATAAGTCGTACCTCGTCACTCCTGAGGTCACGTGTTTCTGCTCCAGTAATTTCGACGTATAATTTGTTGATTGATTTGATATAAAAAACGGCTCACAACTCAATAAAATACAAACAGACTTGACCCTCCCCTGCGTAGCATGGCGGTTTTGGTTGCTAAGTAATAAAGGCGGGCGAGGGCAGAAAAACCGCGAGGATGCCCCACCCATTTTTAAAGAGAAAAGCCCTGGGGACGAGGTTGGAGATTGGGGCGGGAGCGCGCGAATTTCGACCGCCATGCTACGCAGGCTAATTTGACCCAGGTTTTCCAAGCAACAAGTTTATAAAAAGAACAACTGCTCGAATTAACATTCCCTTTGATCATATCCTGAAAATGCTGAGGCATTGGCAAATATGTTTTGAATGAATGGTAAAACAATTATGCGCATAAACCAAAAATATGGACTTCTTTTTTTGTTTTTTGTTTTTTACTAATCTATTTCGATTTTTTTCTCGCGTTCTTTTCCCCTTTGCCTATCTTTTTAAAGGCAGTTTGTTGCCCGTTATCGTCCTTCTTTCGCATGAAATGTTGGCTGGCTTTCTTTCCCACAAAGGAAGAAATTTAATCGGTAAAGAGTAGTAGGTGAATGGCAAAATTGGTAGTGGATTTTTTCCCCAAATGTTGCTTGTTTTTGTCTGTAACTGTCAGAATTGGTCAAAATTTACTATACGAGGTACCAGTGGAAAGCTCTATCCTCGCAAGAGAGGATTAGCCCCTTTATCCTCTCTTGATCCTCGTTAATTGTGCTAATTACCATTTTAAAAGCTTTAATGAAAATCATGATGGGTCCAGGAAAAATAATATGCATGGGTCCATATAGACCCAAAACGGGCAAAAGTAGCAAGCCTGCTGAATTTGTGCTCTTTTAGTTTTTTTTTTTCGCGATTATTCCTTATACTTTGTTAAATGTAGGCAAACCCTCCTGGAGTTGAGTTATTCCTAGGGACCATGTACAAGTTCGACCCGGGTCTCATTTAGGGTGTGCTAACCTGGTCGTGTTCCTGAATAAGAATACTCAGAACTTTGTGACAGTCTCTTCGACTTCAACTTATTTTTTGACTATTAGAATGTTTCATTCATCTTATTGATCACATTTTGAAAATATATTTAAAAATGCTGCTTTGGGCCTTACAAATAATAAATTATTATCAATTATTATTATTATTATTTATGCACATGTAGAAGACGCGATCGTAACGCACTTTGATTCAGGGCCGTAGCCAGGAAGAAACTACAACCGAGGCGAACACACGGTCCGTTGTACGAAATCAGCCGTATGAAATCTTCTAATATTATCAGTCTGATAAAAAAAAAAAAATCGACAGTATTTGGTAAAATTTTACCGAGGCGAGTGCCTCGGTTCGCCTCATACTGGCTACGGCGGTGTGATTGGAAGAAATAAAAACGCATTCTATTGGTCTATAGGTGCGAGGACCCACACACGCCCCGGCTTCATTTCGCGATCATTTTTATTTTCCGCGCGCTAAGGCCATGTGATCAATATTCTCCAATCAGCGTATGGAACCAGTCTACCACTTTCGAGCGTTCGTGCACTTACGAATGGCGGACGTAATGATATGCAAGAGAACTTTAACTCTCGATTCATTCGTTTATTCGAAAGGAAAACACACCTTTTTGGGGAGAAAAACACTTAAGATTACCTGACCATTTGTGCGGTTGATTGAAGTTAAAGAAAAAGTTAGAATTTCCGATGAACAAGCGAGAATTCAATCATCCGAGAGCGATAAACTTGAAGAAGAGGTTCTGACCTGAAAACACGATGTAAGTTTTAATGGACTTGCTATTGACTACTGTATTTTGTTATACTATGACTGTAAGGTTAGATGGGCTTGCTTTCTGGTTTTTATTTTGTACTTCTACTCAAGCATAATATATATATACCAAGTACTTTGCCTCGACATTCAAGTTTTTTCTGGTGAAAGTATACCACAGGACACCCAAGTTCGGGTACATATTGGAAGTGAGGTGCTGCCCCATGAAGAAAAAGAAAAGGCTAAGACAATCAGTAATTACCCGGCCTTCCTTTCAGGAAGAGAAGGGTTATAAAATGGCCTGGGTTTTTCCTTTGTCGTCGAATCGGCCTCTGCTCTTTGAAGCGCATGCTTGTACTGGCAGAATATCACGTGATCGATTTTCGGCAAATTCTTTGGCTTAGAGGCAAAATCCCCTTGACATGTTGTTGAAAACAAAAGGCTGCCAGCTTTTTTGTCAGTCGGTAGTGTTAACGTTGTGGTTTTGTTTCCTCTATGAGAGATCGACAATCATTTTGGTCGTTGTTTAGTTATATGTGTTGTCTAGAGGATGATGCATCCCGGACCTGTCAGACATACACAGTGGCTTGATCCATTTAATCAAGATTGGTGTTGCGATCGCTGGTTGCGAGAAGAAGATTTCACTGATTATGTTTAATAGTGCAAGTCGCAAGAATTTGTATAGCAGTTGAAGAAACACTATTGGGCTTTGTTTTGGCGAGAAAGCGTGTACCAAGGTGAAAGGAAGAAGCAGAGTTGTAAAACGGATGGACCATTTTTGTGTTAAATGGTATAACTTTACTGTTCGATCTTTACAAACAGGTCCACACACGTCACTGTAAACACCTTAGAAATTTTATGCTTTATAGCTTTTATCACAAAATAGTAAGACACATTTTAGAATAAATTATTTACACGTAGTAACACAGGTTGCGGTAGTCAAACCTTCCAAGAAATCAGAACTGAAAACGTGCCTGATGGTCATTTACATCCAATGAAAAAACCTTTAAAAATTAGGGTCCAGTATGGTGAAATGACAAAGTGAAAAGATTTGCAAAGTGCAGCTGTGTAACAGTTTCCAGTCTACATTTATTACTGCATTTTTTTCCATTAGTTTTATTTCATAACTTTTTTTGTTGTCATTGTTTAAAACGATGTAATATTCTGGCTACAACTGTATTATGAACTTCCTAGAAGTGAAGGAAAATAAGAAAGTAGGTTTTTTTCATCTGCCCATCTTCAGGTTTTGCAGAAAAATTAACTGGTCCTTAGATCTCTGATGAAATTAAATTGAAGGCTATTTTGGGTAACAGCCAGTTTTTTGTCTATATACAGTGTATTATAGGCTAACTATCTGGTTTTGTTTGCAGGGAAAAAATGTCATCACTGGAAATTCCTTCTTTTTTGGTATTGTTGAGGACAAAGGAAAGTAGAGAAAAAAATTAATGTTGGTACATGTACATGTAAAACCCAAACCTGGAGTGTACATTCATCCAAGTTGACTGCGTAATGATCACAACACAGGTTTGAATATTTTTTTTTTTTCATTTGTTCTAATGAACAAGTGTTCTTCGTTTTGTCTGTGTGTTTTATGCAAGTTTAAGAATGAGTTTTTTTTATTGACTTGATATTATCTTCTTATTCTGGGGGCTGTTTGAGGGACCCCAATCACTGGATGTTAGTTGTAAGTTCTTGTGTGTGTTCAAGGATATTTACATAAGTTGAAAACTATAAGCTAATACCTTTTTGGGGAGGGCTGTCCAATACTCACCAGTTGCAATGCGACCACTGGTTTCCCCACGAAAATAAAAAATTTAAAAATTTATAGATTTTTGTATTGTATCTGTTTCATAATTAAAATCTTACTTTCAGTGCTGTTCTCGCTCTATTTTAGAGTGCTGAAATGTATTGCAACCTAAAAAACGACTGATGGAAGATTCAATAATGTACTTATGTCTGCTGCAGATGGTGGCTCATGACCTTATGAATATTCTGCAGTAGAATCAAGGCCCTAAGTTGGGATCGCTAAAATTACAAAATATTCTCATAAAATAGAAAAGGAAGATAAGAGAAAAGAAAAAGAAGTGAAGACCATAAGTAGTAGTTTTAGGAAAGAGTAGCTCAACAGACAAAACATAACTACCCTGTAGACTATAGGATATAGACTGGAGAATAAACATATTTCTTAGATAGCCCGGATAGCAGGTCAAAAACAAGCTCTGGAACAAAATAATTTTTCAACCCAATAGATGAGTGTCGGGAATTGTGCCTGAAGAACATGGAGCCACAAGACAAGCAGCACAGCCGAACACGTAGGGTAACCATGACAACCCTGTGAGCGGCAACCACCAAGCAAAATCAGTGGAAACTAAAATGGTTACCACATACTTACTGAGAACTATAATCCTGTAAGAGAAGTGTAAGAATTTGCTTGTTGAAGGCATCCATCTTTTCAGTATTATGCGCACCACAAAAGTGTAGCAGTTTGTATAATATAAAACGGTAAAAAGTTTGAATCCAGGAGTCATTTCATTGTACGTTGAACATGATCAGCCAGGTGAAATTATACATACAGCTGTAGACCTGAATAGGACTTTTGTTGACTGTGACTGACATTTGACAACCTTTGTGGTAGTCATGTTCAGAGTCAAAGTGAGTTGTATCATGTCCGTTTCTGGTATTAAACTCTGGTTATTGACCTGACTGGTCAATTAAGTTGCAATGTCATTGGTCGTCTGTAAGGTAGGCCATGATGGTTTTTTTTTAATATTGGCCATGATGAATCAAAATGTCATTCATTCGGTGAGTTTTGTTCATTTATTGTGCATCAAACTGTCAGTTGTCCAGTCAATCCATTCTCTTGTAGTTAGTTTTGTTTGTTCATCAATAAGTCGTTTGTACGGTGCCAGTAACTGTTGGCTACGATTCAGTGGCATGAGTCCTGGTCGATTTGATGACTGTTTCATCTGTAAAGGGTACAGTAAAAAATTGGGGGGATTGGGAAATGTGTTATTAATACAGTTTGTTTTGTTTTTCCTAAGTACTTTTTAATACTAGATGAACCTAAAATGTGTTACTGACAAATTTGCAACTTCATGTCAAACAAATACTTCTCCTGTTTATTTTTAAAAAGGCTCAAACAGTCAAGAGTAACTCTAACAAAGGAGCAGCCTATAAACTCTGTAGCACACTACTGTTTTGATCAATTTCTTCAACTTATTTTCTCTATTCTGTGTTTTAACTTAAAAATTGGTTAGTAGTTAAGTTTCTCTGCTGTGTTTAATGTGCTATTTTGAATTATTATTTACTTCAACTTGGGGTCCATTGCCAGTGGATGAATTGTAAGACATTCTTAAGGACTCTGAGAAGATTGCTCAGTCTTGGGAATCAGAATCTACTCTACCTTTTTATAGGTTGGTGGGGGCTTAGTCTTAAGCTCATTCCATGGCATTATCATTATTAGAATCTCTGAATGCTTTGCAAATTGCCTAATTTTTTCTTTAAAGGTGGTTTATTTTAGTAATTCAATGATAAATTATTAATTTTATTTCAGAGGGAAGTGCAAATAATTATGTGAATTTGGTGAAATGGATCAAAAGAGGTGAGTTACTGTGCATGGGGCTAGATTTTCATGATACCAGAATGACTTTCATTCTGGAATGAGTCCTGTTCATATTATTTTTTGTTTACAAGATACTGAACAACATTTCATTATTGTACCATTAATTCCAGGATGAGCTCAATCCAGTTTTCAATGACCATTAATTATTTTTCAAATGAAATTATTGTTCTGGTACGGAGACAGGTAACCCAAGCTCACGAGTGTTGTTGTTGTTGTTGTTGTGTAACATAATTATTAGAAGGGTTCGTATGGGGATTTAAGCGATCATTATTTAGGGGTCAAAAATGGTAATAAAGATACATCATATTAATATCTTAATTCTGTCTTTGTTTAAATTTATGGTGTTTTCTTAGCATTTTTGGCTGTTTCTGGGCGATTCCAGCGAGTTTTATAGTTCTGTTGTTGTTGTTGATAGTGACTGCAGAGCACGAAAATCGGCTTGCCAAAGTAATGACTCTCTTCCATCGGGTACCGTAGTCCAGCATATTTGGTGACAAACAGTAGTTGAGAACTTCCCAGTTATTTGACTCTTTGTGCCAACCCTATACATTTGCAAAATAGTGCTTTCAGATTATAGTCAGTTTGTGATTAAAGTTCTGAATTTTTCTTGCCACCAGTTAGAAGAACAAGTCCAAAAGAAGTGGATACACCACAAGTAATTAACATGTGCCTTGGAGATTGATTTTCAAGGTTACATAAAGGACAAACTTAAACGTGCATCTTGTTAGCTTAAACTGAAAGCTAAATGGGTCCAGGAAGGAAAATATGCATTGTTCCACGTAGAACAAAAACAACCGAAGCTGTTATCAAAGGGTTTGGTGTAATTTCCAGGATTTTTACTTAGAACAGTTATAAATTATTTTAAAATAAAACTAGGAAGTGTCTATTGATAAATCATATCAACAACAATGTCAATATAGGCGTAGACTGAACAGTTGTCTATTTTTTCCCCAGCACCATGAATCCAACAGAATATAAAGGAAGTTTGTGATTACAGACTGTAGCTGCACACTGGTGGTGAAATGTCATAACAAAGGAAGCAGCATTCAAGGACCTGTTGGAAAGATGTCTGGGGTTCATAGTAATTTGATAACAAAGCAAAGGATACTAATGTCATGTAATGTGCTATAACAGTCAAAGTCAATTCTCTTTTCTCTGCGGGTATATTTGGGAAATATTTAATATCCATTTCAGGTTGTTATTTCAAAGAGAAGGCTGGTTATTTTGGCACTGATTATGTGATTCGCCTGTCCACATTAATTTACTGAAATTAATTTTATGTCAGTCGAGTGACAGCAAGAGTTGGATCAAGAAGGAAAGTGATGTCATTTTTTCCGAGGATTTGACTTTATAAGTGTACAAATGCTTCTTATTTAGTATGCTGCAGTTGAATTTCCAGAAATTTAAATTCTCAAACACTGTGGTAAGTAAGCAGCATTCATATGTGGTTTGTACAATCTTGAAAGGTCTTTAATTTTATTCGTCATCTTAAAAAGCCCTTGAATTCGTTTAAGGTCCTTGAAAAGTACTAGATTCTTTTATTAGGTCTTGAAAAGTCCTAGAAATTCAATATCTTTTTAAATTATGTCACACTGTTTTCTGTGAAATTAGCTAGATTATTTTGCAGAAGAAAATTTAGCTCGTCCTTGGTGTAAGAACCTGTAAAACTCATGGGTAATCTAAATCTTAAAATAGTTTTGTGCATGAACAGTATATTTCTGTTTCCTTATTTTAAATGCTATTTCTGTACCTCAGATGCAACTTCATGTCATACCCAGTCAAAAATGGTGGAAGTTATAGAATGGGTTGATTTTCAGTTGAATTATTGAAGTCTGCATCTGTACAGCATAAGTAACCAATATCTTAATTTACTCTGAAGGGTCAAGGGACTGGCAAAATTTGTTCACTATAACAAGGTTCTTTTTCATATTTTTTACTATTACTGGGGCAAAACAAATCGTTTGATATACCAAGGACTTCCTTATACTATATAGGTGTTCGTTATAACAACTGTAGTACCAAAGGTAAACACAATCTTTCAGCCACTTGTGCTTTATGACTCACAATGATGGCATTTCTACTTTCTTAGTTTGTCTGCCATTTGCTTGTTTTCTAATTTTTCCAGCGTCAGTCATTTTTAAAAGAGATTATCCTTTTATAGTAATGAGGCCCTCTCAAATTGAAATTTTGTTTTTGCACCCTAGGGTGAAGAGGAGATACTATTGGTATTACTGTTACTATTATATATTACTAATACTATTGGTCTATAACCTGAATTTCAAAACCTATCTTTTCATGTATAGAGATAGCCATGGCGTGTTGGTAATTTACTATTGTTTTTGTACTTTTCTGAATACTCGAGGCTAGCTAGTCATATGTTACAATGGGCCTTTTGAAGGTGGGCAGTTGTGTGATGCAAAATCACCAAGCTGGGAGGCAAGGATTGTGGCCAGTTGACAGCTCTCAAAACAGGGTATTTGCTAACCAAAATCACCCTGCTTAACTCTAAATGGATATCTTTGCAAAGGTTACAAGTTCATTGTTTGAAGTAAATTATTAATTTAATAATGGGAACTTTTGCCTTCAGCCTTGGCTAAATCTATATATTATTACATATGTACTACAACCTGCCTAGGGTGCTGAGGCAAAAAAATTCTATCATTACTCCCTTTCTTCTATTAAAGAACCACCATTATTTCTTGCTTTCCCGTATAACCGTTTTGGCCAGTCAAGTGCTATGAAACTATTATACTTACATGCAAGAAATTCACTGGAACAAGGCAAACAAAGAGCTCATCCCCCAATGGGCATTGCGGGAAAGCAAGAAATACAACTGTTAGTCCTTTAAAAAAAGGGAGAGTTCCAAATGATAGTATTTTTTGCCTCAGCACCCAAAGCTTCTTGTAGCTAATAATGTTTAATTATGTTTTTCTACACCCACTGCCTTTAGATAATAGGAAATGAGCCTGGCATCGTTCATTCACATCCACATGTCTAATTAGAAACCCAAGAAAGTGAGATCAAGCCCAAATTATTCATAATCTCAAGCTCTAGTGACCGTTTAGTTGGTCTTCTTTGCACAGCTTTCTTTCAATCAGGTTTTTTCTGTGTATTGTCATTGAACATTTCCAGAGGCCAGCTCGTTGAACAAAATAACACTTCCTGTGGCAGAACCTAAATCCCTAAGAATACAGAAACAAGTTTTCCCTTGAAAGAATTGCTCGTGTAAATTGGAGAACTTGGTAGTTTTTCTCGGAGATCATGAAAAAAACTGTCAGCGTTCATTTACACCACGTAAGAAAAGTTGTTCTAGGAAAAGGGGCTGAGGATGCTCTTCTCAAAGTTATGCCTCATTTGCAACTCCTTAGTAATTTCTTCATGTAAATGGGGAAACTTGGCAAGTTCTGTGCTATTTCAAGGAAAAACGTACTCGCTGCTTGAAGGAAGCGAACGTAGCCTGCGTAGCAGGCGCTTGGAAGTAGTGGGCGAAAGGGAGAACGGGTGAGCGCGAGGGAGTCGCACGCCCGTTTTTTCTTGTGCCTACTACTTCCAAGCGCCTGCTACGCAGGCTAAAGTGAGTCCAGCCCTGACGCTATTCAAGGTCATGTTCAACACCATTAACACAAATTAAGAGGGCTTAAGTGCACAACGAGCCCCTTACACACTATCCATGTGCATGGTATAAGGCAGGAAGAAAGTCAAACCCTACACCAGGAACACTAGAATTGTCTTGCTGCTGATTTTCCCATAATTCCAGCATTTATAATACAGGGCCAGTACAGTGGCAAATGTCTTTAAAGCCATTTCAAAATTAATATTCTATAAAAAGATACAGTAATTTTAGTTATACTTTATGTTAATTACCCATTGTAGATCACGTGATATTCTCTGCGGGTTAAAGCCTTTAGAGAAGAGGTCTTTTCAAAAATTCAATGTTCTCACGTAAATCATAATGCACTTTATTTAACCCTCCCCCCCTCCCCTCTAAATTTTGCATAAGCATTGTCTTTGATTTCTCTTGGGACCACTGTAATACCCAGGAAAAATTTGGAAACATTGGTTATGCAAAATTTTGGTGGATATACAAGGTGCATTATGATCTAGGTGAAAGTGGTGAATTTAAAACAATTGATCCTCTCCATCTACACCACCAAATAAAACTTGTCTACTCTTTATGTTTGGAAATTGGGCCCTTTCCTACCCCCATTTATCTTCGGCTGATGACTAAACAGAAAGGAAGGGGCTGAGGGCGGTAGCTCACACCCCTTTCCCCTTCCCGGGAGAGGAATGGGGTTAGGGTAGGTGAATAGCGTTTTTCATCAGCTTTACCATTGTGATGAAAATACATATAGAGACGATATTACTCGATATATAAGTAAAGGAGATAACACGTGCATAAATTATACAAAGAAGTACTGGTTTTGTTAAATATATTTTCTGTGCTATCAACAGGTTATAATAATTTTTTAGTTCTTACATTATGCAATTAATGGTACTTGTCAATACGCAATTTGGCCTTTGGGTTACATAAATATTTATTTAATAAACTATTTATGTGGTTTTTTGCACAAATAAACGCTTTGTATCCAGCAGGCAGTAATACAGAGACTAACGTCTTTTTATTGCTGTCAAGCCTTAAATTCCTAGGACATCCTTAAGAAACGTGAAATATATGCGTAACCGAAAAGCTGTCCTAATTTCTAAACTAGGGCAGTGCGGCGCTCTTTTGAGTAAACACATTAAAAATACTCCAATTTCAAGAATACGCCATGCGGCGCTATCTTGAGTATACAGACCTCAAAATACGGTTCTAGAACGTGGCCTCGCGGCGCTCTTTTGAGTAGAGAAGTTTAAAAAATACCCCATTTTCCAGAACATAGTAGTGCGCTCTTTTGACTACAACAAGGCTTAAAGACTCCGTCTTGGGAAACACGGCAATGCGGCGCTCTTTCGAGTAAATGAGGAAGGATATGAATAAATTACCCAAAATATGAATATATGAATAAATTACCCCGCAGTGGGGTGTGGGCTCCACTCCCCTCCCGGGAAGGGGGAGAGTGGGGTGTGGGCTCCCGCCCTCACCCCCCTCCCCCACTGGGGGAGGGGGGTGTGGGCTGGGCCTCCGCCCCACACCCCACTTGTAAATAGACAAGTTAGAGTGTTTATCCTTCAAGGAAAAACTTGTCTTATTTTTCTATCTATGTTACCAAACAAAACATCCCTGCTAAGATTTCTCAACAAAAACCGTTCACTTTAGTCACTAGCAGAAGTAAGTAAGGGGAAGAAAGGTCCCGATTGTTTTATATAAACTGGTAAGATAATTGATAAGTTTTATTTGGTGGTTTAAATGGAAAAGAAGTCAAGAACACTTTTTTCACATTTACCACTTTTACTTAGACAATAATACACCTTGTTTTCCTTGAAATTTGGCCTAACCATTGTATTCAAACAATAACAAATAACAAATTAAAAATATACTAATGACTAATGGCCGATTTAGACGGTACAATTTTTGCTTACGACTATCGTGCGCGACTACCATACGTCATGACTTCACGACAGATTGTGTCGTGTTAATTAACCCACGACATTCGTACGACACATGTGGATGTCACTAGTGTAAATTTCCGCGTGTGGATGGTCGAAAGTCATGACGTATGCTAGTCGCGCACGATAGTTGTAAGCAAAAATCGTATCGTCAAAATCTGGCTTACTCCTTATTTAAAACGACTTTTCTGGTAAAACAACATGGTTGTCCGCAAAATCCTCGAAAGGCTGCGGTAATTTACTGTTATTTTTCAATATCCTTTGGGTTCTGTTTTTGGTGTATCTTCTTAAAGGTCAGTGCTCTTGAACTTCATTCTTGCAAACTGTCTGAAAGAAATTAAAATAAAAGCAAGAGGAATTTTGAGATTTAGAATTCTTTTAATTAAACAGTAGATAAAATTCCTTGATTTTTATTGATGAATGTTTACGTATAGATTACACTTCGAGGATATTACCCCCCAGTACTTTTGCTTATTGACAAATGTTTCTTTATATTTTACAAATTAAGCTTATTTCAGCTGCTTCTGAAAAGTCCATGTGAAGAAGGTATCAGCATCAGGCCTTCGCGGGCATTACTAAGGCAAAACCACGGCAGGTAAACCTTTTCGACCGTTATTTTCCTTTGCATATTATAGATTTGTTTAAAGTTTGATTCATTTTAACTGGAGATAATCCCGCTAAACTGCGTCTATAGACAAATGGGGTAGGGTAAAAACATGAAATAGGTTTTTGGAAGTTTTCTTTTTCAGTTAAGTTCACTTTTTAGAAACTTGTGTGAAACTGAAATTAACTGGAAAAATTGCAAAGATTGACCAAGAGGACTCGTGTCTCTTTTCATATAATCACCATTCCCTAACTTTAAAGATTGTGAGTGTGGCTAAACAAAATTTATAGAGAAGGAAAGATTTTATTAAAACCTTTATTAAAGAGTAATTACGTAGGCCAAAATAATAAAACAAAACCTTTGCTAATGCACTTTCTTAGCCTTGCATAAAATCGCCAGATACGAGATTTCATCACGCAAGAAACAAAATCAGTTTCAAATCAGTTTAATTCAATTTCACTGGAAGATTACACTCTCAATCCATGTAAGTTAGGCAAGCCTAAAAGAGGAAACAAAATGAAGATATAATATTTGTTAGTTTTTTTATTTTGTATTTAGTTATTTTTATAACTTAATTTTGAGGACATGAAAAAAAATAGCCTAGCGTAGTGTCAGCTAGTAAGTTAGACCTGATTAAAGAAACTCTAAAAACAAGTATTGTCTTCCTATTTTGCGGATTGCCAACTAGGTTAAAGTTAGAGAATAATATCTGAGAATACTTTTTTCTTATTTCAGCTCAGCCTTAATTGTTGCAAAGCGTTCTCTTCTCTTTAAAATGGTAATTTCACTTTTTAAAACTAAGAATTTGAAATTTTATCGGTGATAATTTTTTTTACTCAAATAAATTGGGCGAGTGTTTTAAAATAAGCAAACGCAATCCCTGCCATTCAAACTGTAGAAACTCTACTTGCTTACAAGGACTCGCAAAAGTTTTTAAATATTGGGTGACCCAGAAATCGAAATATACTGTTGCAAGTTACACTTTTTGTTCTACCTTTCTTGGTCTAACGTGTTGTACTGGCTTCAAATTACGAATGCATAATTTTCTTAGTAACGGAATGAGTAGTGACATCTGCTGGAATGACAAAATCATTTCAGGTTTCTTAGTTCACAGAATTCATACAAGTTCAGTTTAAATTCTTCTCTATGCTGATGTACAAACAAACGAAATATAGAGAGAAATATATGTGCTCACTGTGGCTAAGTTTTTAATGAAATTCTTTTGCGAGTGAGCAGACTAAATCTTGAAATTTCATGCTCTTAAGTCAGTGCATCAAATCCCTGACCCTATTCAGCCGAGAGGGTTGTTTTGACCTCCTGGGACGATTAAATGCACTCATAGTTTTATAACTAAAATGTAAAGCAAAGACTTTGAAACTTTTCTGATAAATTATTTAATCTAAAGGGATAGGTGGAAATCAAAAAACGCACTCCTGACATTTTTAGAATATAAAAATTCTAACATATGACAACTTGGAAAAAAATTTTTGAATAGAGTGACAAAGAAATCGAAAGATTATGTTGAAAAGTTTGAACTTTGCATGCTGGACCTAACGTTTTTATATCGATCGAATATACTAGCTGCCAAGACCTGATTCTTTTTAATTAGAGAAATTTGAGGTTTTCTGTTTCCAAACAATCTCAACCATAAACTGATCTCTTTTAACATAAGACAATTTAATGAAATGTGGAAAATACATGTACGACACGATCCGAATTATTCTCCGTGTCTTATATACAAAAAAAGAGTGTAGAAAGAAAGAAATGTGCGTCAATGAAGCAAGCCTGCTGGAGATAGAAGCTCTAGTAGGCAAAACACTTGTTCACTGAGACTAAGATTTTAATGCAATTCTTATGAAAGTTAGAAGACAAAATCTGGAAAAAAATTTCTTATTTCAATTACTTCTACTCGATCTTAAGCCAATTCATACTAGCTTCATCGTTTTAAAGATCTATTTATAATTTAACGACAATGTAATGTGTATTTTCTGAACCCATATTTCACTGCTCTAGCCTATAAACATAAATTCTAAACATAAATTCAAAAGACTAAAATAGGAACGCGTCTAATGAAATCATTAAGTTGGCAAACATTGAACAGAAATTCTATAACAATGGCAGTGACGTCACGATGAAGTCATATGATGAAAATGAACTGAAAGTATCCGCCATCTTAGATTTGCCATTTTGAATTAATTAAATGTATTTATTTTGCTTTAAAAACTTAAAAATTGAGGGAATCATTGATTGCATTAAATTTCGTTTGTTTATAAAAGGGTATCTTGGACGAAAAATGAATCTACAAGTAAGATCAAATTCTAAAAGAAGTAAACATCATTGTAAATTAAACTTGACAACTGTCATTTTGGTCATTTTAAACTCATGTTTCTCTTAAATAACTGCCTAAATAACCTGGGTTGCATTAACAGCTAAAATAAATTTGACAACTGTGCAATTTTCGTCCGGGTGTCAAAAACTGTTTGCCATGGCGATGTCAATGTTGAAAACACGTCAAGAAGACTTACCTTCATTTTAGTCATAAATAGCCATAAATGGAACCAAACACAAGGCGAGAAAGAGACACTTTTTTCAAAAATTCTTTCACTTCCGATTTGTGCTAGCTGCATGCCTAACGTTTTGAGTTAAGAAGAGTTTTTCTACATCCTAGAAAAGTATATTTTCCCACGGTACGAGATTCAAGTGTTTGAGATGGAAATGCGGGTTTTGGAAGAACAAATGAAGAAGGATATTTTCTGAGTATAAATGTGGATAAACTTAACTTAATTTGAACTTTCACTTTCCAAACGTACTTTAGAATAATCAATCAAAACGAGGTAAAACTTAGTGATTCAGTATGTTATTTGTTCTTGTTTATAAGTTGAAGAAGTGAATTTTTGCTTCTTGCTTGTTTTTACGGTTGCATCCTTACTTGAAGTTTGAAACAAAAAATGCAAAAAAACATTGCACGAGACTAACCAAGTAATAAATGATAAAAAATATATTCTCTTTTTTCACCACCCCAACCCTTGTACGGGTAAACGAACGAAATATGAATATAGCTTATGAGAAGTTTCAGCAGGTGATCAGCTCAGTATTAAGCTCAACACTAATCTTTCAGCGAAAGCGTGTCGAGTCTGTGAAAGATGTACTTAGCGAAAAGTGGGAAATCTTGGAAAAAATACTTTCTTTCTTTTTTAGCCTTTCTACTTTCGATTTCTTACTTTTTCTATTTGTATTTGTGATTGATTTGTTTATGTCGTACTCCTTTATTAGTCCGCAGTGAAAGGGATTGAATATTCTTATTAACGACTTGAAGATGCACTTTTCTATTTTGTTTTAGTTCTAGAGCGCAATACAGCTCTAATTATTTAATGAATGTAGCAATATCAAATCAATGAGGAAAGTTATCCTCTTTTATTTTTTAAAGAGGAAAAAAGTCATTTTGCAATAAAATGTTGAAAAAGCATGGCGATATTTACAAAAAAAGAAATCTTGAAATAAATAGCAACAGCTGCATTTTCACCCAAATAGAATCTAGAGAACGATAAGTCTAGACTTACCTATAATCCTCTCATTTTAGATAGTAGTCACCTTAATTTCTTTTTAAGTTTTTACCATGGCAAGGAAAAGGTGCGAAAGAAAAGGAAAACTGTTGAAAATTACTGGAACTAGACATCAGAAAAGATTTCTCTATTTCGCTGGTTCAAATTACTATGTCCGTTAATGAACATTCCTGCGCAAGTTCTTCAAACAATATCTAAAAATACATTCCTAATATTTTTTATAACTTTTCTTCTTTTCTTAAGCTTACTGATACTTATGAGAAGCAATCGAAGCTTCATCAGGTGCCCGAATTAATAATCACGGTGATAAAAGTTTGATTAATAAGATCAAAGAAACTATTGAAATCTAATTCGTATGTTTCTGGTTTCATTCAAGTTTTCGTCGCAAACTTATCTTTTTTCGCCAAAGAGTGCTGAATAAGCTGTAACGAAATTAAAACAAGCTTATAGGTGTTGTAGTCCTATATTTCTGAATCTAACTTTCGAGTAAAGTAACTTTGGAATTTACGAAAATACTAAAAAATTCATTTTCTGTTAAAGTCATCTAGTACATAAACTTGATTTCAATCAGTCGATTATAATTCGATACTAAAAAGATATCACACAATCTATCAAAAGAATATTTTAAATCAATTATATCAATTATTATAGTTATATAGATTAGATGACGCGTGTAGGCGAACAGGTGTTAACTCAAGCTTTATTTGTTTACATTCACAATAAATAAATTACAAATTCAGACACAACCTGCAAAATAGCGGACCTAATCGAAAACTTCAAGATAGTGAAATTGGCTGACACTTATTTTAGGAAACCTAGTTGAAGAACTTGTATAAGAAAATTTTCTGGTTCTCTCTTTTCTGTCTAACAATGCAAGCAAACGAGAAAAAAGAAAGGAAATATGTGAGCATTAACCAAGCCTAAACTGAAGAAGAGACGCTCTATTAGGCCAATCATTTGACCACTGAGACCAAGATTTTAATGAAATTCTTATGTCAGTAAGCAGACGAAATCTTGAAAAAATGTACTTTAAATCTGCCCTGCTCTTAAGATGGTACCCTTAAAATAAAATTTCAAATTTCTACAAAGATTCCTTTATGACATAGTACAAAATGCGGTAAAAATAATTAGTCAATTCATTGGAACTTTTTTGAGCCCGGGTAATTCAAGAATCGAGTGACCAACTAAACCAAAACTGAGAACCAACTAGTCAAATCTGAAAATCTAGAAGAGGCCCATTAAGGTTTCTATTCTTGCGGTAATTTTTATCCATTGAATGGCAATAAATCCTAAATATGACGAAAGAAACCGAAAGAGAAATATTTCTATTGATTTCGATGGTTTCGCTTAAAGTTGTTGATCAGTGCAGAGTAACGTAAATGCTTCGAGAACCACTAGCCTTCGCTCTTCTTTTTCACGGCACTGCTAACTTTCTCAAGCTTTGATTTTGATTTCTTGGATACATTTTAAAACATGACGAGTTCTGAAGAATGAAATTTAAAAACTGAAAGCCTTTTGAAGATTTTTTTTGGAACTGTTTGAGAAACAATATTGTATTTCTCAGGAACAAGTCATAATTGTAAATTGCATAATTACGTAGTCTAGTTTATAACCGTTGACCAGTGAATTAAAAGTGGAAATTAACAAAATACTTATCCATCCTCCAGGCTTGCGAATAGTCATCATTCAAGCGAACAAGACGGACACAGTTTAGAACACTTGTACACCTGAAAGGTAAGAAATATAACACAAGATTAGCTGACATTTTCAACTGAGATTGCCAGAAGTTAATTTCTAAAATTCATCATTGGTACACGGAGATGTATCGAGGTATTTACCTGTACTTTATTATTGCCAATCAAAGTAGACATCATTCGTATGGAAGGGCCTTACAAATCTGAGATGAATTCTACATGCTTCTGTTGGCCTGAAAGAAATGCAGAAATAAATCTTAGTACAAAGTCTTTATTGAACAGGACTCAGTCCCTCAAAGGCTGAAAGTCGCTAACTATGTACTTACTCAACCCCAGTCTTCCAACTAAAGGTACACCCCTTATTACATCTACCTCCACAGGGAATTACGAAAATCCTCCAGGAATTAATCCGATGCAGAAAAGTGTCAATTAAAAATCAACGGTTCGTCATCTGATTGTGGCTTTGCAAATATCAGATTCCCAGGACCCTTAGCTTGGGGAAGGACTGCAATCCATGTGAAGTGCCATTTAACCAGTGGGCCATTGCGCTTCTACGCTTTTCAAACTTCTGTATTTTGAAATTTTCAGAATCTAAAATGGCGTTTAAATTTGTATTTTCAAGTTTCAAATTTTAACCCTTATATTAGAGAAAATTATTTTAAAAAGATATTTTATATCTGATTTTGTGATTTGTAAAGTGGATAAAAGAAGAACAAAACACCAGTCAAACTGTCTCAAAATCGATCCAGAAAACTTGCATGATCCCAGTAACATAATTTGTTACACAGGGTGAATGAAAAAAAAAAAAAAAGACGAAAAGAAAAAACAGAGCAGGAAACAAATTTCTACATATCTGAAAGTTCTGTCTTCAGTATACGAAGTTCTGTATCTCATAATTATAGAACTCTAGACTGAAAGTGCCACGAAAAATTAAGCAACTTAATTTATAAACTGTACGGAAAATAAGTTGCTACAGTGATAATAAAGAAGTACATGAATAAATAAATAAATCAACACAAGCAGTAAATAATGGCCTGCTGACATAAAAATGAAACTAAATTTCTTAATTTAAGTAACTTAGTAGTCTATCTAGCTTGGTGAATAGATGCTTTAACGTGCCTCGAAGTTCTTGGGTTCTAAGTTTATAATGACCTGAATAAATCGTCTGCATACTTTACACTCAAGAAATTTAATGCGATAAACGTTTTCGATAATCTACCTCATTTTTTTATTTAATCACCAGTTATTTCAAGCTTTATCCGGTGAAGTCTAATTATCTGGCAAATTATTGTGAGATGGCAATCTGAGTGGCATCAAAATGTTTATTTGAAGACTTGACTTATCCTAGGAGCGTATCTCTAGCATTATATTTATATATTAAAAAAAACAATATCAACCCGGGCAAGGACTAAGAGTGATCTTAGTAAATATATTTGTAATCTATCCAGCATGAAAAGAAAATTATTTTAAGTGTTATATATAAAGCCAAATTTATTGAGTGGTATGTTCTTAATTTCTGATTTCGTTACTATCTTAAATATCAGAAGAATTAAAAACCAGAAAAACACAATTTTTGCCATTGTTGCGAGTTCAAGGCAAGAAAAAATGCGAGTCTTCAATGAGGATATCGTTTTGTTATTTTCTTTGAACAATGTCTTTGCTCTCTCAACGAAAGTAGACTGCAGTCAAATAAATATATATTTTTGGCACCTTTGTGATTGTTAAAAGATTGATTAAGGACCAATTTAATGCCAGTTTCTATTTCGTTTAAAATTCTAGTTTGGCTCAGCGCTTTCAATGAACGCAAAACGAATTTTGTACCGCTATTAAAGCAATTAAACTCATTAATTGAAAAGAGTCGCAAACATTGCGTAAAATAGTCTAAAATGGCCCATGACGTCCTTCACATGGTTTGCTTGGGGACCCACCCTTGTGGATCTTGTAGAATCATTGTTCCTGTATACAAGACAAATCTCGAATTCACCCCATGAAGCTCAAAATGACAATTTGTGACCTTGCTTTCTGGGTGTTTGAAGCCTTCTCCCTGCCCTCTACTAATCGTAGTACACTCGAGTTCGTTTTTTATTTTCCCAAGATCAAAAGAAGAATTTTTTGCCCCTACTTTATGGGTGTTTGACGCCCTTCCTCCTACCCTCTTCCAGTCATAATACACTCGAATTTGTTTTTAATATCCTTATGAAGATTAAAGGAAGAATTTCTGTCCTTGTTTTTCGAGTATGATCACTCTCCCCCTCCCCTCTCCCACAAAACATCCAGTGGGAGCTAAAAATGACCGGTTTGAGCACCCTTGGAAAGAGAGGAAGGTGAATGAAAAGTTAGCAAATACTTATCTTAACAGTCAGTCGTCCGTTTCGTGGTGAAAAAAGGACTGACAACTCTTCTAATGACAGTTAGGACCCATGCAGGACTGGCAGCTCTTAAGATCAACAAGTGTGCGGCAAACTTGTTCCCTCAGGATGGTCTAGTCTTCTGTGTCTCAAGCACATAATCTAGCGAAAATCAAAGATGAACGATCCTTTTTCAATGAGTGTATCCAGTAACAGAATATAACTAAGTGAGTAAATATGAATTATCACTATACTACCCTTAAAGAATTTGTCGTGCATCTCTGTTGTTTTGAGATCAGATTGGTCAACATATGTTCGGTAGTTCTCTCAGCTAAGGTTATAGACCCGAATACGTTGGACTTGATTTAAATGATCGGCAAATATGGCTCAAAAAATATCGAAGTTCGTATCTTTTGAACCCAATTGTGAAAACTGTACTGCTGTCACTTAGGAGTTGGATTCACGAAAGAATGCTAGCGGTGAATAAAGCTTTTCCCTATGCAGTATATTCTCTTTGCTAAGATCAAAATTAGGCTTGCAATCATGTAACATTTTAATGCTTGTAATGTGCAGCCCTTCTAGCTAAAAAAATACGAAACGAAAAACAAAGGCTTTGAATCAGCTTCTTAAGTTCAATTTGGCAAAGTTTTGTTAATTTGAAATCGCTTTCAAGTTACTATCTTGATTTAATTGCTTGTTCCGTTATAGAGGTCTGCAGTTTCAAGGTGGCATTAAGTCAATAAGCTGACAGAACTTCTTAGCCACTGTTTTGTTTTCCCGATGCAGGTCATGTGATGATACTGCAGGAAACTGTTTGTTTCAAATTTCTTCATTTTCACGAACATATGTACGCATAATTTAGGAAAACACTCTAGGGGCAAATTCCCCTGGGACCTTCATTAGGAAAACAAAAGTTACAAGTTAAAGAGGTCTATCGATGAAGCGATGCATACCGTTCAGCCGAACCTGTGCAATGCCGGGTGCGAAAAAATGCTTGCAAAAACGAAATTTCCGGTCTTTAGATAGTTAATCGCCGACATTGAACTAAATGTCGGCGAAAGAGTAGACGACTGGACAAAATTCGCAGAATTTTGTCCTCAAGTCGTTTTCACAGTACTGTGGGTATACATGTATATATCCTAAGTTAAGCCTACTTTACAGTAGACTTAGGATATTTGCAAATAGGACATGTCTAAATAATGTCCTAATGTTCCTAAGTTATATCTCAGGATATATCTTATAGGCAGATTTCTTATTAATGGTTTAGCCTATTTGTATCTTTTTTTCAGTATTTGCTATCTTTATTGTAATTTCCGTTGTTTTTCCTAAATTTTCCCTGTTTTCTTGCTCAAAAGCTAGATTGGTTGCCCTGTTATGATGTCGCAAGGACTTTGAAAGCGATCTAGACTAATGACCCATCTCGCGGTCTTGAAAGAGAACAAAAATGAGAGAAGTCCATATACAAATTAAAGGAATTGAATTCTAAAAAAGTCATCTGAATTCAATGACTTGAAATTTGTTTATGAACGAAGTTTTTAAATGAAAAAGTAACAGCTATACCGGTAATTGATCAAAAAAAGTTTTCAAAAATTGACTGAAAATATGTAAGTTTTGTTTGTACCAGTTTAACAAAGTTAAAAAAAAATTCGAGGAAAGTGAAAAAGCAACTGTAAGGTTTAAATATGCCGCCTAATTAAAGTAGAAAACTGAGTGACTGCCCTACAACAGAGTGAGGACACAAGGTTTCAAATTCCGGCAACTGACAGTAATCAATTATCGAAAATAAAAAAAGACCACATAAAAGACGCATAAAAGCAAGACTAAACTTAATTATGCTGCGCTTTCTTGCATGAAGAGCATCGCAATAATATATAAAAAATGCGGTATTTATGCCGCATTTTTAATTTAATGATCATTTGAATCAAGCCGAGAGTAAAGTGTACTGAATTACGCCAGACGGTTTCCGGCTAAGCCAAAAAAAACTATCGAATGAATGTTGACCAATTTTTTCCCAAATTTGTAGCACCTCAAAAATTCTCCTAGCCTTATAAACTGTTCGTAAGACACAATTTTTCATTGTTCTAAATATCAATACTATTGGATTTTTTTGCTAAAATTTTAGCTAAAACGATTTTAAATTTATATGATGATAGGAAGCAATAGCAAATAACATGCGATTTATTTGATCTTTTTCAACAGCCTGTGGAAAGAAGCTCTTCTTAGAGAAACAAATTCAATTTGGAACAGTCAATAAAAAAACTGAGAATACTCAAATCTTTTTGTTTTATGCCAACACATCGAATGTTTTTAGCAACAGCCCAAATAAAAATTAACCAGCTAATTCCATTTAGTTTATTCCAAAGTAAATACGGCTTTTTTTCGTCCTCATTTGTAAAAACAACTTGATAGTCTATAATATTAAATATACTTATCTGTCGGCCTTCCTTTCGCTTGTTGGAATGGACTTTTCAAGGACTCCGTACGTGCACTGTTAAACGGGAGGGAATGGAAGTTCCTTGAACGCGCAATCGGGTTTACAGATTTCTGTGTGACAAGACAAAAGCCTGAGATTAGCGAAGTAATTTTTAAAATTTCCTTGGTACGTTAATTTAGTCTTCACAGATTTTCCTGGCTGTTTAATTTCTTATCACTGTCTTATGCATTATTGATATTAATTTACCGACGCCGACAAAGGGGGACGAGTTCTCATTTGTTTAATTCTCGTTATTTTAACGCAAATGTCTTTCGTTTCATTCGTACCTTTCTATTGTAACATGAAATCATAATCAACACCGGCGGCGCTAGATTAGTATAATTTTAAGACCATCATAATCCATAGCAAAAAAAAAAAAAATTAAAGCGTTACCAAGTATGAATTGTCCATTTCAATTAGAAAGAAGGACAAAAGCTACGTAGGTTTGGTTACAATGTACATTTAGATACTTTTTCGCCACAGAAAATGATGTCGATTTCGCGGAGATTAAGAAACAGATTCTAACTAGAAAAAACGGTGAAGTTAAAACTTTTGATTACCTGACATAAACAGAGACTGGCTGAAGGATCCCACGCCAAAGTCTTCGAAGCATTCTTGCTCAAAGATGAAACAGGGAACTGTTGGTAAAAGGCAAAAAAGTGAGTTTGTCTAATGAATACTATTGAGGTATTTGCTCCAAACCTATTCAAAGTTTATCCTAAAAAAAATGGAAGAAACGGAGCAGCAACTCAAGTTTACTTCTACGACAATCGTGGGATGTAAGAGTTTGGCCGCGAAGTTTAGTCAACACGTTTTGCCTTTACTTTACAACACTTTTGCAGTTATTGAGACAGGCTCTGATGTATAAACCTCTGAGAGAAATGACTTATTAAGAGAACAAACCTGTTATCGTCTTGACTGATGCAGCACAAATTAATCCACAAGAGGTAAAACCACAGCATTTAGGTCGCCTTTCCAGTCGCTACTTTCAATTCTAATAATAGGTGTGTACCTTGGTTTTATTACCTTCTGGTATAGACGCTAATTTCATTCAGCTCACTCGAGAAATATTTTCACAGAGCTGGAAAAAAAACAAAAGGAAGTGTTACTTCATGATTATTTCAAGAAATATGTAAAACCCCACCTTGCAATCTGTTGTCTTCGGGTTGTCACAATTTGCTGCACTGTTTTGTACAATGTAATTAAACCACTGCCATTGGGATTTGCTAGGTCATTGCATGATGTGCACACAGAATTTTTTCATGGTATCACCAAGAGAACAGTGTTCTCATTTGCTGTCCAGATTGCGGTGGCGGCCGGGGCTAGTTTTGTGACGTATCCTTCGTTCATCAATCATGCACCCTTAGGGATGATACTACTTTTGTAGAAATTTTCTTTTCTTTTTTCCTGTATGATATAGCGAGGGCAAAACAAGAGGCATTTTAGCGCGATTGAATGAAAACGCCTTTTTGATCAATCGCCGTATAATCTTCACACTTGGGGAAAATGCCAACATGAGGTGAGAAAAGATTATCATCATTTGTTTCCTCTATAGCTCGTTATTGGTGTAATCCAACAATAACAACAACAAGTTCACTCAGTATTACCATTTCTACACATGGTGAATCACATGGTGTTACCGATTTCGGAGGTGGAAGCCTGACCTTATTAAGGCTACTGAACTATCATTCGTGACGCTTTTATTTTCCCCCGACCAGCGATTTTAAAACGGCACATTTTGCGAGTAGCTAATTTGACCTGATTTCGGCAAGAAAAAGCGAAAACCTGACGGACTTCGCAAATACAAATTACTATCAATGGCAACTTTTCCGTACAAAAAATTAATTTAATTTTGCTGAATTTGCAGAACTCTTACAAACTGATCACAAACTTAAGTTACCGCGAATAATCTCCGCGTAAAGGTACATCACATAACCCTGATTTTATATACTTTATTTATCCAAAACTTAGTGCCAACATATTACTTTCACTAAAATTCCGGAAAGGATATGAAAGCAGAAAGAAGAAAAGTAAAGCAAAGCAAAAGAAATGAGTCCGATGACGTGTCCACCGGATAACGTAAAAAAACAGTTGATAATCTGTTGAAACCCGCTTTCTTGTGTCTTTCCGATACATTCGGTTGGGTATACTGTATGTCAGTTTATAATCAACCAATGCAGCGTTTATTATATTAACCTGGCCGGCCAGTTGTTCGAAGGCCGCTTATCGCTATAAACCCGGGTTTCTTTTTCTTGTATTTAACAGCATTGGCTCAGATAATTTTTTCAATTCTTTTTAGCGTATCCAATCATCAAATTGTAGACGAAAGGAAATAAACTGAATTTTCTTTTTCAACGTCAAAAAGAAATTTCATAATAGGTTTTTCTGAACTTGGATATGGTCCCTCGAAATAATTCAACCGCCCAGGAGGGTTCGTCGACATTTGACAAAACATAGTGGGAAGGAATAATCGCGATAAGAACTGAAAGAGCGCAAATTCAGCAGGCTGGCTTTAGGGCAGCAGTTATAAGCGTAAGCAAATGCACCATATTCTTAACTTTTTTTAAACGGAGTTACCTGGTCAAAGTTAATTTATTCGTCGATGCTGGCAGTGGTTTCTCTCCCTTCGTAGCTTAGCGTCCGGCCTGGAGAAATTCAAAAACCACAGTTTGCACGGTAGCCGATGGATCAGCACCCCTCAATTCTTTATATGATACGAAAGTTGAATCAAATAATTGTTTTCTCGTTTATTCAAAATACTTCCAACAATAAACACATTTGCCAGTGCTTCAGCATTTTCAGGATATGTTAATTCTTGCGGTTGTTCTTTTTATAAACTTGTTGCTTAAGAAACCTGGGTCAAGTTTAATTGTTTTTATTTAAGTGAGTTGTGAGACTATTATGAATCAAATTAATCGACAAATCATACATCGAAATTACCGGAGCAGAAACACGTGACCTTAGGAGTGACGAAGTGCGACTTATGCATGTTAGACGGGAACTTGAGTACATAAATGGTGCATATAATGTTCGCAAATGTTAGATAAGAAGCGACTTAGGTTAGACGCGAACCCTTAGCTCCTGTAACACTTTTCTAATGCTATGTTTACACTATGCCTGATAGCTTTTACGCCGCCGCACGGAAACCACACCAGATAGGGCTGAACAGATAAGGCTTATGTTCACACAGAAGAACGGTGATTCCCGCGTGATTTCTGCAACGGAGCGAAGCTTCGGCCCGCCGATCTCTAAGGAGGGCCATAAATCGGCACGAAAAGTTATCCGGCATAGTCTAGTGTGATTTAATAGCCTAAGTCGCGTCGTAATTCATGTTTAATTAATGCAATTTTTACAGCGCGCGCGCGTCTTACATAAGAAAAATCTCACGTAAGAAGCGTCTTATATAAGTCGCACACATCTTTTGCCTTGAAGTTATCAGATTCATCAGAAATCTGCGGCTTTTGAAACCCACACCTGCTGTTGTTTCAGTTCTATGGACGCTGCTAGGGTTAGGGTTTTGTTTCGTTATCCAATAAAACAACTCATTCTAAGCGGAGCTTTGAAGCACCTATTTTTTATCGTATCAACGACACTATTGTTTAGCAGTTTATATACACTCTTCGAAAAAAACTTTAATTACTGGTTGTTGTAATAATTAGATAATTTATTAAACCGCTTTAACAGTGTTATTGTACGATAATCGTTTTAAATATATATATACCTGCAGTAACTGAGCCAGTGAGTTAAATGTAGTTCTCGCTGAGTCGTTTACTGAAGTGTGTAATTTCAGCATATTTAGCTTGTTTTCGCTTTCACTCTGCAGCACAAGAATTAAGAGACCTTGCAAAAGCTCGTGACTGTATTTTCTGGAACTAAAGTAGACCCGGCAAAGATAAACTACGATATTTTTTATTTTTTAAAGTAATTCTTTTAAGAGTTACTTTAACAACTTGGGTAACTTCTTTTAGAAACTGTCTTACTCTGACAATAATCGATTAAAATTGGGACACGTGCACTGAGATCTAAAACCCCTCAGGCTATCATTTATGTTCTACACTGATACCCCCTTCATCGGTTTCTGCAATTAAAGAAGGAAATTTCATAAACTCACAACTGTTAACCATTTTTTTAGTCTAGAAATTTTCAGAACTTTTTTGAGAAAGTTGATCTGAAAGGGACGAAGAATAAACTATGTCTTACATAAGACTGTGGCGTCTTCACGAATTTGCTGAAAAAAGGGAACAGGTGTTTAATATGAACCGATTATTACCTTTAACCTGTGCTTCTCTGAATTTTGCATCCTGTAAATTAATTACTTTGTTTTCTCTAGCAACTCCTTTGTGACTTTTATTCTAAGAGTTTGATCAAATACAGAACATTTTGTTTCTCAAGTGTGTACCAGCAAACCTTTATTTCGTTAATCAAAATGGAATCCCTCTATAAAAATACTGATTAGTAAGCAAGCGGCCTACTTATAAACAGCGCTCGATCTTTTTTCAGTCATAAAAGCGTTTTTCTTTTAAATAACAGCTAAGTAAAACTTTTAAGAATTAAGAGTTTTTGCATTTCTACGTACACCACGTGAATTATTACCACACAGCTTTCATTTAGAACTGAGAAATTTGCAGCCGATGAAGACAACTTAACTGTTATTAACTCTGTCTTTTAATGCATGGATGTGCACGTGTCCCTGAGCTCTTTACCTCCACCTATCTTGCGGCATGAGTGTATCTCAGTCACGGCTTTCCACTTTCAATTTATTTTGTGTGCGGTGATTTCAGCGTCGAAAGACCAATCAAAATCACCGTATGCTTCGTCAAAACACGATAATTTTCACTACATCATCAACCAAATGTATTTTAGGAGATGGTGACTTAATGTCTTTCGTAGGACTTGATTCAAGCAGGACAGGTGCAGAGCCTCGCCTTAGTGCTGGTTGCCTAAAAAATGTCTTTTCCTCCTTAAGTGGTGATAAAGCAGGAGCGCTTCCTCTTCTTCTTCCGAAATCCATCTTCTGTCTCATTTTCTTCTCAGTGTTCTTTTCAATCTCCCTGAGATTTCTAAAGATCTCACTAAAGGCCTCTTTCATGGCTTCTTCGTAGCAAAGACCTTTGTTGTGTTTGCTTTTCATACCCTGGCTTTGTTATTCACCTGGTAGTTCACGTAGCCGATGGTTGTTACAACAGAAGACTGTGAAAACCTCTGCACCGCAAGTCAGCTTAATTCTGAACATTTGAGCTAAGTTTTTCTTATATAAATATAAGGTGCATCCAACCGGATTATAGGCGGTCAAAAGTTTGTATCCAATCACATTCCAAACAACTCGTTGACAAAGTCACGGCTCGTGGTTCTTTAGAAATGAAAAGTTTGCTGACTCACGAGTCTCTGAGATGCAAGTGACGGAGGTTGAGTCTCTTGTGTTATGTATTGTTAGGCCCGCGTCAAACGTTGAACTTTATAGTGCTAATGAATGCGAACAATAAATTTTGCTCATTAGCATTACCTTTGTCACATGTGAAGCTCGAAGTTTCACCCGGGTTTAACGCGCTAGCTTGGTCGTATTCGTGAATAGGAATGCGCAGAACTTTGTGACAAATCTGTTCAACTGAAACTGATTTTTGGACTATTAGAATGCTACATTCATCATATTGATTACTTATGTCTTTTAATGTGTTTCGCAAAGACAGACCTACTCCAGGCGGCGGTGTGGTTGCTTATGTCCACAGCTCTATTCCAACTATACGCCTAGAGAATATCGAAGCCAGTGACAAAGAGGTTCTGTGGTTACTTCATACGCCACCTCGGATTTCAAGACCTTTCAGTTGCATAATTACGGCTGCTTTATATTTTCCGCCAGGGAAAACGTGTACCGAGGAGAGAGAATTGATTGATCACATCACTGAGCGCTTAGAAAACTTGCTGATAGAGAGACCTTCGGCGGGTATTATAATTACCGGGGACTTTAACCACCTCAACCCGCGTCAACTGTGTCAAAGATTCAGCCTACGCAAATTAGTCAAAATGCCTACACGTGGACAGAATATTCTAGATCAATTTCTTTCAAATATGGGTGAGCTATATTGTGAAGCACAACTTCTACCACCGCTTGGTCGATCTGATCATCAGTGCATCCTATTCTCTCCTTTAAACCAGCAGCGGCATGGGAAAGCAATATCTAGATCTGTAAGGACGTTTAAGCCTGATAATCTACGTTCTTTAGGGCTTAAACTTAATTTGGAAAGCTGGAGTGCTGTTTACGAAGCATCTGATGTTGATGAAAAAGTTGAGGCATTCAATAGCATAATAATTATTTCTCTTGACACCTGTACTCCCCTGCGTCACGTGCGTTTGCATCCTAGTGACAAGGAGTGGTGACGCCGCATATTGAAGATCAGATACGTGCTAGACAAAAGACTTGGGTTAAAGGTGACAAGGAAAAATATCAACAAAAGCGTGAAATGGTAGCAGCCCTTATATCTAGTGCTAAGCGTAAATTTTATGAAAGGAAGGCCAGCGATCTCCGTTATATGAATCCAAGCAAGTGGTTTAAATATATCTACTCGCTCTGTGGTGCCCAGCAGTTATCACGGCGCCTAACAAGGCTGAACTACAGAAAACAGCGGACCTTCTGCTTGATGCTTTTGTTGCTCCTTGGAAGGATCGAGAGCCAACCGCACTGTCAGTCAGCGAGGTTGCCAATGAATTGGACGACAGACCTCCACCTGTTCCAAACATTGGGCAAGTCAAAGCCATACTCAAACATGCGAATCCGAGGAAAGCAACAGGTGTTGACGGTGTGCCTGCGTGGCTCCTTAAACGATTTCACGAAGAACTGGCACCTGTTGTACACGACATTATTTGTGCCAGTATAGTACAGTCCAAGTATCCTACTAGTTACAAGCATGCACTTGTCAGCCCGGTACCCAAGGTTGATAATCCGACGGATATAAACAATGACTTTAGGCAGATTTCCGTTTTGCCACAACTCGCCAAGGTACTGGAGAGGATCCAGCTTAAGCTAAACCTAAAGGACCTAAGTCTTAATGCTTCCCAACAGGCTTTTACGGCGGAAAGTTCTACTATGACTGCGCTTGCCAGCATCACACAAGACTGGTATAACGCTACAGATTCTGGTAGTCTATATAATGGCGTGCATGTGGTCTATGTAGACTTCCGAAAAGCCTTCGATCTGGTGGATCATGGCGTTCTGTTGACTAAACTCGCTGGCATGGGCATCACCAAGAGCTTTTGGAAATGGACACAGAGCTACCTATCAGGCAGAACACAGCAGGTTAAGCTCCCGGGAGTCCTCTCCAGACATGGTGAGGTGATTGCTGGTGTACCCCAGGGCGGTGTCATTTCTCCTACACTTTTTAATGTGCATGTCAACGATATTGAGGACTGCATCCCCAGGGGAATACCTGTATCTACTTGCAAGTACGCTGATGACTGCACCCTATACGAGCTTGTTTTTAAGGACTCTGTCGGTCAAATGCAGGATGCTGTGACTCACTTGGAAAGATGGGCTGTGCAGAATAAAATGGAGCTGAATGCTAAAAAGACCAAAGATATGTGGATCACCTTCAAGAAGTCCTGTCCAATTCCTTCTCCTATTAATATCGGGCCTACTGAACTGGAGAGGGTTTTAGAGTTTAAACTACTGGGTGTATATGTACAGAACGATCTCAAGTGGAATACACATGTCTCAAGTATTGTCAGCAAAGCGTGTAAACGGATCCACTATCTTAGGGTCTGTAGAACAGCCCATCTCCCCAGGGACATTGGTCTTACAACTTACATCACTAAGATTAGACCTGTTTTAGAATATGCCTCGCCTGTCTGGGGAGGGCTGCCCATTTACCTCGAAGAAGATCTACAGAGAGTGCAGAATAGATGTCTAAATGTCATTGGTCTCCCTAGGGATACTGTTGAGTCACTTGTAACTAGGCGTCAGAATTTGACGAGGAAAGAATTTAAACGTATCCTAGAATCTGAAGCACATCCTTGAAAACGTTTTTTAGAAAAGCCAGTGGATCATGGCCATAATCTAAGATCTTGTAAGACTAACCCAGCGCACCTCAGAATACCTGTATCACGCACTGTTAGGCACAAACAATCATTTATTTCTAGAGGTGCTAATCTTAACTTAATTTGATATGTATATATAATATGTAGTGTTTTGAATTTTTATTGTAATATTACCGTAATTCTTATCGCCAAAGGTAATAAATAAAGGTTATTATTATTATTTATGTCAGACAGTTCTGGATTTTACCATACAATCATAGTTAGTCCCCTCTACTAACTATGATACAATGAAAGCCAAAACAAGTGATTTTCAGGGTCAGTTATTTAAACGAGGTTTAACTTAGGCCGGGGTTTAAGAAATCTTTGGACTTCCAGATCTCTTGCTTTTAGTGTGTTTACTGAAGTAGCGGCTCTCTAGTCGGGGCTATATGCTTTCATGAAACTTCTCTCTATAAACGGTGTTTAGATAAAAGCGTTGGGCAAAATGAAAATGCCTAAGAAAGCGGTTTTGTTAAACACTGGCTAAACTCCGTCTAAATAACCGTCCATGGTAGAGTTTATGCCGTAGGCGCAATCCCAGGAATACGGTTAATCGAACGCTCCCAAAGTTATTGCAATGCAGTTAGTGTAAATAACTTGCAAAGATTCAAGATTTTGGAAACGAACGCGTAAAGCAAATCGAATTCAATAAGGAAGCAGCAAGCGATCTCTCGTGAACCCAAGAAAATTTTAAGCGGTCGTTTTCTCTTTTGACTCTGCGTTGCTTGTCTTGTGACGTTTGATAAGCAAAATTGCCCACCAGGTAGTTTTATTTGCTATTTAATATGTTAACTTGTCCATTTTCAACTGAGCAAAGACAATGCAGAATCATCTTTCTAGAACGTCAAGTTCATTGAGCCGTATGCTGAATGTGGACAAGGTTTGCCTAAATCTTTGAAGGCTTACAAAATTTGAATTCAGGTTTTGACCAAAAAAAATAAAAAAAAATAAAAAATCTTGATTTCACGAGTTCTGCTTTCTAGAATCTTATTAATACAAATTGAACGCTATAATTGCCATGTTATCCTTTAAACTAGTAGCGCATTATATTATCTTGTTTCCTTATACATTTTTTTTTTCATTATGTCCACATTTAATTAACTTGCACTTCATTGTTGCTGTTATTCTGCAGTGATTTTGCTTGGCTGCCGGGTCCAGCTCCTGATAGAGTTTTTGTTCAGTACTATGTCGAACGGAGAATTTAGACAATTAAAACTGCAATATTTTAGCAGTTCAGCCGAAGCCTTAATTTTTCCTTCCCCTAGAGCGTATGAGAATTTGTATTTGTATTTGCATTTTATTTTCTCCAATTTAGTTTATAATTACATCTGTTAACAAAAATGTTAATTAAAGGAATGTGTTACTGAAGAGGAGAGGGGCACATTAATTAAGATGAACTAATATTATGTCCCTTGATAATGTTATTGAGATTAAGGAAGAAGACTACGTTTCTGGTAGGATAAATGTAGTATAAGTAAAATCTTTATATAGGAAAGCGGAACATAGTGCATGTTTGAGCGACGTTTGTTGCCCAAACTTGTAGAAAGTTATCTGAATCCGGGAATATGAAGATACAAACTCATAGACTTGAATCCTAAATATACCGAGGCATTAAAAATGTGATGATTGTAAATTTATCTTATACGTCATATAAAATGTAGTGAACATTGAAATAAGCATAAGTTGATTTTATTATTGAGTCTAAGACATGAGAGTCAGTTTTCAGCTAATTCTGTTCAAGCCCCTTTCAATTCTTTAGAATCATTCTACTAAATGTAGAAAGAAATGTAAATTAGGATGACCGTAGTTTATATATTCTATTAATAAAAATGTTCAGAGCAACATTGTTTTTTTTTTGTTTGGTATGTAAGAAATAGGATTCAATGTTGAATCCTGCCAAAATAGTTTGACTTAAACATTGCATGAGTTTACAAGCGTTTCTTTGCGTTGTCTTAAACTTCCCGGTAAGTGTTATTTTGCAATACAAGGCTTAAATAATGTAAGTCTCGAGTTTTTCCTTGCATCTTGAACAAGCCGAACAGGGCCAAGACTCTTAACATTTTCTATTCTAACTGGTACTCGGTGGCGAAGCTAATTCATGCGGAGTTGTGATTATGGCGAGAACAGTACTGTGGGCGTTGTTTGCGTAGACAATTCAGCTCTCTAATTTCCGCGAACTTGGCCTGGTTGGTACAGTGGTAGACAAATTTCTCTCTTGGTAATGTGTTCTATAAACTGACGTTTCTTCCCTGAGAACTGCAGAAGGAGTACCGCCTCTTCTTTTCTCAAAATCTTGTTTTTGTCTCAATTTCTTTTGTTTTTCCCTTTCAATCTCTTTAAGGTTCTCGAAGATTACTTGGAAAGCCTCGTTCATGGCCTCGTCGTAACTTACTCTTTTCGGCTTTTTGCTTATGATTGGCTCGGTTTTCTTCACTGAATTCGAGGTAGTTAGCGCTGTTCACCCTTTTGGCTCAACTGAGCAATGCATGGCTCTACCCGTTAATATCATTTCATCAAAACATGTTTAAACATGACCATTACAGTCGAGTAATAGGCGTAGTAATTATGTTTTTGACATTAATCAATTATATTGCAGGCTTCTTACTGTGCTCATTTGCAAAGTCACTGCCGGCGGTTTATGGCTCTGTAAGCGCAAATTACATAGTGCTGATGGCCAACGTAAGTGAATGAGTAACTCGTCAGTTCAGTACACATACAGATTCTGTCGCGGGCTTTGTGGAGAACAAGAGCTTGAAACGATTACATATAGAGGCCAGAGGATTAAACAATTTTCCTATTTAAACTTTACACATCTATTTCCCAAACTGACAAAAGAAATGAAACTTCGAGTAAACAAACGGCGAAAAACGGAAGCAAAACAAAACTGTTAGTCGTTGGATTCAGTGTAGGTTTGTAGTACATAACTACAATGCAACTTTTTAAGCTTGAATAAAAAGCAATCAATGCTTGTGATATCGATGATGGTGACTAAGCGTTTCTTTTGCTTTTAGTTCAGTTATTTATGTCTTTAAATAGAAAAAAAAGTTGCTATTGAATGCATGGCTGCCGTACCCAATCGCCGTTGACGTCAAAGCCCACCCTTTGTTAACTCTGTGCAAGAGAGAATCTGTGTTTAAAGAATTTTTAATATGTTTTTAACTGAAGAACAAATAGACTGTGAGATAAACACCTTATTTTAGGTCAGTCTTTAACGGTAATTAAAATTTTTTTCGTAGCAGAATAAACAATTATTTTTGCACCAGTTTTTCGTTTTGCCTCAGGGCTTGTTACTATCTTTAGACAAACCGGGCGACTGTATGAGATTACACAGAATTATTTGTCAAAATTGTTAGATACTATATACCTTAAGGCTACTGAACTATCAGTCGTGGCTTTCTTCTTCCTGCGATTTTGAAAACATGGTATTTTGCGAGTATCTAATTTGACCTGATTTTGCGAAGTTTGGGCAAAAAAAGTGAAAGCCGACTTATATGGCAACTTTGGCGTACTTAAAATTAATTGCAATTTGCTGAATTTGCTGAACCCTTAATTACAACTGAACTGATCACAAATAATATCAGCCTTGAGGTACATCGTCCGATCCAATTTTTATATATTTATCCAATTAAAACTTAGTACCCACATATTACTTTCACTTTTCGGAGAGGATATGAAAGCAGAAAGAAGAAAAACAAATGAAAGCAAATGAAATTAAGCAAAAGTAATGAGTCCGATGACGCTTGTCCCTCGGATTACTTAATTAAGTTAATAAACTGAATTTGTTGAAGTCTTTCTGGTACACTCAGGTGGGTATACTATATATCAATTTATATATATTCCAATGCGGTGTTTATTAACCTCGACCAGTTGTTCGAGGGCCGCTTAGCGCTATAAACCCGGGTTTCTTTTTCTTGTTTTTAACAGGTCGGCCTTCGGCCAACACCGAAAACTCCCGCCGCACGCGAGAAAAACCTCTGGTACCCAGGGTACATTTCCTCGGATAATTTTTTTCAATCCTTTTAGCGTATCCAATTATCAAATTGTAGACGACAGGAAATAAACTGAACTTGCTTTTTCAGCTTTTACAGTGTGAATTCAAATTTCGCACTAACCCTAGGCCTAGGTTGATAAAGCCAGCTTTGAACAACCCGGCCTTGGCCGTGAATTTTTTTTAGGTCAACGCATTTGTTTATATATAGTTTTATGGACAATGCAAATCATTCTGTTTACAAATCTACTAGCTACTGATAGACTTAAGAAAACCACAATTGAACAAAGCATGTTCGGCATTTGAGATTACCGCTAGTAGATGTTATTCAAGATAAACCATATTGTCCTTTCTTTTAATATTCTAGACTCAATCAGATATCAGATTTAAGGCAATCAGTGGAAGGACCTTTAGCTAGACCCACCTGATAGTAGGGCTTATCTAAAGTAATATGGTTTTGCTAACTTAGTCTAAACTCTGTTTCAAAAACCGATGCCTAGAGCTAGGGTTTCATTTGGTGACGCCCTTCGGAATAAGTAGAAACTGTAATACGAAGAAACCGCTTAGTTTCTGCCGCTTAGTAAAAAGACCATAAGCGATTTCAAAAGTAATCTCCAACTATTGTAGCAAACACTAGTGAGAACGGAGTAAAACGCTGATTCACTCCGGTGACATTACACCACTGAATGTTAAACACTTAATCGCAACAGATCTGTAGCGCACGCTTTCATCGCAAATTGCACGTTCCTTACTAGGCTTCAAGCTGTCAAAGCCGTTATTTTAAACCTTTTCCTGAGTTTTTAAGATCTTAAACAACTCACTGTTCATACCCCGTCCTCTTCAGAACAAGCCAAAACCCACTGCGTGGTCGGCGACAATCTTGATCTCCGCTGATGTGGCGCAGTCGGTAATTCAGATGATTTGGTTCTCTTCCCCGAACTAGGTTTATGTGATAGCTGGGTGGACATTTCATTTACTTCTTCTGACCAAGTTGTCAAAGGAGGTGTAGACAATCGTCTTTCTGTTTGTTTAGGTTTTCTGAAAACTTTCAATTGGTCTCTGAGGACTGTAGCCGGAGCACTACTTCTTCGTCTCTCCAAATCTGCTCTGAGTCTCCTCATTCTGGTGTCCTTTTCGATCTCCTTTAGATTCGTAAATATCTCCTTGAAAGCCTCGTTAATGGCCTCCTCATAATTGGCTCCATTCTTTTTCTTCTCTGCTAGACAATCAGTACGCGAAATCTGTGGTAACTTAACATCCATTTCGTACTATACTCCACTAAATGCGTGGAACTACAGCAAGTTTAAACCTCCTGAAACTTAGCTTAAGTATTTCCTCTACACCAGAGCTTGAAGGCCAAACGTGACGCATAGAGTACTCTCAATATAAGTTACCGTTCCAACTTCTTGAGTGCCTACAATAGTTTGTTTCCGCTTCCATGTTCTAAAGGTTTCAAAACAAATTGCAAGCTTTTATTGTCTGATCTGATTGTTTATTTTTCAGCGACCAAATAAACCGTTTTCTTGTCATATTGGTCACAGTTTGGTGGCTACGTGAAACTGTGCTGTTGCAGTCAACCTTGAAATCACGTTTCATTGACGCCTTGAACCACCCGGCGGATTGTCTAACACACGGCACCAAACATGACAACGGTATATTAAAAATTGTTCAGACAGCAATTGTTCTCTCAGAACACTAGAAATAGCGGTTCTGACCATTAGGATTCAATTGAGAACGTAAGAATAAAGGGAAGAAAAAGGTACAGTACACATAAACCAGTTGGTCTTCTTAGGGACCGAATTTATGAAGGACTCCTTCATAAAAACAGACCCTAAGAAAGATTCTAGAACCAGGAAGATCGTAGAAGGCGGAACCCCACAACCCCAATTTAAATATTAGTTTCAACTTTCTAGTATATTTTTAACAACCCCCCTGATTTTTATTCATTGAAAATAATCGATGAATGATCAAAATTCTCGAATATCTATTGAAACAATGACGCAGACACCACTGCGCAGACCTCACTGATCAAGTGTTTTTTATCTGCCGAGCCCTTCCCTGCGAGCAGTGGTTTCTTCAGGGTCGAACGCTACGCTACGAAGGTAGAAAAACCACTGCAAGCAACTAGTTGCTTTTCCATCGAGCACGCGTATCTACGTGGCGCCTACAACCCAAAGCTCAGAGGTGGACGCCCCTATAAAAGGTCTCTTTTAGGGTTGCACGCGAAGAAATATAAGAAAATTATATATTTTCAATTTGTTTTATCTACTCCATTCATGTAAGCAAAGTTTAAAATATTCCCTTTTTGGGGGTCAAAAAAGGGTTTGGCCACGCCCAGATTGGTATTCTTTGGGGGTTTAATTCAAACTTTGCGTCGAAAATTCCCCCCCCCCCCCCCCCCCCCAACCTTCATATGGGAATCCCGTCCCGGGATCTAAAGACGCGACGGCAACGACAACGTCAAAAAGAAATAATAGGTTTTTCTGAACTTGGATATGGTCCCTCGAAATAATTCAACTCCAGGAGGGTTCGCCGACATTTGACGAAATATAGTGAGAAGGAATAATCGCGATAAGAACTGAAAGAGTTCAAATTCAGCAGGCTGGCTTTAGGGCAGCAGTTATAAGCGTAGGCAAATGCGCCATATTCTTAATTCTTTTTTAAACGGAGTTTACCTGGTCAAAGTTAATTTATTCGTCGATGGTGCTGGAAAGCGGTTCGAAGCAAACGGTACATAAATGGTGCATATAATTTTAGCATGAATGTTAGATGAGACGCTACTTAGCTTAGACGCGAACCCTTAGCTCATGTAACACTTTTTTAATGCTATGTTTACACTATGCCTGATAGCTTTTGCGCCGCCGCACGGAAACCACACCAGATAGGGCTGAACAGATAAGGCTTATGTTCACACAGAAGAACGATGATTCCCGCGTGATTTCTGCCACGGAGCGAAGCTTCGGCCCGCCGATCTCTAATTAAGGAGCGTCATAAATCAGATTATAGATTTTCATGCTATAGCTTTTCGTGTCGACACGGAAAGGTATCCGGCATAGTCTAGTGTGATTATACCCTAAGGTCGCGTCTTAATTAACGTTTAATTAATGCCATTTTTACGGCGCGCTCGCGTCTTACATAAGACGAATCTTATGTAAAGTGAAGTGTCTTATGTAAGTCGCACACATCTTTTATCATGAAGTTATCAGATTCATCAGAAATCTGCGGCTTTTGAAACCCACACCTGCCATTGTTTCGGCCCTATGGACACTGCTAAGGTTATTTATTTGTTGTTTCGTTATCCAATAAAACAACTCATTCTATATAAGCGGAGCTTTGAAGCACCTATTTTTCATCGTATCAATGACACTATTGTTTAGCAGTTTATATACACTCTTCGAAAAACACGTAAATTACTGGTTGTTGTAATAATAACATAATTTAGTACACCGCTTTAACAGTGTTATTGTACGATAATCGTTTTAATTGCTGCGGAGCGACCGAAGGGAGCGAGCAGCAACATAATCAGGATTTAAAGGAAATATATAAGGGGCGACGAATTCTCGAATTCATCACTTTTTACCACAATGCATTGCATTTAACCACACTTTTTACCACAATGCATTGTATTTAACCAGAGTGCATTGCGCCACGAACAACTCAAATAAAAACACGAAGAAGTAGTGCACCGTTCGCTGCTCAGTTCTACAGCACGGTTAGAGGTCTTACCAAATTTTAAGACACGCAGGACTCTTTCAGATGAGTACGATGGTTAACTTGGGGATTGGATTTCAATTCAAGAGCCTTTGACTCGTCCAGGTGTTAAACCTGACGAGAAGATGAGCATTTGCTCTTCGACTCCGCAACACGGGGGATATACAAATTCCAGCTTGCTAGAAGGTGATGTGAAAGTGAGAAAATGTCGTGCAATGCTATTCTTAAGAAGCTGTATGAGCCGAAAATGGATGTGATTTTGACCATTCGCTTCAAAATAACAGCGGAAATCGAGATAACAAAACATATGTTTTGTGTCCTATTTTGCAGACCAGGACGTGAGGGTCTCAATGGGGTTAAGCGATAGGCGTAAAACGGCCAAAAATTTAGTCGATAGCCGTAAAAATGGAAAAATTTTTACCGTTAGTCGTAAATAGGGTAAAAAAGAGTTAACCGTAAAAGGAATTGTTCGCCAGATTTGCTAATTTTAAGGAAGGTGCTAAACTCACTTATGGTTGCGTTTTTTATTTCCTGGCTACTGTACGTGATTCCGTACGCACCTTAGGCCAAGCGCCCTTTAGGTGCTGACCTAGACGTAGGCTCCATTTCCGCCGCTCTCTCGGGGAACTAATTTTTTTCCATAGCGAAAGTGTGGCTTCTTGCTGGGGACAGGAGCCTACTGAGGATTAATATTTGGGATTTTCAGGAGGTCGGGCCCTCGAAACAATAGTGAAACAATACGCAGAGATGTCACTGTTTGAAAAACACGTTGCTGATAAACAACAATTCCCTTTTTTTTCTCTGATGCTACTGTAGACATTGCCATGCCTCGTCCCTGTACAGCGTCTTACCACGCAATCTCGGTCATCAAGGCATTTCGGTGGGAACTCGCCCAGACCACGTGACCCAAAACGCAAAAGCCGCGCGGAATAATGAGGCCTACGGACAAGGCAACGGCAGAAAGTCGTTCCGTACAGTCCTTCGCTATCATTAAAAACACCGGACACGAGAATTTTGTCTTTGGCCGTTTTCACACTAGAGCTAGAAACGGATTGACTGGCCTGTGTACAGTCGCGCCCTCCCCACAGACACCCCTTCTCCGATTTTTCATGAGGGGAGGGGGCGGCTGTACACAGGTTCTCTGAAATGGATAATCCAGCTTCAAACAGTCCGTCAAAATTGATGGATAAAGTCAGGCGGATTGTTCATTCAAAGTTAAAACTATTTCATTTTTAAATTAAGGCGTATTACCTATCTGACGCGAATCATTAAACCGATAACTCGTCTCACACGAATAATCCGTCTCTAGTGTAAAAACGGCCATTTCTGTTATAAAGAATGTCGCGTCCCGGCTTGAGTTGGGCGTTCGCGTGTCTGCTCTTTCTTTTTCACAAAGATTATTTTTAAATTGACCATTGACATTTCTATGTGTAAAATAATATCAGAAGTGGAATACTTTTAAAAAAGTATGATCTATCAAATGTTAAAATTTTTCAAAAGAATAGCTTATTTCATCCCGAGATGATCCGAAGACCTTTATTTTGCTTTAAAGACACAAAAAAATTCAGGTTAATTAATATTTAACTCTTTGAAACAAAATTAATTAATTTTTAATTTTTTTGCTAACCGTAACTGAAAAAAATTAACCGATAGCCGTAAAAGAGCCAAAATTTTAGCCGATAACCGTAAAAGCCACTACCCCATTGAGACCCTCGGACGTGTATCGGCGTTTTGAAAAGCATACTTGTGTTCTCTCATTCATTCATTGCCATGGAATATGCGTTTACATTGTTTTTTCACTGTTAATAGCTCGGTTAATGCGGCTAGCGATCATCTTGCCGGCGGAAGTTTCATGGAAAAGGAATAAAATGAAAGACTCTTCCCAAAAATTAGGTAATCAGCCTCTGTGGTGCAGTGGTTAGGTGTAGTGGCGTCGAGTCGAACGTGCTGGGTTCGAGTCCTACCGAATTATTTGTTCCCACTTTCTTTTTTCCCGTTTTTTGTGTTGTTGTTTTCTATAAATATATAGCTAAATAACTGTTACTTAATAACGTGCAACAAACAGCAAGAAAAGTATTGTGTTTCCAGAGAAAATATCGTGCACCGTATATTAAATATATGGATAAACAATCTGAATTTCTATTATTTCCACAATTTACTGTGGGAAAACCAGAGTTGATAACCACTTGATCATATTCTAAACAACGTTCCCACGAGTTCTTTCTATAGACTGATAGTAATTATTCTAGTACTTTCCAACATGTAAATAGGACATTCAATGTCATTTTTGATTCTTTCAAGTCTCACTGCCTAACTAATGCCAGTATCAACAGAATGTGCCGCAGCATTACTATCTTTTAGATACCCTAGTTATATATATATACCTGCAGTAGCTGAGCTGGTGAGTTAAATGTTAATAGTTCTCACTGAGTCGTTTACGAAAAGGTACTGAAGTATGGTATTTTCAGCATATTTAGCTTGTTTTCGCTTTCACTCTGCAGCATAAGAATTAAGAGACCTCGAAAAGCTCGTGACTGTATTTTCTGGAACTAAAGTAGACCCGGCAAAGATAAACTACGATATTTTTTATTTCTTAAAGTGACTCTTTTAAGAGTTACTTTAACAGCATGAGTAACTTCTTTTAGAAACTGTCCTACTCTGACAATAATCGATTAAAATTCCTGCACGTGCACTGAGATCTAAAATCCCTCAGGCTATCGGTTATGCTCTACATATACCCCCTTCATCGGTTAACGTTTCTGCAATTAAAGAAGGAAATTTCTTAAACTCACAACTGTTAACCATTTTTTTAGTCTAGAAATTTTCAGAACGTTTTTGAGAAAGATGATCTGAACTTGAAAGGGACGAAGAATAAACTGTGTCTTACATAAGACTGTGGCGTCTTCTCGAACTTGCTGGAGAAAGGGAACAGGCGTTAAATATGAACCGATTATTACCTTTAACCTGTGCTTCTCCGAATTTTGAATCCTGTAAATCAACTACTCGCGCAAGTCCTTTGTGACTTTTATTCTAAGAGTTTGATCAAATACAGCACATTTCGTTTCTCAATACAAATGTGTGACCTTAATCAAAATATATTTTTATCCCCTAAAAATTTTTCATCTGTTCGGATTTCCTAGCTGAAAGTCTAGTGATCCGGAGTAGAGATCAAAACTTACGTTTTCGAAAATTTCAGCCAGAAAAAAGGCTTCCGAACTGTTAATTCTAGGTGACCTTTTTAGGGTAAAAATCCATTAAAAATAGGCAAATATACCATTTTTGGGTGTTCGAAAATCCTAGGAGAGGCAGGTAAGCAAGAAATTTTACAACAAAAGTTCCGAAAATTCTAGATCTCAAATCGTCTTCCCAACAGATATTCTTCCGAAAATTGTCGTTGGGTGCCCCTGTAAACGGTGTTTAGATAAAAGCGTTGGGCAAAATGAAAATGCCTTAGAAAGCGTTGCTTGTCTTGTGACGTTTGATAAGTAAAATTGCCCACCAGATAGTTTTATTTGCTATTTAATATGTTAACTTAACTTGACTTGTCTATTTTTAACTGAGCAAAGACAATGCAGAATCATCTTTCTAGAACGTCAAGTTCATTGAGCCGTATGCTGATGTGGACAAGGTTTGCCTAAATCTTTGTCAGGCCTACAATATTTGAATTCAGGTTTTGACTTTCTCAAACTCATTAATAATTCATTAAGAAAATACAAAGGAGATTAATGTTTAATGAGTGTTTGGAAATCGGATGAAACACTGCTTAGTATTTGCATCCTTAATTTCTCCTTCAAAAATGATTTTGTTTGAGAAGAAATATCAAACATTCGACACAGTGTTTCATCACCAGATGAAACACCTCGAAGTTCGTCAAAAATACTCCGCTGCGCGTCGTATTTTCAACTCTCTTCTCGGTGTTTCATCTGGTGATCAGGGTGATGAAACACTGCATCTCATGTTTGATATATTACATCAAAAATCTTGATTTCACGAGTTCTGCTTTCTAGGCGGAATCTTGAACTCAGGAAGCTTGTTCTAACTCCACGACATATTAGTACAAATTGAACGCTATAAAAATTAAGTTCAATATTTTCCATGTTATCCTTTAAACTAGTAGCGCATTATATTATCTTGTTTCTTAATACATTTTGTTTTTCAATTATGCCCACATTTAATTAACTTGCACTTCATTGTTGCTGTTATTCTGCAGTGATTTTGCTTGGCTGCCGGGTCCAGCTCCTGATAGAGTTTAGTTTAGTACTATGTCGAACGGAGAATTTAGACAATTAAAACTGCAATATTTTAGCAGTTCAGCCGAAGCCTTAATTTTCCCTTCCCCTAGAGCGTATGAGAATTTGTATTTGTATTTGCATTTTATTTTCTCCAGTTTAGTTTATAATTACATCTGTTAACAAAAATGTTAATTAAAGGAATATGTCACCGAGAAATAGGCGTAGTAATTATGTTTTGGACATTAATCAATTATATTGCAGGCTTCTTAACTCTGCTCATTTGCAAAGTCACTGCCGGCGGTTTATGGCTCTGTAAGCGCAAATTACATAGTGCTGATGGCCAACGTAAGTGAATGGGTAACTCATCAATTCAGTACACATACAGATTCTGTCGCGGGCTTTGTGGAGAACAAGAGCTTGAAACGATTACATATAGAGGCCAGAGGATTAAACAATTTTCCTATTTAAACTTCACACATCTATTTCCCAAACTGACAAAAGAAATGAAACTTCGAGTAAACAAACGGCGAAAAACGGAAACAAAACAAAACTGTTAGTCGTTGGATTCAGTGTAGGTTTGTAGTACATAACTACAATGCAACTTTTTAAGCTTGAATAAGAAGCAATCAATGCTTTTGATATCGATGATGGTGACTAAGCGTTTCTTTTGCTTTTAGTTCAGTTATTTATGTCTTTAAATAGAAAAAAAAAGTTGCTATTGAATGCATATGGCTGCCGTTCCCAATCGCCGTTGACGTCAAAGCCTACCCTTTGTTAACTCTGTGCAAGAGAGAATCTGTGTTTAAAAAATTTTTAATATGTTTTTAACTGAAGAACAAATAGACTGTGAGATAAACACCTTATTTTAGGGCAGCCTTTAACGGTAATTAAAATTTTTTTCCTAGCAAAATAAACAATTATTTTTGCACCACTTTTTCGTTTTGCCTCAGGGCTTGTTACTAACAATAGACAAGCCGACTGTATGAGATTACACAGAATTATTTGTCAAAATGGTTAGATACTATAATTATACCTTAAGGCTACTAAACTATCTGTCGTGGCTTTCTTCTTCCTCCGATTTTGAAAACATGGTATTTTGCGAGTGTCAAATTTGACCTGATTTTGCAAAGTTTGGGCACTTGAAATGCGAAACCCGACTTACTATGGCAACTTTGGCGTACTTAAAATTAATTGCAATTTGCTGAATCTGCTGAACACTTAATTACAACTGAACTGATCACAAACTCAGGTAGTTGCCGCAAATAATATCAGCCTTGAGGTACTTCATCCGATCCAATTTTTATATATTTATCCAATTAAAACTTAGTATCCACACATTACTTTCACTTTTCGGAAAGGATATGAAAGCAGAAAGAAGAAAAACAAATGAAATAAAAAGAAATTAAGCAAAAGTAATGAGTCCAATGACGCTTGTCCCTCGGATTACTTAAATAAGTTAATAAATCTGTTGAAGTCTTTCTGGTACACTCAGGTGGGTATACTATACTGTCAATTTATACATATTCCCATGCGGTGTTTTTTAACCTGGACCAGTTGTTCGAGGGCCGCTTAGCGGGTTTCTTTTTCTTGTATTTAACAGGTCGGCCTTCGGCTAACACTGAAAACTCTCGCCGCACGCGAGAAAAACCTCTGGTACCCAGGGTACATTTCCTCGGATAATTTTTTTCAATCCTTTTAGCGTATCCAATTATCAAATTGTAGACGACAGGAAATAAACTGAACTTGCTTTTTCAGCTTTTACAGTGTGAATTCAAATTTCGCACTAACCCTAGGCCTAGGTTGATAAAGCCAGCTTTGAACAACCCGGCCTTGGCCGTGAATTTTTTTAGGTCAACGCATTTGTTTATATATAGTTTTATGGACAATGCAAATCATTCTGTTTACAAATCTACTAGCTACTGATAGACTTAACAAAACCACAATTGAACAAAGCATGTTCGGCATTTAGACAGATTACCGCTAGTAGATGTTATTCAAGATAAACCATATTGTCTTTTCTTTTAATAGTCTAGACTCAATCAGATATCAGATTTAAGGCAATCAGTGGAAGGAACTTTACCTAGACCCACCTGATAGTAGGGCTTATCTAAAGTAATATGGTTTTGCTAACTTAGTCTAAACTCTGTTTCAAAAACCGATGCCTAGAGCTAGGGTTTCATGTGGTGACGCCCTTCGGAATAAGTAGAAACTGTAATACGAAGAAACCGCTTAGTTTCTGCCGCTTAGTAAAAAGACCATAAGCGATTTCAAAAGTAATCTCCAACTATTGTAGCAAACACTAGTGAGGACGGAGTAAAACGCTGATTCACTCCGGTGACATTACACCACTGAATGTTAAACACTTAATCGCAACAGATCTGTAGCGCACGCTTTCATCGCAAATTGCACGTTCCTTACTAGGCTCCAAGCGCTCAAAGCCGTTATTTTAAACCTTTTCCTGAGTTTTCAAGATCTTAAACAACTCACTGTTCATACCCCGTCCTCTTCAGAACAAGCCAAAACCCACTGCGTGGTCGGCGACAATCTTGATCTCCGCTGATGTGGCGCAGTCGGTAATTCAGATGATTTGGTTCTCTTCCCCGAACTAGGTTTATGTGGTAGCTGGGTGGACATTTCATTTATTTCTTCTGACCAAGTTGTCAAAGAAGGTGTAGACAATCGTCTTTCTGTTTGTTTAGGTTTTCTGAAAACTTTCAATTGGTCTCTGAGGACTGTAGCCGGAGCACTACTTCTTCGTCTCTCCAAATCTGCTCTGAGTCTCCTCATTCTGGTGTCCTTTTCGATCTCCTTTAGATTCGTAAATATCTCCTTGAAAGCCTCGTTCATGGCCTCCTCGTAATTGGCTCCATTCTTTTTCTTCTCTGCTAGACAATCAGTACGCGAAATCTGTGGTAACTTAACATCCATTTCGTACTCCAGTAAATGCGTCGAATTACAGCAAGTTTAAACCTCCTGAAACTTAGCTTAAGTGTCAACTAAATTCCTCTAATCTAAAGCTTGAAGGCCAAACGTGACGCATAGAGTAGTTTCAATATAAGTTACCGTTCCAACTTCTTGAGCGGCTACAATAGTTTGTTTCCCCTTCCATGTTCTGAAGGTTTCAAAGCAAATTGCAAGCTTTTATTGTCTGATCTGATTGTTTATTTTTCAGCGACCAAATAAACCGTGTTCTTGTCATATTGGTCACAGTTTGGTGGCTACGTGAAACTGTGCTGTTGCAGTCAACCTTGAAATCACGCCTCAGTTGAACCACCCGGCGGATTGCTTAACACACAGTACAAAACATGACTGTATTAAAAATTGTTTAGACAGAAATTGTTCTCTGAGAACACTAGAAATAACGTTTCAGAGCATCAAGATTTCAAAATTTTCTAGTGGAGCATGCCCCCAAACTCCCTAGCGACTCACCCCTTTGGCCCACGAATGATTCTTCGGGGATTAAAAAAATTATATTGATTTCACCTGCTCAAAAGGTTGGACAGTGTCACGCGCGTCCTTTTTCGCTTGGCTTGTTTAATTTTCGCGTCGTCCCTACTATCTGAGAGGCAAGCACAGGCTAGGTGCTTAGCCAGCTAAGCTACGCTAGTTGAGTGTTTTGTGAAAAAAGTTCCCTGCCAGCACAGGCCTCTTTTTTAGTTCAAAAATCATCAGAAAATGAAGTATATTTTGTTCAAAAAAGACAAAAAACAATCAGAAAATGAAGCGTGCGAAGCAAGTATTTCCCTGCGAGTTTGTTGAGAAGTTTGGAACGAGAGCGACAAAAGAGAGGAAGGGGATCGAAGACCATCGAAGGGGGACGGGGAAACATCCATTCATCTAATTTGCCCGAAAAATTAATGATCAGAAGTCGACAAGTAGGTTACGTGTCCTCATACATGACGCTTGCCCTGACGAGGGTGATATACTGCTGTTCATTTGAGCCTCCCAAAAACATGGCGGACGGCATGGTCGTCTCTGATGGGTTGAATGCTGACCTCTGCAGCGACAAGAAGGTTTCAAGAGATCGAATGGACTTTGTTCGTGAAGAGTATAAACGTTATAAACGAAAAAAACCTCCTCCAGACTTCAGTGAAGTTATTGACTTCCAAGATCCGACGTCCTTTCGCGGACGTGTAGAGAAATTCGAAGTCGGGGGAATGCATTCGAAGTTCGGACTTCGTTGTTCTAGTGAATGGCGCGCTTACAGGCTCAAATCTTGTCCCGGGCTTATGTTTATAGTGAATCCTTTTCTACCAGGAGGGCAACACTACTGGATAAGGCGATGCATGGAAGATTTTCCCCGGAAACCAAACGTGTGTAATCTGGATGCCCATATGACGTTGGATCCTGAAAAATCAGTCTGGGAAATCAGCAACAGGTACACTTAACTCATCATGCTGCTTAGTAATTATCATTTAACTTGGCTTCCTAACATTATTATTAAAATATCTATAGGTGGTTTTCACGTTACGTCATCGCCGCCATGCTGGTGGACGGTAAACAAACGATCGCTCATTAGCTCTCTTTGTTTCTCCACCAGCATTTGTTCATTTCACTATTGTTATATGTGTCTTCCGAGGTTGCATGAAAACCACCCATACAGCATTTTCACTGTCACGCAACAAAAAAATAAATTGGATACCGTCCAGTGGAAGCAGGCTTTTAGCCAGACATTGAAAACTGGCCGTCCAGAAGGCTTGTTTTCCCATAAAATTAAAAGAGATTAAGTGAATTTTCCTTGTATTTCTTCCAAAAGTGGGCGTCCATAGGACGGCTGGACACCCTTCTGGCTAAAACCATGAGTGGAAGAAGCCAAGAAAACGAAATGTTATAAAAGACTAAAATATAAACGATTTGTGCAAGTTTCAGGTCTTTGTGGCCCACAGTTTCTGAGTTATTTGCTGAAACGTTTCATGCACCTTTGTAGAGCTTTGTATGGAGACGCCATATTGGTGTACTGTTTTGGCCCACCAATATGGCCGCCGGAAATCAACAAAAACATCCGGAGTTCACTTCTTCGACAAAAGCTCTTTCTTTTCACTCCAGAACCAGCATACATGCGGATAAACATATCTTCTAATACTTGAAATGGTTATACTGCTGAAAATCAAGAGGAGAGACTTTTTTCAATGAGACAGCATTCCCATTTTGGTTTCACGCGCTGTAAAAACTCGTAAGTTCAAATTGCTGTATTTTTGAAATGAAATATGCTACAGGAATGGAAACTTGTACAAAGATTTATTTTTTGTTCATCTTCGACCTAGTGTAAATAAGAATTCGTAAAACCACGCTATTTTGACTTTACAATTTGATGACATCACTGTGAAAGCCATCTATACTGTGTACAGTTAAACCCTGTTAATTCGGACACTGAGGGGGTGATAGAAAGTTTCCATATTAACAATGGGGTGTCCCTATTAAGTGGGTGGAATTTAGAGAAATTGTAAGGGCTCTCTTTCCCCAGGGACAAAGCAATTTGTCTGTAATAATAAGGTGTCCATTTTAAGCGGGTGTCCATTAAGCAGGTTTTGACTGTACTAACATTTTTTGTCAGAATTGCATCAGTTTTGACTGATACAGTATTAAGAAATTTCTCTATTTTAGTGTTATGAGATAATTTTGTTGAGTGGTGTGTAAAGTAACATAATTTGAGAGATCACTTTGGATCAGGGAAACTGCCCACCTACCCCTCCCCTAACTCAACGTTAACACTAACTTGTTCTCACTTAGGGCAAAATGTTGGCTTATGGGAGGGGTTGGTGGGCAGTTTTTCCAGAAACTTAAACTGATCCATGACTTTTACTGTAACAATTCTACTTGTAATTTGCTCTCATATATTATACTCACCCAACTAATCAGCTGCAAAAATTATGAACCTCAATTACCCGTGTCTCGATTATGCAGATTTCTCTATCACCCAGAGTTTTCTCTGGTCCCTACTGAGAATACAGTTCATGACCATGAATTTTTTGAAATGAACATTATTCAGAGTAGCCTCCCACACAGGTGTTTTTAGGGGAGCTCGTTTTTCATCCCTCCCCACAAACACCTGCTCAACCGAAAACAACATTCCTTTCCCATTGTTTTGTTTGTGTGGTAAGTGACCAATCAACAGTTGTGAAATAAAGTGTTAACAGGCTAATCATGACTAAAACGTGACCCTGGAGTTACCGTTTTGCTTCTTTTCTTTCCTTCGCCATTATAAAGGTTATGCAGTGCATGAAGTATTCTAAAATTTAACTAATTCTTACTTTTTCCGCTCTGAATCTAACATTTATTAGAGGTCAGAAAGCTTTCCCAGTGTTTCATGGAGATCGAGTAATTATCAGTTCTGCCCTGAGGTCAAGGTCAACTCTTCAGAATTTGGAAAGTACAATGTGATTGGCTAAGCTTGGGAAAGGAATGTTGTCTTCGGTTGAGCAGGCGTTTGTGGGGAGGGATGAAAAACAAACTCCCCTAAAAAAGCCCTCGTGGGAGGCTTTATTCAGAGGGGCTTAAAACAGAATTTGTTATGCTTTGGATAGTAAAGACGACGCCAAAACTTAAAATGTGCATACAGTGTATGTAGCAAAAGTGAGGAAGAAGAATTGAAGAATTCAAGTTATGATTGATTGGCTATGAGTTGTTTCATGGCTTACAAAGCATCTGCTGCTTTTTGAAAGTATTTGCTTTTACTTTTGTCACATGAGTGTATGTGATAATTATTTTTTTCAATTATTTAGGCCATTTTGATCTGTTTGCCACTGACAAATCTAGCCTGTTTCGGGCTCTAAGATAGTCGCGTCTGTAGAATTTAGAAATCACGAACATGAAAACAAAACGGCCGGAGGAAATTTGGGAGAGGAAGGGCTCATATTTTTCCATGTCTTTCACTTACGCGTCGCGTCATCTCTACCATTTGAGAGCCTGGAACAGGCTATCACGAATCAGTTTTTTTTGCTTAATCTCCCCTAATAATATTATTATTGTTAATATTATTATCTTGAATTATCATTAAACAGCATAATAATGTAACACTCCACTATGGCTGTGGTTTTTTTATTTCTAACTATCCATTAAATTATACATTTTACGTCACTTTGACCCAAGTGGGTTATCACACCAGTAAACCCATAAAAAGTGTGGTCTGTTGCTTTTATAAAATAACTTTAAAGCATGTTTCAGTTTTCTATGAGTTTACCAGCACAATAAACCATAGGTTTTTAACCAATCAGAAAGCGCGTACTATCTTAGTTATTTTATAAATTATTATATAAGAAAAGCTAATGACCACTGATTATTTTTCAACAGCAGTGGTGAAAATCCAGGCTTGATGGATCGGCTTCGCTGGGTGCACCTTGGTTACCATTTTGATTATAATGTTGTGGATTATAAACCTGAAAGATATTATGACTTTCCACTGGACCTGGCCAGCATGACTCGGCATATTGCTAGTACCATTGGTTACCCTGACTACTCCCCTGAGGCTGGTATTGTCAATTACTATCCCTTGGGGGGAACCATGGGGGGACACACGGACCATTATGAGTCAGATTTGTCTTGGCCTCTGATCTCCTTGAGTTTTGGACAGACAGCAATTTTTCTCATTGGTGGAGCTACCAGAGACATTAGACCAGAAGGTATGTTGGAGTTTGTAAATACAGTTGAATCTTCATTAAGCAGCCACCCTTGAGGTTCCAGCAAGTGGCCGCTTAATGAAGGTTGCTCGTTTAATGGAAGGCCATCACATATTATAAGAGACGTCACCTGATCTTAAAACAAACAGGTGACAGAAGCGACATAACTGGTTCACAATCACTCGTCACCTATCTCAGACTGTATTTTCCTTCATCAATACATGTATTATTTTATAAAATAATTGCAAACTAAATTGTATCAAGCACTTGAACAATAAGAGGACTGTCATCCTCATCAGGATAGCCAAAAGGTGGCAACTTAATAGAGGTTTAATATACCATTCTTTTCCACAAGTATTTTGGCACTGTGAATACTAGCCATGTAATAGAGGGTTGCCTCTTAACTGATGGCCGCTCAATGGAGGTCAAGCTATATTCCATGTAAAGCAAGCTAGTACAATGTGAGAAGAACGGTCAATATTATTAAGCTGAAGAAGCTGAAGCAGACCTCCCACCCTCCTATTGACATTTACAACTGCACTCTAATAGAAGTAACAATACGAGTGGGAGAAGTTACAGTATGAGATTGATATTGATTTTATGGAAATTTCTATACAGCTGTACTGTGTAAATTGTAGTTTCCCTTAACTACAATATAACTTGTAATTGTGATGTTTAATATTAGATTACTTGCGGTGTCACAGGGTTTTGGTAATAAGTATTCTAGTCGCAGGAGAAAGTTGTAACCGGAGAATTCTGCCAAGTAAGCAGAGAATTCTCCAGTCTCTTATGCCTAATGAGCACCTTGTCTCATGGTCTACCAATTTAGCAATAGCCCTTAATGGTTTGTTTATTTTCATGCCTCTGTTGATCGAATGACATTCTGGTGAGATTTGCTAGTATTTGCCAATCCACTACACAACATGAAAAAGACATTGTGGCAGAGCAAACAGGCCAAACCAACCCACCAAATTATATACAACAACTACATGTAAGATGAACCTGGGACAAGTCACCGGCAACTAATGTGTGTATCCTCTTCACGAAAAAATGCTATCACTGGTACAATAGTACTGGTCTACATCCCTCATTAACCCTTTAAGCCCCAATGTCCACACATAAATTCTCCAAACTGATCTCTATACATTTCCATAAAGAATAAGTAGAAAGAATTTGATAATAGATCAAGGCATTTTCTCTCGTGTGATCACTTTATTAATTCTCATAATTTATCTCTTGACAATGTATGGATTTTGTTTGGGGAAATTTGGTCTTAGTCACTATTGGGACTTAAAGGGTCAAGCACACAGACTTTGTGCCAGGTGCCTCCAACACTCTCTCCTCCTTCCCTCTTGCCGGAAACAATACTCTTATTTTTGCTGTTATTACAGAAAAACTTCATTAAGTAGACCCCATATTGAAGGGAATCCCTTTCAAGCAGACATGGATGTTAATGAGTTCTAGATTCTTCTTCCCATAATGCAAGCTTAATTCCCATGTGTTCCTTGTGGGGGGGGGGGGGGGGGATTGGGTACTTTTTTTTTCTTTTTAGACAGGGAAGAAAAGGTTAGCAGGTAACTGTTTTTGTTTATGTTTGCAGCTTTATACATTCGCAGTGGTGATATTCTGATCATGTCTGGGCAATCTAGAACTGCTTTTCATGCTGTCCCCAGGATTATTAAAGTTGGAGAAGAAAATGAACCCCCGCCATGCTTGAAATGGCAAAATGGACTCTTCGATGATAAAACAAACAAAAAAACAGGGGTGAACCTGGATGAATTAGATGTAAGAGACAAAAACACGGCAATACTGGATAAAAACTGTGCATCAACTAATATAGTTGGAGGAAATGACACCGAATCAAACAAATGCGCTGTGGAAGAATTCTGCAATTACAAGATTTGTAGCGAATCTGGACACTTCAGTTTTGAGGCTAATAAGAGTAGTGGTTGTAATAAGTTGGATTTTGGTGCTAAATCCACAAGTATGAAATCTCTCAACGCAGAAGAGTGGAAAAAATTTGAAGTTTATATTTCAAAAACTCGGATCAATATCAACGTGAGACAGGTGCATGAACAAGGCAAAACAATGAATTCTTTTTGCCAGTGATCGTGAATAATTTGAAGATAATAATAGTAATATTATCATTATTATTGATATTATCAATAGTGTAGTCAGTGGACTACTGTCTTCGATGGAGATTAAAAATGAAAGCAATGAGATATGATCTATTTCATATACATCTCACATTCATCTCTTTCACGGGAACTTATGAACTCATAATTAACCAGCTCCCAACATCAGTGGCTTCATAGCTCAGTTGGTTAGAGCATCGCACCGGTATCTTCGCGAGGTAACTGCTTCAAACCCCGTTGAACTCGTGAGTTTTATTTTTCAGGCTTCTTACGCAATTGCATAAAGTGCGTTCACAATTCTTCATTTGATATAATTTCCGCAGTTCTCATATGATTTATTTCATATACATCTCATTTCCACCTTAGTGTAAACACCTTTAAAATTCTTAATCCAGTGATGAAAAATAGAGCGTCTCTCTTTCCAAATTTTTTTGAGGGGAGAGGACATCCCTACAAAGGCTACGAAAATATTACCTCTTGAATGTAGAAAGGAAATACTGCGATTGCTTTTCTCTGAAAATTTTAATCCGACAAACCAATCCTTGTGGTGTTGATCCTACTATCCTGGGGCCGACCAAGCAAAAGTGAAGTTTTCTTGAAAGAAGCTAACAATCGCAAATCCGAGGCGCAAGTGAATGGAAATCAATCTAACAACAATAGAGTAATTATAGGACACAATAAAGAAATTAGCTTTAGCAAGCTGAGAGGTAACCAGAACTTTCGGATGGTCAGACCCTCCTTTTTCCTAGGATTAATATAAATATTGCTGACCCTTATTTTCTCTAAATTGACACTTTAAAAAGTATGACTTTCCATGGTAAGTTTTAATTCGAATATCTTTCTCAGTTAATCGCAAAACTTTCCAAATCCTGTTGCAGCCAAGTCTGAGAAAACCTTGCCGACATTTCGGGACGCCACTACTGGTTTCCTCGCGAAACGACGTTAGAGCAACGACCGCAAAAATTCAGCTTTTTTCTTCAGGGCAGTCGCAGCCTTTTCTCCACGGCAGGTTGCTCTTCTTTCACGTACCTCCACCAGTGACTGGTGTTTGATATGGCGATAATGAAACCAGAATTACTGGATTATAAAATCTCTCTACAACAAGCATGTATTTATGTATTTTTTTATTTGCCATAAATTTTTCTCCTTATAAGTGCCAGAAAATGTAAAGCTCAACAATGACAAATACGCGGCCAAGCTGGGCAGACCTTTGATAACAAATACCTCACCGGTGGATCCCACAACTTGTCTGGAGCCGGGAGGGGACGGGTACGCTTGGAATTGACTGAGCCGTCATAAAAGACGTGTTCACAACGTCGGAGTCATTTAAATGGGTTATTTTCAAAGATATTGCTGATTTAGGTCAATTATCTGCCTCCACAAATTGCTTCTGTAGAGTTATGGGCCCAACGTTGCTAACGCGGCCATGTTTGTTTTGTTGTGGCCTCACTGGCCTCGCTCTGATGTTGTAGTTACCATTCTTCCCGAGCTGTCCGCCATTATGAAAGTTCGTGTATGAGACATCAAAAAAGAAATTTCGCCAGGAGCCCTTGCTGTAAAATTACTTGTTTTTTTTTTTTTTTTTTTGCAATAATAGACGACAAGAAACAGTTTTAAAGCCTTAATGGTCTTAAATAACAAAACTGGATCATTATTTTTGGAGTTCAGTTGATGCGAAGACACGTAGTAGCTTTATAAAAAGGGAGCAAAATAAATGCAAACCACAGCAAGCACCTGTAGACTATGTGACAGTGCGTGGAGTTGAAGGAATAACTGAACTGGCTCCTGCCGTTGGAAAATATTCAATTGCTATGCCAAACATTTATTTACAAAAACCCTAGATTGTGCATTCCTTTCTAGATTGAAGAACCTGAATGATCAACTTCAAGTGTTCCATAAACTGGAAAATAAACAAACATCAGAAAACAAGTTTACTATGTCTTTTGTCTTTATGGCCGCGTACCAGGTTTCTCACTTTTCCAGCAGTAGGTCCGTATTTATTAAAGAAAACTCTTTTTTGAGTTCGCATATTAAGAATCCTTTTTGTTATTAATTATGTATAGGCACATATACACTAAATCTTGGTATTATTTTTACACATTTAGTTTCATTTTTCTGGTAAAAGGATTTATATAATCCTCCCAAAATGAATTGGTATCTCGCTCAACAATGTACATTGTAACAAAAATCAGTAACAGAATAAATAAAACAAAGAAACTGTATCATCGCCAAAGGTAAAAGAAGAAATAGGCGAAGTGTTGATTGGTGGCGAGAAGTTCTTTTTATTCTCGGCTGTGAGGTTGCACCACATAAAAAAAAAAAAGGATTTTAAGAAAAGGGCGATAGTGATAACCTCAACATCTCCTTAAAGAGTCTACGTAATTCTCTAAGTTGAATACACACTGCGTGAACTGAAGAAAGCAGCTGCTTTTTTTCTGCTTTTTTGTTTGGATTATATCAAAACCATTTAATTTTAAGTCAATATTGCAAAAATGCCATAAACGATTCCGGTTAAAATCCCTTTGTACCACGTTATTTAAAAGTAAAGATTCAAAATGTATTCACTATCGAACATGTTCATTTTCGGCAATTTATTACCATTTCCAACCAATACGACACTAAGTTGTACGACTTTTTTGCATTTAAGCATCCGGTTATTTTGTCATCTTCAAACTGTTCATATTTGATCCCTTTGGCTATTGTAGTTTAATCTTTACTCAAAGTGAACAAAACAGATAGTGTCGACTATTATGGCATTGTCATAGCAACGGACACCTTTTGATAAGCTGCATTTGTGATCCACTGAAGCAAATCGCTTTTAGAGGCAGCCATATATCCATGATGACAGGAAAATTTTATAAACTTTTGTTCCTGTTTTTAACCTGGATTGTTTATATCACCATTGGTGTTTTTATATTCAAAGCTATTGAAGGCGATAGTGAAATTGATACCGAAACTTCAAATACAGAACATCTTGAAAGACTTAAGAAAGATGTCACAACGAAGTATAATATGAGCGAGGATGAATTTGACAACATTGCCCGGCAAATCAAGCAGGCAGGCGATTCGTCAAGTGCAGGACCTGAATGGAGCTATGAAAACGCTCTGTCTTTCATTATTCAACTGCTGACAACAATTGGTAAGAATGCGCGTACAATTCTTAGGGTATTGGCATACTACATATCCAATGATCTTGAATTAAATATCATGTGTTAGTCAGTCGAAATCATGTGTCACTTTACCCAAATACTTAATTACTTCTTATCGTAGAGAATACTTAACACTTTCTCAGTGGGCCCGAAAAACTGTTCTAAGTTTAAGACAATGTTAATTTTATTTCCGACATTCAGCTTGCAATTTAGTGCATGGTATGTTTTGTTTGCATTGCAATTCCAATATTCTTTAGTCCCTAATTTTCCCTAGGAATGGGGTAGAGCGAGCATTTTACGCAAGAGCGCGTGTACATCACCACCCTCGAGGAAAGTGACACGCAGAGGGAAGAGAAATTTATAGACTTGCCTACAAGTCGAGCTCAAATTTTTTCTTTATGTTTTCTGGAACCGAAAATGAGAAGCGAAGGACTTTGAGAAAGTCTAAGAGAAAATGAGGGACAAAAGATGTCAACTTCCTCGCAGGTGGTGATTTCACGCGCGCACGCGTAATTAGCTCAACTTTGCCACCCTATGGAAAACGAGGAATTAGGGACAGTTTGTTAACACGAGGACGTAAACTAGGACCAGTGTATTGTTTTTCTTGAAAATAAGTTGGAAATGAGGGGGGGGGGGGGGGGGGAGTTGTTTGCACGACTGTAAGAGCACTCGTCTACACGGGTTTAAGACCCAACAGCGATTAGAGAAGACCCAATTAGATTCTAAGGCGAGTACGACAACGCGTACGCGAATTGGCATAAAGATTTTTCGTGTATAACTCAAAATATAGACTCCCTGGAAAGTTTCAATCTACCATTTTTCACTAGAAACGTTAGCACTGTTACCTTTAGTGAAGGAGGTTACACCCTCCCGATCGCAAAATGATAAAACTTCTAACATTTAATAGCATTTAGCTTGCATAGCAGGCGCTTGAAAGCGCGCGAGATGGAGACACACTCCCTCTCGCGCGCCTGTTCTTTCTTGCGCTTACTACTTCCACACTCCCTCTGGCGCGCCCGTTCTTTCTTGCGTCCACTACTTCCAAGCGCCTGCTACGCAGGCTCAATTAGTATTTGATAACTTGTTTCCGCCACTTCGACATTCTCGCTAAAACTCATCGTAGAGTGACGACGGCTATCACGTTTTCCCGCCAAAATGACGCTGAGTCACGAGCGAGCACTACTTAGTACTGAACAAAAACTCGTACTCGTTGTCGTACTCGTCTTAGAATCTTAAGATCTCGATTTAGTTTGTTGTTGGTTCTCGTCTTTGATCCAAGAGGACTAAAAAGCCGCAAGACGCAGGAAACGAAACCGGTTAACACGAGTCAAATCGTATTTTCTGAACCCCGTCGAATAAGTCGCGCGATATGGAAATGACCGAGCACCCAACTGGAGTAGCGAGACAGGAGAGGCGCTCGGCTATGTCGAGTGCCACTCCCCTAGTAGCTTTGAGGAACGCGACTCGTGAAGAAATGTTACACCCTATTGCGTGCGCGCTTGGCCATATTTTCTCGCGTGCGACTCACTGGACAGGCTAAGAAAAGGAGAAACCGCACACTTGTCGTTTCTCGCGTCCTGCTGCTTTTGCTTATTTGAAACTTTCTGATTTCAACTTCAAATTCTGACCATCGTGTGTCATAAAACATATGTCTCGGTCATGGCTGTAACGCAGGTTAATATATCTTCATTGTCAGAAGATAACTACTAGAGAATCCAAGCGGCGGTTGTATCGTCCTAGAACTAGAAACGGAATAGTCGAATAACTATACCACTCAACAGAAGCCTATCAGATTAACCATCCTGTCATGTAATTTATTTCCAGGTTATGGAAACATCACACCAGTGACATCAGCTGGACGCATTCTTTGTATCTTCTACGCTCTCTTCGGCATCCCGATAAACATTCTCTTTTTACAAGTGGTTGGAGAATTAATGCTCAATGGTCAACAAATCCTCATCACAAGATTCGAAAAAGGCTGCCTAAAAATTGATGGCAAACCAAAGTTCTTAAACGAAAAATGCACTTTTCTAGGAGTCCTGTTGTTGCTGATTCTTTTGCTAGTAGGCGCAGGAATTCAAATGAGCATTCAAGAGTGGACATTTCTGGAAGGTTTTTATGCCTACTTTATCACGTTTACCACAGTTGGGTTTGGAGATCTGATTCCTGGCCATGAGTCCGGAAACAAAGCACATATGGCGTATCGCGTCATTTTGATCATCCTAGGTCTAGCCGCCATGTCCAACGTAATTAACTCTATCGTTAAGTGTGAAGATTCTGCAAAACTATTCAAAAAATTGAAAGAGCGCTTTAGAAGAACAAGAAGCGTCGAAGTCAGCGAACAGAACGAAGATGGTGGAGAGGAAATGATCGAAAAGGCCCCCAAAGTCTAGAAAGACGAAAATCTGTCTAACGTGTGTGTTTGTGGGTCAATAATATTACGATTTTGTGTAAAAAGCCAGTTGGCTTTTGTGTGTCTCCCAGCTTCCCTCTGCAGTGTACCACCTCGCTTTTACGAGGCGCAAATGGTATCACGGGAAGGCGTCGCTTGGAGTGCACCGTTTGGATCTCTAACAGGAGCTGCCGTTGGTTTGCCGAAAAATTAGATATAAAAAACAACCAAAAAATTCCCCTAGCTTTGCTAATAACAGACAAAGGAGTACAAGATAGACGAAGGACTAAGATCTAGACGAGCTTGCCCTGCCAAGCCTCTTTTTAAATGAGGTGAAGAAAGGTTTTGCATTTGGCCCCCTTCACATCTGATTGAAAGTGAGAGTTTTTGGAATTCTGAAATGCCCTTCCTCGTCGTTGTTCCTCTCTAAAACGACGTATTGTAGACCAGTGATGCAATGCTCTTTTCGTATTAATGCAAAGTGAGCCAGAAAAAAATTTTTATAATAGGAACTCCTGAAAAATGCTTTGATTTTGGACAATTCAGCAAAGGTAGACCAGTGGCTGGTATCATCTTTGCGCACAGCCCAAAACAGTCATGGTTCGTTAGTTTGCTTTCGCGACTGAGCGAAGCTGCAACTTGCATTGAAGAACTGATCAGTCTTCTACGAGTTCCTGAGACGTTGTTAAGTTTCTTTGCTTCCAAATTTCCACATTTCTTTTCTTGACAATAAGAAACTGTCATTAGATTAGTGTTCCTGCTACTTTGTTTATGTGAAGTAAATAAGGGTTGTTGTTGAAAGCGGGTTTGACGCTCTTTTTAAGTCATTATTACCTTCGGGTTTATTATTATTTTTATCAAAGCCTTACAAAGTTTTATACCTCCACCTTGAATATTTCGGACAAGAAAAAGCCCTATTTCTTGATTAGGCCATCCTCTTTTTTCTTTTCCTTTAAGCGTCGTCCGACCGACCCAAATTTTTGGGCGTTTTCGAAAAAAGAAAGTAACGATTTAGTTAAACCATTTTTCATTTGAGATAATTCTTTTAATCTGAAAAATGAGTATAGTAACAGCATAGAGAAAAACAGGAACAAAAACAGGAACATTCTTCACAGTATATTGTGTATTTTGTGCGTCCAAATATGTGAATGTTAACTTTTAGCGTCGTCCTGGGGTACCAAGGCATCCTATTCCAAGACTTCTTGTGATTTTTTTTTTGTTTTTCAATCCGACCGACCGACTCCATATCAGGAAACGCATTCGACGTTAAGCGAAAAAAAAAAAGGGGGATGGCCTTAAGTTACTAACATATTATTTTGAAAATATTCAAGCACATATTACAACAGCGTTTTTTTTTTTTCAGAAAATGTGAATCCAATAAAGCAGCGATAGACGAATGAGCTATTCCTTGTGAAGTACGACAGTAAAAAAAATGCACTTGAAATTTAATTTACAATGAATATGTAATGCTGGTAAACACTTTTGGCACTCAGACAATTTGCATTTTATTTTCTGTTCTGATAGCTGATATAGTCTTTTTGACAAAAAACTTAAATAATGTACAGACTGCGTTGCCCCTGGCGTTGACAATCTCTTTCAATTCATATTTAGCACGTGTTTTCTCCATAAATTTATATGCAAGTAAGGCAATATGTTAACCGACTATACAATGCAATATAATGGGCACCCGCGGCATTGATAGATATTCAACGACTTTCAAAGCCAAGCACACAATTGACACCCTAGCTGAAGTTTCAATTTACGTTATTTCTTGGTTGTCGTTCGCTCTGGTAAGGAATTTAAGTTTCTTAACCATTTAGAAATGATTTCCATGTTATTCTAGAACCTGTTCAAGTATGCCATTGATGTGGAGATAAACAAACTTCAGAAGACGTTGATTAATAAATATTATTTTTTAATATATCCCCCGTGGAAAATGCACAACTCAAAAAATAAAGAGCAAAGTATGATTTGTTTCGTTGATGATAAGAAAAGAAAAATAATCTAAATAGTAAAAAGCCATGTATATATACCTATGTTTAATTATTTATTTATTCTTCGCTGTGTAACTATAACTCCAAGTGACAAATACCTTTTTTTGCGATTTCAAGTTTTGCTGAAGTTGAAGACTCCAAATAAATACTGTCATGTCCTGTCCTCTCTTGCCTTGATTAATGAAAATACCGGTCGAATTCGTTTGATGTATTAATAACGTTTTTTTATTACTGGTTATAAGAACATATGCAAAAACGCTCGTCGCCATAACTTTTACACGTCTGGTTTTATTTTCCGGGGCTACAAAAAGGGATATTTTTTTGCCATATTTGGTTCAACGAAACAAAAATTATAAAGTTTAATTGCGATGGAAGATGAGACAAAGAGAATGTAACTTTTTGAAGATGAAAGAAGAATAATAAGGAAAGTGATAATTGGCTGAAAGGGAGTTGTACCAATTAACTGAAACTCAGCAGCTGCTTTTTTGTTTACAGTTGTTTGGATTGTGCCAAAACCCATGTCAGCAATAAACGCAGACAAAAAATATCACATAAATTGTAACAGTGCATTTTCTTCTCAAAATTCCATTGACAGTCTCACGTGAACTGTAAAGATTCAAAATGTTTTAAACATTTCCGATTGATTTCCATTTGCAATAAAAATGGGATGATAATTTTGTAGGAAAACATCCGGCAATTTTGCTTTCATTAAGCTGTTCAAATGTGATCCTTTGGCCCTGATCGCGGCGAGCGAGGTAGATAAGTATTATATATCTTTGCAACGAAAAAGGCAATTATGTTGACATTGTCATAGCAACAGATTACCTGAGGCCGAGCAGTTGTGATCGCTCCATCCAAGAGGCAGACATCGCAATGTCGGGAAAAGCTTACAAACTTTTAGTCTTGTTTTTAACCTGGCTGATTTACATCACTATTGGTGTGTTTATGTTCAAAGCTGTTGAAGGCGATAGTGGGAGTACCGAACAGTCAAATACAGGGCTTCGGCTTAAAAAACTGAAGGAAGATGTTACAAAGAATTACAATATGAGCGAGGATGAATTTGACGACCTTGTTTGGCAAATCCTGCAGGCAAACTCGTCAAGTGCTGGACCTGAATGGAACTATAAAAATACGCTGTCCTTCATTCTTCAACTGCTAACAACGATTGGTAAGACTGCGAATCTAATATATATAATATATATAGACTTTCTAGCTTGAAAAGGTCACCCACTCTCTTGTTAGATAATCCAGCTGTAAAATTACATGTTACTTCCCCACAAGTACTGAATTATTTCTCATTTTAGAGAATCAATTTTCTCAACCAATTCTTGGCGCTATATTGTTTTACTCAGTTAAGGGTATTTTAATATTTTAATACAGTCAGCTCAGCGGACAATGTTTACATGGTCATCTTGTGCATGGTACGTGTTGTTTGCAGTTCATTTGAATGCCATATATACACAATTACTCCATTATAAACGCCCAAGTTATACGTAGGTCCGCGCGATATGGATGTGTGTGCAAAAACTAATAAAATAGACCAGGAGCAGCCTCTCTTCTTGCTTAGCCCGTCAAGCGAAGTTCGCGCGAACCGGAGCGGTGCTCGGTAAAACGTGTCCTCCCCACTCCCTGCTTTTAAGAGGCGATGTGTGGTGGTGTGTGTGTGTGTGCGTGTGTGCGTGTGTGGGGGGGTGGGGGGAGGGGGGGGGGTGGGTGGGGTGGTTGATAACGACAAGAGAGGGAGACTTCTCGTTCTCCCTTTCCCACCGCCCAGTATCAAGCACCCACCTCTTATAGGGAGCTTCAGTACGCGTAGGCTTCTGTTGACTCTTTCCCGAAGTAACAAGGCAGTGCGAAGAGGCGATAAATAATTGCCGATCACTTCTGCTAGCAGTAAGCCTGGCGCTGAAGAGACGCTTGTGTTGCGCGTGCGTTTTGTTTGATTGATATGGGCGGGTCATAGATCGCTAATCCTTAATAAGCGCAAAATCCCGCCCAGCGGAAAGCATGCAAATAACCCGTAATTATGCATCAGTCAGTTCCACCTGCCACCGGACCCCCCCCCCCCCGGGGGGGGGGCTACATCAACACTGCAACAGTTTTCATTGATCGCACGGTCGAATAGTGCCATTTTAAGCATTTTAGTGTTCGATTTTTGGTTTCAATTAACGTCTTCCTTTGTAATAGCGCTAGGATTCTAATTAAGACTTCACGCCGCGACGACATGCACCAGTTTATGGTTTTAGTATTGATATGACATTATTGACATTATAAAAATTAATAGAGCGCTGTAAAGTTATATGTTATGAATAGTTTTATAATTATGAAAGGATGTTCTTCAAATAATATCAACAGAAATTGGATTCAATAACAAAAAAACTTTGATCAACATCCATAGCTCCAATTTCGCAATGTAATTCTGGCTTGATAAGCAATAAAGACTTGCATGCATAAAATCGAGAACATGCCTTTACAACCCTCTTCAATTTATTCCTGTCCTTGACAGATGAGCCAATCTGCTTTTTTTTTCAGTAAAACCTTCTGTGTAGTTATATTCTGATAGGAAATCGCGTGCGTGTCAAAAGCTCGGGAATGGCCCTGGGGTTGGCAAAAGGAATTGACTGACGCATTACATACGAGTCGCGGCATTAACTGGGTCGTGATCGTATTTAAGGTAGCGTCGCTTTTAAGATACTAAACCGTAGTTTGTGATTGCAAGTTTAAATAATGACCATCAATCACGCAAACGCTTGGGTGTGGCTGTTACTTAGTTGTAAATAGTGTGCAAATTCAGAATTATGACTACCCTGGGTATCCAAAAGACGCTTTACCCTAAGACGCCCGCTCACTTCACCCAGCCGCAGTGGGTACAGGCGATAAATTGCTGGGGGGACGAGGTTCTGGCATCTCATCCAGGCCAGAGGGGAAAAGAAACATTTGTGGTCGTTTCATGTTACAGAAATAAAGCTCCGGCTTAATCAACCTCTTTCCCAGGGTTCTCTCCTACCCGTTCCTAGGGAGCGAGAGAGAGTAGGGTAGGAGAGAGAACCTGGGAACGAGGTTGCGGCCTAATGAGATCAAGGCTGTAGAATAAGGGGTTACTGGACTCGATCGCCTTCCGGCCGGGCCATCAACTTAACCGTCCTGTGATTATTTCCCAGGCTATGGAAACATCACACCAGTGACATCAGCTGGACGTATTCTTTGCATCTTTTATGCTCTCTTCGGCATCCCGATAAACATTCTCTTTTTACAAGTGGTTGGAGAATTAATGCTTACTGGACAACAAATTCTCATCACAAGATTTGAAAAAGGCTGCCTAAAAATTGATGGCAAACCAAAGTTCTTAAACGAAAAATGCGCTTTTCTAGGTTTCCTGTTGTTGCTGATATTCTTGCTAGTAGGCGCAGGAATCCAAACGAAAATCGACGAATGGACATTTCTGGAAGGTGTTTATGCCTACTTCATCACGTTTACGACTGTTGGGTTCGGTGATCTGATTCCTGGTCATCCAAGATCCAATTCAAGACACCAAGCACATATGGCGTATCGTGTCACTATGATTATTCTAGGTTTAGCTGCTATGTCCAACGTGATTAACTCCATCGTTAAGAGTCACGAATATGAGAAACTGTATACAAAACTGAGAGAGCGTTTTAGAAGAACGGGAAGCGTTGAGGATAGTGACCAGAACGACGATGGCGGAGAGGAAATGACCGACAAGGTCATCTAACTATAGAAAGACTAAGATCTGTGCAGTGTGGGAATTTAAATTGATCAACAGATTGTTTTGAAATAATCTACTTGTAAACAGCTTGTAAAGGGCTAGACAACTTACGTGTGCCAGGCCTTCTCCCACGCGCCCCTCCTTGTTTTTACAAGACGGCCTGAATGCAAAGGATTCTTTGTACCCTTCTTTGCGGTGTGAGAGTCACAATACAAATAAGATTACAAAGTTTACAACGAGGACTGTCAGTGGACTCACGAAAAAATAGTAAAAGGACCCAAACAATACCCTTAACCCTACAACGATAAGAAATACAAGTTATAGGGAGAAGTGAAAATAGACTGAGGTCGACTGGTCCACATGAGGTACAGTTTCCACGTGGGACGATTTCTATCCTTTCCTCTCTGTTGTTCTTCTCTCAAGCGGGAACAAAATCAGGCATGACACAATTGCACGGTTGAAATATTACTGAGTTTACTTTAAAAATTACAACAACAGTTCCCATTTTACCGCAATGAAAAAATATTTTCTAGTACTATTTACCACGTGAGCGCCCAAAGGAGCAGTAAGTAATATTTTGCCCTACAGAGTGTAATCACCCAAAATAATTGTTCAACTGACTTCAGGTTAGAGATATTTAGTCAATCTAAGCCACACGCTTATAACTTCAGCAAATTGTTAAGTATAATGATTATAGAACTGTTACTACAACTATTATCAGACTGTCACACAGGTTACACGAACAGGAAATTATATATATAAAAAAAAATAGACCCGACAGAAGCCTAACATTGAAAGGAAATGTCAACGTAGATTATACACCGTGTATTTATACCCTTATCTTTGTTATACCTCCCAGCCAAAGCGAGCGCCCTAACTCCCCTCCCTCTCTATATCCCCTGGGAGTGTTAGACTCGCGCATGTTACCAAGAGCGCTTAACATTTGAACGGAAATTTCTGAGAAAATTTTCGTTAAACGGCACTAGTATTTTTTTTTCGCACTTAAAACAGTAATGGGATTAAGTTAAATCATTTACAAAATGCCGGTAAATGTTCCGCTTTTTCTTGTGAGGAAGCCTGGCACTGGTAATCCAAACAAATGGTACGAAAAATTTTGGTCGGCCCTGTAAAAGCGGTAAAAAGGTGATTCGTCAAGGGTATTCCACCGGGATCAACTGTTAGAATTTTGTATTCTTCCCGGAATTACGCATTCTCCATACAAATGGTGAGTATTCCAGGTTGTGTACCTTGCAAACGCGGGAAGTTAGCATGCGTAGCTAGCGGAATTCGTCCTCGCGAGAATATTCTAATTTCAAAGCGTCTCTTACACATTCTCAGCGCGGATTAGCAACTGTCTGCCTCAATACGGGCTGACGTGACGATCCCGCCAGCTACGCAGGCTAGCCGGAGAACTCTAATTGCCAGTCGCGCCAAGCAAATAAAACTTTTTTCGGGTTATGACCGAAATATCGAGTTATGAGGCATAAGAAAACACTTAATTACTGACCGGTCTGACGGAAAAACGGAAGTCACTGTTTCTCTAGGAGACAGTAAATGAGGCATGAGGAACTCGTTGACAGATATTACAAACCCCTTGATAAAATACCCAAGAACACAGATTATAGCGCGAAAATTAAATGGAGAAGAAAATATAGAGGTAGAGTCCAATTGCCATAATAATAAGCACATTGATGTTAAGGAAGGTTTCGGCGTAACGGTTTCGCTCCAGGGATGTGAGGTGTTGGAGACGTTCATGTTGTTCATGAGCTGCTTTTTTGGCTTCTTCCGTTCCTGCCTCATAACCACAGAACCACGAATAGAAGCGTTTTATCTTCGAGTGTGGCTTGTGTTCTGAAACAAAAAGAGCTACAGTCAAGGAACATAAGTATTTGTCGCTTTCGAAAATGACGGCGAAAGTTTTACACGCGTTCTGTATATGCGCGGGAAAATTTGGAGTAGGCCGTCCTTGGCCAAAAATGAGTTAAAACAAACACAGCACTACAAAACATTGGCTATACATTGCGAAGTTTTCGGCAAAATAAACGAATAACAGCTGTATGCGCGAAGGCATCCTTCACTGAGCAATTTATTTAATGATAAAGGTAGGATTAGGTTGCTAGAAAGGGTAAGGTAAAGGCGCACATGAGCCAAAGGCCGAAAGTGCCGGAGCTTATCCCGGTTTCATTAGCATGGAGCACCCAGGAGTATTGCTACTTCCCCCTGGAGTGGATGCTAGTCCATGATCGCAACCCATTTATACACCTAAGTAAAGAGAAACAAAATGGAGTAAAGTTCCTTGTCTAAAGAAACAACGCGACGGGCGAGTCTTGAATCCCGGACCTTCAGATGAGGTGTTAAGTGCTTGGCCACACAAGCTTTCACACTAGATTGCTAGAAAAAGATAACTAAAATATTTTACTCCTAGATTTGTGGTGGACCGCGCTGTTAAAACTAGCGCACGTTAACATACCTGGGACCAGAAAAAGAGTCCGCCATCCGCGATTCAAGTAACGGCAGGTGCTTTTTAGCGGGGGGAGGAGACGGGGAAGGGATAAATTCGTTATTTTTTCAGGAGTTTTCGTAATGCATAATAATTGGACAAGTACTCGACAACATACTAGAGAATTTTACGTTGTAGTCGTGCAGTGATGGCAATAGAAGTGTGATGAACGTACAAAGTTTCACCGTTTCTCTTACCCTACCCCGTCTTTGTTGCTTAAGTTATTAAACATTTACGTCAAACGTAACCGAGTTGCACCATGTGACCAAGGCCTTCATTTATTTGTCGCATACTATTTATTATTATTACCTAAACAAAACTAAGGACTAGGTTTCATATCAGGTTAATTCCCACAATTATTTTACAGAGATTTTATATACTCATTTCCTAAATTGAGAAATTGTATGTCAACCTGAATCTAACGTTTACTATTTGCGGTGGACATGCTTGTAAATCTCTCTATTGCAACTAAGGCTTTCTCTCCTCAGAGCACTCATGGCCTGGGTAGCTGGCGGCCTTTTTTGTTCTTTCTTTTGTGGTTCGTAAAGTAAGAGACGCAGCCGCGCGAAAGCTGAACCGAGGTCGAACCAGAAATCGATGGGGGAGGGGGTGAGGAGAGAAAACAGTGAGAGTTTTCCTCTCCCCCCGCCTCTCACCCCCTTCTCAATCGTTTTCTCCTTTGACCTCGCGCGATTCCGTATAAAAACGAACCAAAAACGAATATCACATCAAAAAACCGTCAGCAACACCACTGACTCATTTTACTTGCTTCTTTAACTTACTGTGGTGTACAGTGTCCACTGCAGGTGTCTCTTCCGTAACAGCGTTCTCTTCCTTCTCCTCTTCTTTCTCCGCAGCAATGCCCTGCATCTCAATCTCATCACTGTCTTCTGCGATTTCTTGTTTCTCAATCTCCTCATCTCTAGCCTCTTCCATGACATCAGTGTCTGATGGTTTATCATGACGAGTCCACCATGTTAAACGAGCCACCTGAATAGGACACGTTCAAAGCATGTTTGTATTGAAAAACCAAAGTAATAGGGAGTAGCAACCGCGGCAAAAGCGTCACTTATAAAATGATTCGTGCTGTTTAAAAATTATGATCGCTCTTATTCTATCCCGCTCAATACGTCAAATGTTGCAAATTTTTCTGGAGATGAATTCAAAAGAACTGCGTTTGAGTTCAAAAAAGGGAAAGAAAGTCGTTTTCTTCACTTCGCGCTCTCCAGAAAACGTGAAGCTAGGACGTTTATGGTCGTGCAATTGCGGCCAAAAAATGTCCAAAAAAAGTGTGCTGCACGTGCAAAGTTGTTAATGCCCGTTCTCGTTGCCATCACCGTCATCTTTGGTGAAGCTTCCTGGTGACATGGACCAATCACAACACAGGCAACAGCTCAATGAACCAATCAGCAGGTAGAAGGTGCCAAGCGCGGGAGAATCACACGAGTGGAAACTACGACTGGGTTTGGTTCTGTTCTGATTGGCAGAAAAAGTGGCGCGAGATCTTAGTAAAGCATGACACCAAAGCATTTCTGCGACAATTTTCGTTGAAATACTCGTCCAGAAACTAACGCCGCTCAAGCTGTTTCACAATGTTAAGTCATGAAATAAACAACAGACTCACTGTATGGAATTCGATTAAACTAATTTTAAGCAGGAAAAACAAGTCAACTCTTTTCCCGGGTAAATGTCTTGATCTACTCACATTAGCTTCCGGCATTGGTTCTGTAAAATAACTGATGACAACAATGGTGATGATGGTAAGCCAGAAGAGAATCAAGGCAAAGTACATGTAGTGAACCTTGGCTATGATGGATGGACGAGTATCCTCGTCGCCACAACGAGGCGGTTGATAAGTAAAGTCCAGGATCATGCGTATAGCACCCACAATGAAGCCCAAGATCATACCCCAGAATGCACCCTATAGCATGGAATGACAACACAGAATTTTAGTTTAAGAGGCTTTGTCACGCTACTTGCTATCTTTTTATGTCACGCTAATCGCAATCTTTTTATGTCCCGCTACTTGTTATCTTTTCATGTCACGCTACTCGCTATCTTTTTATGTCCCGCTACTTGCTATCTTTTTATGTCACGCCAATCTTTTTATGTCACGCTGCTTGCTATCTTTTTAAAAAGCTAAAGCGTGTCTTCATCTTATCAATGGAATTCTAAAAATAATGATTCAGTTATGTTGTTTGAGGCTTTAAAACTGTTTCCTGTTGTCTGTCACAACGGGGTGGCAAGGATGGACATGGGTTGAAACTTGAAAAAGTTGGGCCATCCTTCAAATTTTAATGATATGCCGGCAAAAAATGGCCAAAAAATATTATGGTAGTGTTCCCTGATGAAATTTGTTCGATATCTCCTTCACAACCCTACAGGAGCATTATATGTATGGGTTAAGATACTAAGAAATGACTCGAGCATAAAATTGACCAATTTTGGCTCTCCGGTATATTAAGTTGTACGGACCTAAAAAGAGTGTTAGTTGCTGCCAATAAAATGCCTGCTTGGCATCATTCGGTACAAACCTTTTCTGTAGCTTTGGTCCAAAGGATTGAAAGCAGATATAGAGCTGCGATTGGCGGCGAGAAATATGCACTGACAGCTTGTATGTAGATGAAAAGTTGGCCTCCCTGTACATTCTGCACCACTGGGATCCACAGGATACCTATTCCGGTCATGATCGCTACCATTACCCTGCAAAACATGGCAAAACACTTGAAAATATTCCTGACTTCCTTTTAAAACTACGCTTACGCTTACGGAATTTTGTGTGCAACGAAAATATAATTCCCTGACGTTTCACTACTTTGACAATATCAAAGATTTTCCCTGACTTTTCACTGACCATGAAAAATTTTTGTTTTCCCTGATTTTCCCCTGACCGTGGCAAACCTGCATGAAATAGCGTTCCGTCCAAGGGATAGAAGCAATACTCTTAGATAGGTGCTTCATGTTAGAGAAACAAGGTTAACCCTTAGCGAGTCCTGAGAGTGATCAACATCAAATTTCTTCCAACAATGTCAATACAACATTAAGGGGAAAGGTTATCAATGAGAATAAATAAAGTGATGATTTGCTCTTCTATCAAATTCTCTCAAGTGATTCTTTGTGGCAAAGAATGGAGAGTAGTGTGGAGAATTTGTATCTGGATATTGGGGGAGTTAAACTCGGGAGAGAGGTGAAATACAAACATGTACCTTCCCACAATCATGAGTTCTCTGACCGAGGCATTTTTACGAAATCTGCCATAAACATCAATGGTAAACAAAGTACTGGCACTGTTGAAGATTGACGTCAAATCACTCATTAAAGCTGCCATCATAACCGCCATCATCAAACCTCTCAGCCCTGGATAAGAAAAACATATACATAAAATATCACACAATAACAGACCTAAAGTAACATGCAAGTACAGTCGAACCTCTCCATAAAGGCCACTCAGCGGACAGAAGAAAGTGGCCGTTGTTGACAGGTGGCCGTTACGGGGGGTGGGGGTAATCATAAACAATATAACAGAGACAAAATACACACAAAAAACTTGAACCAAATTTTAACGTGACAGAACGAGCAAGGTTCGCAACATTCGCTATATTAAAGTGTCGTAAGCATTTTATGCTTGCTGCATGCACCGTTTAGGGGTTTGTGGATTGGTACGCCATACGTATCAAATGTCATGACCATTCTTGACTTTTTCATCAGTCGCTGAAAAAACTGGCCTTGTCGAGAGATTATTTTGGCAGTTGGGGACACGCTTTTGTGGCCGTTGCCGTTGTAGAGAGGTTTATATAAGAGTAAATGTATGGACTGTCCGCCGGGACAAAATAAAGTGACCGTTGTAGGGAGTTGGCCGTTAGACAATAGTGTTTTGTATCCAACAGTCAGACAGAGGTATTTTAAGATGTCACCTAAAGAAGACGCAAAATAGTTTTAGGCTACGCTCACACGGCGTCGGACGAATTTTCAACCGGATGAAAAATTTAACTGGGCGGCAAAACACAGAACCGCTCAATATTCTTGCTCAGTTCACACAGATGAACCAGGTTGAATTTAAACTTTCGTCAGTGGTTTTACCTTTTGCCCATGCACAGAGCACTACACCCATCTTGATTTTGACGTTCACAACTTTTGAACGGCAAGATGTCTAAATTTTCGCACAGTTAGCAATTAAAGTTTGGAAATTCGTCTGGTGCCTTGGATGAGAGAAACAACAACTTTGTAGGACAACGACGTGAAACGATCAGTATTGTAAACGACAACGAATTTCTCAATTTTTTTTTAAACCTGCATATTTTTCTTCGGAATGCAACTCCAGGAGAGTTTACCTACATTAGAAAAAGTGAGTGGGATACGATGAACGTGTTGAAGTTTTTAAAGAATGCGAAGCTACTTTTTAAGTTTTGCCACTGTGTTATTTTGAACTCCCTATTATGTTAAATACTGTGGGACTTGGCCTGTGGCCATTCTTATTTATTCAAGTAGACTTGAATGTCAAACCATTTGGAGATGTGACACAAAGTCAGCACAATCTCCTCAATTATCACGGTCGGCAGAGGATGCTGGGAAATTGCCCACCGACCCCTCCCTCCATGAAGTCACTGTTAACTACCCACACCCCCCTCCCCTAAGCCGCTGTTAACTGTCCACTGATGTCCCCTTATTTCTTAAAACTTTGAAAGTAATGGTTCAGCAGGAATCAAACCTGCATGAGCCTACAGTTTTCAAGTCTGTTACCCGACTAATTGAGCTAACCATTCAGAGTTCTTGTTCTTACACTATTAACACTAAATGCAATCACTTTTTTAGACCTGTTCAAGTTTTTTTTTTGTAATATTAGGGTTGTATTTAAACATGGTTGTCACAGCCAGAAGTTGCTGAGATTCCACGACTTTTCTTGACAATTGTTAAATTTCCTTGACCAAATGAGTTTAACAATTTCACAAATTGGTCCTGATAATGGACTCAACCCTCCCCTCCCCTCCACCCATTTATTTATGCTTTCAGCAGGTCAAGTGCACTGTACATGAATTGAGGATTGATTTTCTTATAAACCCAACATCACCTTGTTGTTCAATTTTATGAACAATAATTCTACCAATACAACACGATTCATGTCCGTAGAATTTTAAATGTTAGAAAACAGTAATCGCAGAGGAAAAAGAATGAATATGTGTAGTTGTATTTTTTACGATCCCATTTGTCTCCTTACATTTATTATTTGCAAAATGTTATTTACACCATGGAATGTTCTGTTTACCAGTTACAATTAAGGGCGATAATGTAGTGAATATCTGAACGACCGGGCAGTGGAGGCATTTTGTGTTTTCAGTCATGACTAAGGTAGCTACAAGTATGCACAACAGTAAACTATACAGAGGGGGTGGTGTTTCTCACCTGTTGGCATCAGTTTTAGAACAAGCTCTGGATATGCAATGTTGGTACAACCAACTTCACTGCCACAAATTTCCATACATTTCTCTGGGACACTGCAAGCAACTCGGTCTGTCACCAAGGAAAGACAAAATTCATAACTAGAGTCTTCTATGGTGCCTTGTGACTAGAGGGTTACCACCTTATTTTTAGGTGAGAGGGGCATACATATCATACTTGTAATAACAATGGTAAGGGAGTGCAAAGATCAAAATCCTTTTGCCCCAATGCAGTGCTTTGCGTAAATTTCATGTGATAGAAGGTCAAAAGAAGCGGGATCAGATAATAAAAAAAATAGAACGTCTAAACACACGTGATCAGATGTAGCATTCTATGCATTCTCTTTTGGTAGAAGTCCAAATGAATGCTGGCTACAAACATGCCACAAATAAAAAATAGCAACCTGGAGAGAAGGATTACGGACACAAAAAGCTTAACTTCAGGGAGCACTACATTACAGGTGGCAGTCATTGTGGCAAAAGTCTGTATGCACTCTGTATCATTATCCTGTTCAGTGTTCTCTAATGGGATTGGAGATGTGGCCTTTCACAAAGAAAGGAAAAACAAAACTATTATATTGAGATAGACAGAGATGTCATTCTCTACAGATAAATAATCTGGGATTTTTTGTTTGTTTTTTAAAACCAACAATTCCCATCCCATCATAAACTACCCCTCAAACCTGACAATGACAGCCCAACTCAAGTAAATTGGGCTGTTTTCCTTTCTAGTTAATAACCACACCTCCAAAGTCACCACCTAGAACATCCTTCCAATACTTCAGTAATATTGTGGGGATTCCCCTGCCCTTTGCCTACTTCCATCTTACTTTGGGGATTTTCCTGTCAGTTCCCCACATTTGTCGGGGTAGCAAAGGGATTCTCATGTCCCTTGCCCACTTCCATCATACTATGGGGATTCCCTAACCTTTTCCCAATTCCATCACACAATGGGGATTCCCCTAACCTTTGCCTAGTATACATTGTATTGCTATAATTGCATTCTGGGGAATTCTCTGTCCAGTTCCAACTTTCATCCTTTCATATAAGAATTCCCTTGCCCACTTCTATTGATCACAAGGAGTCCCTCATCTATAATCTCTTGGAATGTTATCTTCTCCGCTGCCTCTTCACTGCCTCACCTGGTGACAAAACTCGACTGATCATCCCTGGCATCACCAAAGTAAAAAGTGGTAGGACTTTAATGTAACCAGCTAACAGACAGCCTCCCTGAGCATGAGACAAACTCTTGGCAGCAAGAGCTCTCTGAACAATAACCTAGAGTCAAGTAACAGTCACATATTATAGCAAGCACTTCTCCAGGCTGAATGGTGCATTCTGATTGGATGCTTTACAGGCAGGATTTTACAGAATAAGGGAAGGGGAGTCTTAACCTGGAAAAAACCTCAAGGGGGGGGGGGGAGGGGGGGTAGAAATGTTTTCTGGAATGACACCATGGTATTAAAACCTTGATTTTTACCTACAAATGTAACACCAGCCAAATCCTTTCAGCACCAATAAAGTAATAAAATTGTAAAAGAATAATATGGTATTTTGGGAAATATCATTAAATAATACAAGGCAAAAATATAAATTTGAGTTCATATAAAGTATTTGACTGAATGGTACAAAACTGACCTGATCAGCACACCAGTACCAAATTGAAGCAATTGTTTGACCAAAAATGAACCCTGCCCAAGGCATGTCGGAGTCGATAGGATCACGTAGCATCACAAATGAGTCTTCTCTGGGCCGACCACAGCTACTGTTTGAGTACAGAGTATCATTTGACACTGCCATCATGTATTTTTCTTTCAGTCCTTCATAACCACCAACTTCAGAAAATCCTGTTACAGCAAAAACAATCAGAGCAGTACTCTTTGTCTTGAGTTACAGGTTCATTCTCTTGGGATGATCCAGATTAGGATCTTATCACTCTGATCATGGCACATCAAATTAATGAACCTATGGCCAGCAATGAATTCTTTCTCAGGGTAGATTCATTGGTTCCTATGACATGCTATGATCCAAGGCATCTTGGATCACTGATCCCAGTTTGAATCATCCCAATGGAACGCACACTACATTTTCAATGCAGCATTAGAAAAAAGGTGTAGCAACATTAAAACAAACACTTCAGTCGACTCTCTCTTAATAGACACCTCTATAAGATGGACACCTCTATAAAATGGACACCTAGATTTAGTCTCTGCCTTTCTTTACTCCGTCTATTTGACTTTCTATAAGATGGACATCTCTCTTAGATGGACAGCTAGTACCGGTCCCAAAGGTGTCTGTCTTAGAGACAGTTGACTGTATTACTACAGGGCTTGAAATAATTTTTCAATCCACAGGCAAAGCTTTGTGAGTATGGTTTCATATTACTACTGAAGTAGTTATCAACAACAACAACAACAACAACAACAACAATGTATTTATTTAAAGAAATATAAAGTTTACAATACTTCATGTCCTGCAAATAGCTACAATGCTAATCTAGGCAGGACAAGACTTTAACTAAAGGCGTTATTAAATTACATAAGAAAAAAGAAAAGAAGAAATACAAAAACATACAGAAAGAAACACCGTTCATATAAATTCAAGTACAAGGGATTTTGTTATTTGAAAAAGACTAAAATTACAACTGGAGGTATATACAACATATCAGGTTAGCTTCACAAAATATTCTATTTAAAAATTAACATTCAAATAATTATCTTCATTACCTAGAACATTAAGGAGTAGTGATTTAATTTTTTTACGAAAATTAGAAACATTGAGAGTCTTAACAGAAAGTGGAATAGAATTCCAAATAGACACACCGATTCTAGTAAAAGATTTTTTCATTTTTTCAGTTCTAGAGAATTTGACAGAGAAGCATTCTTTTGCAGATAATTGCGTAATATAATGATGTTCTGTATTGATTTTCGCAAACTTATCGAAAAGACTTTTAGGAGCTATCTTAGCATGAACGTCATACATTAAATAGCTTAACTGTTGAAAGAACAAAGACTGCAAAGGAAGGCAGTTTGATTCAATAAAAAAAGGGATTGCATGGTCTCTGGGTTTAGAAAAATAAATCAAGCACAGAGCACGTTTTTGCAGAACAAGTATCTTATTGAGGTAGGTCTGTAGACAGTTGCCCCATGCACAGATACCATAATTTAAATAAGGAGAAATAAGTGCATGATATAAATTCAAAAGAAGACGCCGTGGAAAGTAATGCCTCATTTTAGCAATTATTCCAACAGATCTACTAATTTTGTGACAGATAAAGTCAATATGATGCTTCCATGATAGTTCAGAATCAATCATTATACCCAAATATTTAACAAAGTCCTTCATCTCTAGAGTTACTCTAGTATTTAAAGTTGGATTAAAAATCTTAATTTGAGGAATGAAAGGTATTCTTTTTTGGTGCGGACGAAAAATGACATAATTAGACTTTTTGACGTTGAGCGTTAGTTTGTTAGCATTAAGCCATTCACTTACTTTCTCAAGTTCATTATTGACAGTTAGTTCAAGAGTACATAAGTTGTCATTTGCATAAGTTAGACTTGTATCGTCTGCGAAAAGATAAAAAGTAAATTCCTTGGAAGATTTATGGATGTCATTAATATATAACAAAAATAACAAGGGTCCAAGTACAGAGCCTTGAGGCACTCCACATACGATCGTTTCAGTTTCAGATATGCATTTGTCTATTTCAATAGACTTTTTGTCTATTTCAATAGACTTCTCTGCTTAGTTTGTTATTACCGTACGGGTGGAAGGCCTCTTGAAAAGGTAGGTTTCTTTTCAATAGTTGCACATCTTTTCAGACAAAAAAGCTGATAAAGCAGCTCACGAAACCTTAACTCAATTGATGGACTCACCCAGAAGAACACAGACACTGATCAGTATAATTGCACAGTCTTAATTTTCAACATATCAATGTATCACTTCTCAACACAAAAATTTTCAAGAGCATTTACCTTTCTTTTCTGCTGTAACAAGCTAGTAAACACTAGTGGAAGTTATTTAGTGCATGGCTGATTTTAAAAGGGTATGCAAAAAAATAATGCTAATTAATGCTGGGATTTCTGTTTCATTTTATTGCAAAACAAAAAGAAACAAAACCATTACCAATTCCCATAACTGTCAGTGATCCTACAACCATCAGAAAAGTACAAAGTGTGTCCGTGTAAATAACTGCTGTTAATCCACCTGAAAAGAGAAATATAACACACGGTGGGTGGCTCCTCCTAAAATGTTCTGCAATTGGTATAGGATTTAATGGAGCTGAAACCAATTGTGGAATTGCACGCATTTTAGGCATCCTAGTGAAGAACAGTTGGGACACGTAGATATATTTTTTAGCAACTACTATAATTTGCAGTCTGTCTACTTTGAATTGGTGTTGACAGTGTTTTTCAAGCCATTTATTCAAAAATAGCCATCAGCATGCTGCCACCCCGAAGTAAAATTTGAATGTTTGATGTATGATATGATTCCATAATGCAAGTTATCCATTGACATCAATGATCATTGGTCCAATTTAATTGGTACTTCAAACGTGGAGGTGATAATGATAAGGTGTTGACATGGGGGAGGGACTTAATAAACCTCTTTTTCCCAAAGATGGCTACAGACGTTCTTTATTTTTCTTTCTTGCGCTCCACGCTCATTGTTGCGCTTCGCGTTCGCTCTCACACGCTCGCTGATTATCAAAAAGAAAAATAAAGCAATGTCTGTGTACAGGCTAGTGTATGGCATGCCCCCTCATAATTTTATCCCATCAGAAGTCAGTATTCTTGCAACAACATGATTTGTCACAGGACAAGTTTGAACATATATGGATTTTCAACTTGTTCTGCAGTTGCACGTTTTTGTTGCTGTTTTAATAATGTAGCTTTAACTAAAGACATACCACCTGTTAAGGTTCTGGAGGAAACACTTGAAACAAACCAACCATTATTTCTCCACAAACCATAGAACAAAAATTTAACTCACCAGTTATTGTACAGAGGCAGGTCATTCCAAGCATCAACAAAATGGCTAGGTACAAGTTCCATCCAAGAGCCAGTCGAATAAATAATGCCCCAGAAAATAAATTGACCTGACGTAAGATACACAAGAGCTTTAGTTTTAGTCAAACCAACCCAATTAAGACAATTAAGAGATAATCTTTGCTTCAGTTTTTATCCTCAGTTTTACAGTCAACTCTGCCCGACACGGACACCTCTGTAGCTGGCACTTAAAAGTGTCTGTCATAGAGAGATGTCTGTCTTAAAGAGAATCATATACAGGGAGTACAGAAAGGCAGGAACCAACTCTAGGTATCCATTTTACAGAATTCTGTCTTATGGAGGTGTCCATTCAGAGGCAGTTGACTGTATTAATTTTGGTACTGTAAAATGCCAACTTACAGATATTTTAGTGAAGATGTACAGCAAAAGGGAAACAACAGACAGCCACATTCTCAGCCTCTTGCCACCATAGCGACGAGAAATGTACTCTGGTAAGGTGCAAATCTACAAAAAGAAAAGGAAAATAAATATTGCTACACAATTTTGAGAATTAACAGACAGATTCAAGTCAGCACCATCAGAAACTTAATTCTCAACTTAAGGCTTGTTTTCACTATCAACAGAGTCAGTTCATAATTCTTATTAAGTTATGATCTAGTGGAAGCACAAGCAAAGGAATAAACCAACATCAGAATGTTTTCCACAAATTGTGATAGGTAACTTTTAATTAGTACAGTTCTGCTTCTGCTTCTACTTTTTAAGGATCCAACAAGCTACTTCTTACTAGATTTTTAACAGAATTAGAATACTGTCTTCCTCAATAGATCATTGTTATCCTCTATAAGACCGCTGCATTTCTGACTGTGACTCCAATGCTTGTGAAAATTAGCGTTAGTGACTACCTGTTTTACATTGTACTTTGCTAGAAAAGAATCATTTGAGTAGGGGCGTGGCAGTTGCCAACCCACCCCACCCTACCCAGTTTTAAACCTCAGACACTAGGTCATTATTACGTTCATGTGGGTTAATTTTGTAGCTGACAACAAAGCTCAGCTAGTGGAGTCCATACTCACCCCTCCAGCTATATAGACAGGCAAAAAAACCCAGCCAAGCAACTGAAGAAGGATAATTGCCTGCAAAGTTTAAAAAAATTAAAGAATGTTTCTCATTAAAGAAAACCCTGCCTTTGAATTCCTTACTATTGATTGCTTTATTTCTGAAAAGTCACTTTGTCTACATGTTTTTGTGGAGAACTTTTATTTCTGCTTTTGATCATTGGTGTAAAAATGATTACGAAATGAAGTAGACCATCAATTTTTACTGAGAGGCTGCAGAAGGCAATGTACCACAATTTTATGACAGCCATTATGATAATATATAATAAAGGACACTCTAATTTTTCAGTCCTTTAAATATCACATGCTTAGTTAGTGCTGCTCAAAGCAAGGAGTTAGGACCAAGTGAAGGAAGGAGATTGCCAGACAAGAGATGCAACTGCATTTTAACTAAATTTTTAATACAGCTTTTCGTCTTCTGCTGGAGGACATGAAAATTAATATTGTTATTGGGCATTTCTCTCAACTTCTTCGCTTAAAATAAACTCACTGTCTTTGATCTTGTTCATCCTAGTTTAAGGCAGTGAGTAGAATTGTCAATCTTGACATCAAATTACTGAACTTTAAAATATCTGATAAAGATGAAATAAACATTAGTGACACAGACTACTCGGGAGAAATATTATTATTTTGAAATCTCCCAGCAGGAGTTCAATGTCAGTGACAATGCCTATAATGACTTGACCATCGTTCCTTCTGCTCTACCACTGAGGTGCAGCTTTAAAGTTAGATATTTACCAGTCTAAAATCCACCTAGGCAATTCAACCATCTACTTTTTTACAATGACGGCACTATTTCTCACCCACTCAGGATTTGTGAAAAGTGTCTAGCCCTCTGTAGATAACTTTATTTCACTGCCATATACTAATTCACAAGACTGAAGGTAGAATTAAGGGCAAGCTAACGGTCAAAATATATTTAGACAAAGACTCAGAGAAGAGTTATATTTTATTTCATTATTAGATTAACAGTGACACAGGCTATTGTAGTTACTTGGAAAAAAAATGTTATGGAGTTGTTCAACTCAGTGGTAGAGAGGCGGAAATGACGGAGTGTGGACTCCTGTTTAAAAACTGGAAGATTTTCATGAGCAGCCTATGTCACTTCAATAATTTATGGTACCAGTATGTTTTTGAGAGAAAATATGTTGTTTTACTTTTACGATGAAGAAAACTTACTGTGTAAGGATCTAAAAATGTCCATATACAAATTACAAAAATCCTTAATATATAAGGAAATTGCAAGGCCACAGCTTACACACAAAGTATGGTAAGCCTATGATATATGATAATAAAATTTTACAGAGTTTTATTTACGTCCATCAACACTCACATTGAATTCAAATGCTCCAACACCAATTCCTGCAGCAGCTCCTGAGCCTGCCAGACCAATAAAATGCTCACTGCCAATATTACTGGCAAAAAGGGAAGCACCAACCTGTGAAAATAACCTACCTCTTATAAAAAATAATAATAATCTTATCCTTTTCAACAAAGTTGCTTAAAATCCTTAATAATGATTCAGTACATGGATTGAAAACTACCGAAAAAAATTAATATTGATGACAACAAAAATTTTATTAAACAAGTTTATAACTTAGTGGTTGCAAACATCTGGCTATTAAGAAGTCAGCTTTCTTTATTATCGCTTCAGGCATTGTTTTCATTGCAGCTTCCCAGCAAAGAACTGAGATCTGCTTAAACTCGGCCTTTTCAATCATCATACTTCGACTATAGCCAGAGATAAGAAATTACCACTAAAAAATGATACACTTCTTGAGGCTCAATCTTTGTTCTGTTTCTAATTAAGAGACCATTATCTTAAGACGTCTGCAGTCACTGACCAGTCGGCTATTTTTATCAAAGAAGCATCTCACTACTTACCGGAAGAAATGTCATAAATCTGCCTGCCAAGAAATAACCACTGACAGTTCCGCGATTTGACTTGAACATGGCCTGTAAAAGGAAAAGCCCAGGACTGCTGTGTCACTTTTAAACCCAAAAACTATCTCAAAATGTTTCTTTCTGCGTAAGACTAAACTTCGCAAAATAATACTTTACATCTGGATCAGAAGGCCACAAAGTACAACCTGGAAATGGCTTTCCGGTAAGTTTAAGATCTATCTTTATGGCACTCGAGTGACTACAAAACCGCTCAATTCACTTGAAAACACATTTTTTGTCAAAAATTGCAGGGGTGAATGGGTTAAATGTAAATGAACAATCTAAGTATAATAGTCAATTCCATTTTTTTTAATCCTAGTTATCGAGGGAAAGCCAGAAATATGCAATTTTTTAGCCCATAATATAAATCGGAAAGCACACCCTACGTGTGGAAATTGACACCTTGGAAATCAATTTTCTGAAAGCTCAGCTCTGGCTTAATAGACCTGTGTAATTTTTATCTGCAAAATTCTTTACTACTTGACAAATAAAGTTTTAAAATGGAAGGGTTTATAGCAGATCTAATACCTAAAATTTATAAAAATGAATCTATGATAGATAAAACCAATAAAAAGGAAAAATGCTAATAAAAATACATAAATAAAATGAAAATAAAATAATTATATATTTAAAACTATGCAAAAGCGTGTCCTCCAGTGATTTGATTTCAAGGACGTGCACAGGAAGGCTGTTCCACAATGTAGGTGCGGCAGCATAAAATTAGTGCCTAAAGTTGCCAGCGTGCGCCCCTTACATGTGGGACATTCTAAAACAATAGCATAATTTGATATTGATGAATATGTACAGGAGTAGAACAGGACCTTGTAAATCCCGTGGGGGGGAGTGCAGGCAAGGGGTGGGGATTTGATGCCTGAGACTATCCCCCTGTCGGGCTTTTGATCGTGCAAAGCGACCCCGGGGTCGGGACATTTGACTTTGACCGACAGAAGCCTGGTATCAATTCAGAAGGGGTCACCAAGTCCATCCCTCGAGGCTTTCTGAAAGTCACGCTGTTGGAGAAAGGTATGAAGTTTTCATTTGTTTTAATCGCCATAATCCAATACTTAAAACTGTCATCTAAACAGATAATGTCAGAGTATTTTGAGAAAGTTTTTATTTTCAATTTCCCATCTGATTGTAAAACTCGATAATTGAAATCGAATTCCATTATGAAAGTCAGAGGATTTTTTACGTGTCACTGATCCGACCTGTTCCAACATGTTGAGCAGATGTTATAATGCATTTTACATTTCATTAATATTATAATAGCACAGTCAGTCTTCCTGCAGTGATTTTGTTGTTCAAAATAAGAGATGCTAGTGGAGAGAGAAAATATTTAATTACAGTGAGTGACTTAACAGAGCTTACGTTAACCTTAAATAAAAGTAGTAAGAACGTACTTTTGAAATGTTCTTTTATTCGTTTTATATAGTATTATAGTATTGTCTGTTTACATTTTTCCCCTGGGGTTGGGGCTTTTTTGACACTTTTGATTGACCTTTCATTTCCCACCCTGGGGAATTTGATCAAAAAATTGATAGGTGCATAATGCTAACTGAATTGCTCATGTAGCTAGGAGATATATAATTTATCACAAGGCAGTCACATTTTTTTGCATGATCCTGCCCACTGGGATTAGATTGGACATGACAAATATCTACATCTGGTAAGCAAGGTTGTAAATAACAGTCCATCAGTGGACAGTTGTCTGCCAAATTTGAGGTTTTGACTGGTGAAAAATTAGTCTGACCCGCAGGTACTTCTGATCCAAATTTAACGTTGATATTTATTCTTTAATGACACTTGTGGCAAAACATTGTTCTGTTACATTGGCTCAATGTACACATTGAATTGAACAGTTCAAATTATTAAATTTGCATTTAATCTTAAATGCTTTTTGCTTATTTGAAAATGTCATGGCAATGGAATTTGTAAACATCATGATGGTTCAGGTGCTCTGGTTTCTGTGTAGTCACATTTCTAAAAGACAATAAATTATTAAAACTCCAAATTTATCCCCTACTTTCACACAAAATCCCACTCAAGTTACAAAATAATTTTCTTTTATTTTGTTTCTTTGACCAGACCGATCAAGGGTAATAAAATCAGCCAGTTTAACAATACCAATTATAATGGTTTAATATTTTACTAATACGAAAAACTACTATTTGAGGCCATAAAGATATTTTTCTGTGAGACATTTTTTATTATAATTTTGGCTATACTGTCCACCTTAGAGCAACATGTCAATGCTCAACTCATATTAATAAGTATTCCTAAAGCATGTGATGTCACAAGATTTACAGGTCAAGGGCAGAGAGGCTAACTACTTATATATATTTGCATAAGCAAGCAACAACTCAGCACCAAAGCATATGTTCTAAATAAGAGCATCAGTTCTGAGTATCCTACCCAGTTAGATGCCAGCAGAAGTAGAATCAAAAAAAGGGAAAGCCAACTCTGGTCTTCTTGAAAAGAGCTGTAAATTTCTTGCATTTTTATTCAATTAAACATGTATGATCAGGTGTCTCATGTATTGCATATAAAGTTGGGTAATTATCAAATACATTTTTTGCACTTCGGGTCATTAATTCAAGCCTTAAGTAATTAGAACAACTTCAAAGAGGTTTTGAGCATTTTTTTCTTTTGAATTGTGCCCCTTTTGGATTGAAAAAATATTTTAAGTGATAAAATAATTACTGAAGTGTGATGTTTCTTCAGATAGCACTTTACAATGAAAATGTTTCATAGTAGATGATTTGCATTTTTCAAGCCGTATGTTTATTTTTTGTGAATATTTAATTACCCTAGAACGATGCGGGAAAAATAGATTGGGTGACTCGTTATTTAAAAAGCTAGAAGTTCGTCACGCAAGTTACATTTCAAAAGTGTCACCACCGATCACACATTGAAGAGCTCTTACTATAGCCGCATATGGAACATAAATTGTGAGTATAATATTTGCTTGTCACTTCAACCCAAATTGATATGTGTAATGACCTTTCTTCATAGTATTAATTTAACTTTTCAGTCGACTTCTTCTATTACTACAAGTGCAAAATAAATTCCATGTACGCAAAAATCAGTTAGTGGTGAAATCTTCAACTTGAAGTAGCCCTTCAATCACAGGAGCGAAACATCAGTGAATTTCATAAAGATCGAACATAACTCCTCTTTGCCCCATGAAGCTTTTAGGGTTGTTTTGGGTCTTTTTGGAGGTAATCTTCCTGATATTGCTAAGGCCTTTAATGAGTATTTTCAAGAAATTGGGGATAATACATACTTTTATTTTGACATCACAAAGCACAAACCCACAAGACTACTACCAAAATTCTGGGCCAAAACTGAGAAAATTGTAAAATGCTTGAGCCCTCCGCAAAGATCAGGCTAAAAAACCTGTTTTCTGATCGGTCAATTTGTGAAAACATGATTGCTTAATATTCATCAAGCTCGGCTCAAGGCCATAAGCACACCTTGCTTGGTCAAATTCGAAACAAGCAAGGACTAGATTGAAAAATGATGGTTAAGTGGTCTCGCGACGTACAAACTATTTTTTAAAGTGGCGCGCGCGATTCGCTATCGGATTACAAAATTATTCCGCATAATTATGCAATGCGACATAGAAAGCAAGCGATGTAAAGTGGTGAATGCTTTCAAGAAATATCTATCCCTGTCCCTAACCTTGAAGTCTTTTTACCATCTTGAGATAGTTTTGGGTACACTTCTTAAAATTATTTACCTCGTTTCCCTACAAGAATGCAGTTTGCACTTGTTGTAAAACCATCGTGCAAGAGCTAACTGCCTCCTCAACAACAATCGGCACGAGATGAGAACCTCCGCACTCCAAACAAGCACTTTTACTAAGTACATATGTTTTAATATAATTATGTACGCGCTCAATAGCCAGCAATTTCCCACTCTATTTTCAAAACAGAAAGAAAAACAAGCCAAGCAGGTTATTTCTCGCTCAGCTGAATTATTTACAAAATGTCATGAGCTACTCACGTATAATCCAACGCCAAGAATAACAATAAAGTACAGGACGACTATCACCACATCCCACGCTTCCAGTCCAGGAGGTTTGTATTGAGTTTCAGCCATTTTCAGTAGATCAGAAGAAACGCCTGGCAAGTAAGGTAATGCAGAAGATCAGAATTTCTAGGCCTGTGTTTGATTTCAATTGAGCAGTCGGGCGAGGCTGTGGAATCCTTGCTACTGATTGGCTGTTCGCGTAAAATCGCGCCATTACACGTAAACACTTTGGCTCCCCTGTGTGACAGTTGTATCACCGTGCCGCCGGCCGAGCCGTTCCTCGATCTTGAGGTTTCGAATCGTGGTATAAAAAATGGCTTTTGACAGGGTGCACGGCTGTGAAGGACAGCAAAACGGGCCTAAAATAGCTACAGGTCCTTCAGCTCCATAATACGTTCCTTTAGACTTTCAAGCAAGACTTCCTAAAAAAGATAGCTTAGTAACGCAACTCTGCGATAAAGGGATTGCGTGACAGAATAGACCAGATAGTTGGATGAAACTGTGACCGGGGCGTTTATTTTGCGGGTTTTAATTTTAGGGGTCCAAAAAGGGACATTTTTAAGAAGCATTTAAAATTCTCATAACTGGAAAAAGTTCAACAAAACCAATATGCTTTGGGCGAAAATATGAAGAGAGTTTGTATCTACATCCACATCTACATTCATAACAGTTAGTTTACTTGCAAGATCATTTCGCAAATGGCATATTAAAAGAATAAATATAAATTAACAAATAAACATTATGAAAAATAACAGTATATAAATAATTACAGTCAGTTTACTCATTCATTAGGGCGTGGCCCAGATCTCTTTTGAAACAGTGAATTGAGTTCAAATATATAACGCCCACATGCAAACACTTCTGACAGGGCTGACAGGGTCTGAAAGGGGATTCGCGTGATCCGTGAATTGACCCGTGTGACAGAACGTGAATCGGGAAAATTCATGAGATACAGTCATAATTCATAATGATATATTCACTGTGACGAGTGATCACCCAACATTTTGGTCCGCGAATCGAGGTTTCCACCGAGAAAACAGATGTTATGTTGTGAAAATCAGATAATCCTATTTCAGACCAACTCTTTCCTGTAGTAATCCAGAAACTACCAAGAGCCAATTCAAAGTAGACAGACTGCAAATCATCTTAGTTGCTAAAAAATATATATCTACGTGTCGCAACTGTCATCAGTAGGATGCCTAAAATGCGTGCAATTCAATAATTGGTTTCGGCTCCATTACATGTAAATCCTATACCAATTGCAGAACATTTTAGGAGGAGCCACTCACCGTGTGAGCACAGTCACGGACAATGTATAAGTGAGGAAAATAACGCAAAGTAAAATTAAGACGTTAATGTACACGTCGATGATGGACTTGATCGGTTCGTGACCTAATCGCGCGGTTCTTGAAATGACTCCAAAAGGTAACGTGATTCGTGATCCAGCCCCGCCCCCCTGCAAGCTGTTCCAAAAGTTAAAATTAGTTAAATCCTTCTCGGCCAAAAGCCCACAAAAAGCAAAACGAGCAGCCCCGTATCTGAACTTGCTGTAGCAGGTCTATTTGGCCGTAGGGGTCCCATGATGCACAAGCACATTCTAATGTGGCTGTAACCAGTGATGTATATGCGTGAGTCTTGATTCTCTCTGGGCAAGAGTGAAGATTTTTTTTGATGAAGTCTAGTGCCTTTCACTCCACATTTAAAATGTGCGTTTTCCAATTAAGCGTTTCAGTGATGGTAATCTCTAGGTATGCCTGGTGGTCCACCACTTCTAGAATCTGGTTTAGCATGGTATCTTAATGGGTGTCGCCGCCCAGCGCAGCGGACACGGGGTGTTGTATAGAATTCAACAGCACAAGTTGACTCAACAGCATTTAATTTGAACACCAACTCGTCTGAATTATTGTACACATGCGGTGAAAAGTCTGATCCTGTCTAAAGGGCTAGAGAAACTCCAACGTTACGTAACTCCGAGAAAGATAAAACTGCTCTGAAAACTCCAATGTTGCTCCGTAGATCTCCTAACTCCAACTCCGCAAAAACTAAAGCCGTTCTAGCTCTTATAAGGGTACAATTCACGTGTACAGTTGTAAAACCGGTTAGAAAAGAGGAATGGCTAGCTACTTAATTGATTCAAACTGTGAACAATAGTACATGAAAATAAGGGCGTAAAAACTCGATAAATGAAACAGAACAGAAACGTATCTTATTTAAATCAAAACAAAACTAAGCTTAATTACGTAATCAAGTTCTCTTTGATTAAATGTTCATTGTTCATCACAATGGGCAATGGAGTTTTTCGATCGATGAATACGTAACACATGCACAGGAAAAAATAACAGATTCCCATTTTTGGATATTTTAGGGTATTTAAAGAATACCCACAAAAATCCCAAATTAGGAAGAGTGAGGCAAGTCCCAATCAGGGAACTTGGTTGGGAATTCCCTAGTTGGGACTTGTCTCACTTTGCCAAATTTGGGATTTTTATGGGTATTCTTTAAATACCGTAAAATATCCAAAAATGGGAATCCGTTATTTTTTCCTGTGACATAGCACTGAGAGGTATGGAAATTTATTTGCCAGATTTGAGACCAAGCTGCGAGTTAGTCCAGCAGGTCACTCTGTAAACTTGGTGCATCAGCTTGGCTGTGTATAACTGCATACAGGAGGGTGTCATCAGAAAATAATTTGAAGTGTGATGATATCTTGCTGTCTTGAACTCTTCTTCCATTTCTTTTGCTCTCACGCAATTTCATGGTTCAATTTGACTGTTACCATCCCCCAACCCACCCCCGAGCAAACCCCGGGACAAGACCAGCCCTTTGGCCCCGGGGGTGGGGAATTGTTTGAGCAGTTCTGTCTCGGGGGTATAGGGGGTGGGGCAAATCAAAAATATCTTCTCTTTGATTTTGCGAAGTACGAGGAAGTACGTGTCATTTCTCGCGCGGTTTGCACAAATGGCGGCGGACTTCAAGACTACGTATTTTCAAGGGAAAACGCAAGAATTTGTAGGAGATTGATTGAAGAAGAAAAGTCTGTATTTGAAGGCATGTTTTAAAATTTCTAAACCAAGTACGTATGGTGCGTACTCGAATGGATTTTTTTGCAAAAGAATGAAAGAAATTTTCCTTCAGCCTAGCTTTAATAATAAGGAGAATAGCGGATACAGGGCTTTTAATACTATAAATAAACAGAGATTCAGTCCAGAGTGTTCCATCACGGAGATGATTCAGAGCTTTCTCTTCCTTTTTCGTTTTCAAATTAATTGTTCATAACTACATTTTGACATGTATTATCCTTCCCTCAATAAACTCTAGAAAACGTTTATAAAAGTTGTGAAAAGTTCTCGTTTTGCTATTGTGCGGAAACAGGACCTGACGGAAATCAATAATGCTTCCGAAAAGATGTAGCCATAAAAAGCTCCGAAGACGTATAATGAGGTCAATCAGGAGCTTACGTAAATCTCTGGGGTTATACCGGGGGGGGGGGGGCATGGTTACAGGTCAAATTGAACCATGCACAACGTCAATACTCAGTGGCTCGATTGAAAACGCTTGCCACCCAGTCTATTCGACTAGTTATGGCTCAATCCGTGCTGATCAAATTGTCAGAAAACTTGCCATTTTTCTCTCAATAAAGTAAAAAGAAAATGGGGGTCAGACCTGAAAAAAGTTCCTGCGCACCACGTACATTCCGGGGGAGGGGCACTCCCTATAATAGCCTATACAGGGAGGCTCAGCCTTAAAGTTGTACCTTTTTCAGGATTCAGGTATATGAAACTACGGATTTCATTACATGAAAGGGTAGGGAAATCTGTCATTTTGGCCTGTAAAAAAGCCCAGAAGGACTAACAGTTGCATTTTATGGCTATGAATAAGTCGAGAAAACGTTCTGGTTCGTAATTTATTCATAAATTTCAAAGACAGCACATTTACAGCAGCTTAACTGGATGTAAAGTTCTAAACTTGGTATATAAAGGCGTACCATTTGTCAATGGAAGGCATACGAAGTCAAAAATGGTGTACAACAGGGTAAGGGGTTTGACCACGGTGCGGAGCCTCGCCGTGAAAAAAACTTTGTTGAGTGACCCCCCTGGCTGCATTCCTTCCTATGTTTTAATCTGAGTGAGAACCGAGAAGAGTATCAGAGTAGCACGTACGTGGCTAGCCACCAACGCAGACGTTCTTTGGGGTTTGTCTCGCGTTGTGGCAGTTATGAACCCCCAAGAACGTCTGCGTGGGAGGCTAGTGCGTGGCGGGTGGAAGAAAGCAGTGAAAAATACAATTTTACCGAATTTACATCGAGAGAATTATGACGCAATATGATATAAGGATGGAGCTTACCGAACAGGTATCAGCCATTCAAAGTGATTTTTTGGGTGGAGAGAACCAACGATACAAGTATTCGCAGGCCAAGTAACTATTTATTTAAGGACCACAGAATATTGAGTAAACCCAATGGGCGTTACTGGCAAGTTTAATCGCCTCACTGGGGTAGTACCAGAATACCATACCACACTGTGAGTAGTGTGCTCCCTCACCCACAACCCTGACTGCTGTCGTAAACTGAAATTAGATACGAGATTCGAAGAGAAATTGCCAATATCGATCTTTTTTTGCGGTCATGTAATACAGTATCCTCTATTTATTAAATACTTGTACTAGTTGAGGCTAGATTAATATTCATACCAATCGCCGTGTATCATCGACATCAGACAACAAAGTTCAATAAACCAGAGGTTAAATGATAAACATACTTTATGGACAAAGCGCGAAGCACATAAACAGAGGTTTAATCAACATTAAAACAAGTATTGCACATTGAGTACAAACTGCATATTCCATCGACAGGCCTTGTCGGCCCTCAGTAGTAATAACACACCAATATTTATTGAAAAAGGAGCCATTTTCTTGCAGTCTTTCTATTGACTAAATAGCTAAAAATACTTAAGCAAGGTGCAATTCGTTTTCAAAATTTCTAGTTGATAAATAGTCCCTATTATGGGCAAAAAGATAGTTACAAATAGATGATTAAGTTGACCAGACATGACTGAAAAAAGTGCATTCAAAAACCACACAGATCTTGTTTCAAGCAGTTTGCTAGTTCTCGTAAGTAAAAAAAGTTCTACCCTTATTATTTTGCTGAAGTATTTGTCAGTTATTTAGCTCCAACTGCTGCTTTCATTAATTCTGTTGTCATACTCTTTGGGCGTTCGATTGGGAAGCCCAGCGCACGTGACCACACCAATGAAGCTAAAACACCAAGCGCCCGTGAAACTCCAAACAGTACTGTGTAATAATTCATCTCCTTTAAGCCATAGAACTGAAAAACCAAACAAACAAACAAATTAAAAAGATACTTCGATGACACCTGCCCACAATGCTAACTCTCTTCTTTGACCCAAATCATGATCAACTGCCTCAAATAATAATAATAATAATAATAATAATAATAATAATTTTTTTTTAAATTTTTAAAAAAATAATGAAAAAATTTTATTGACAAAAATGCTAACTACTAAAATCCTATTTACAATTAATTCGCTTGAAAAAAAGAAAAAACTATTCATTCAAAACGCTATTTACAATTCCTGTCGATTTAAAAAGCATTTAATTTAGCTTAGAAAGAGTTAATTTAACTAAGAAAAATTTATTCGAATTAAAAACATTTCATTTCAATTAAAAAAAAAAAAACTGTCAGCCTCTAAAATTCAAAAGTTTCTTTCAACTGTTCAAATAATAATAATAATAATAATAATAATAATAATTGTATAATTGTTATTAGTAGTTTTTAGATAGTCATTTTACGACAATTCTCTTTTGTACACAGGAAGAATGTAACATAGGGTATATATTTTAATATTCATATTCTTGAATCTGTAAATAGTCTATTTTTTTGAATCTATGAATAAAGTTATTCTTATTAATTAAAAAAAATAAAAAAAAAAAAATAATAATAATAATATTAATAATAATAATAATAATAATTATTATTATTATTAAAAATGTTAGTTTCGCTCCCTGGTGTACATCTCTGACACTTTTTTCCCCTTAGGAAAGTGTTGGAGACGTAGACCAGGGAGTGCAAGTAAAATGAAGGACGCTTCTTGGCTTCCCTAGGCAACTGGTTGTTATTGAAAGAAATGCAGTTTTATTCTTGTACAGCAGCAAGATAATTCTGTACAATACAACTCATTGTTAACAGGTTACCAGCAACACGTAATAAAAAAAAATTATAAAAACTATTTTCAGAGGTTTTTCTTTGTACACACACTATAACGTTTCATTAGCTTTATAACTAAGCACTTACATGCACATTTCACATCTTTTCCTTTAGTAAACATAAAATTATTAGTTTTCTTTAAGTGTTCTCTCGAAATGAGCTGGTTAGTGTTTTTGCAGGTGATCAAATTGTTATTTTCTGATATTTTCCTGTTATTAACCTGCATCAGCATTCCCCTGCGTGCAACAACACCAGAAAATGCCTGAAATGTTACGTTTAGATATAATATTGTAGTGTTGAAAGGTCAATGTACAAATGCAGTATTTACCTGCAATAACACGCCACTGTGTGCGTCAACATTTGGCCATGGGTTCTTGGCTTTTCCTTGCTCCAATAAAACATCAGGGACAATTTTTAGAAGCTGGCCACAAAGTTTGAACAAGGGGTCATCAGGTAGATGCTTCAGAGCAAAAACCCGCTGAGCTGTGTACCTTGGATCTGTCTGCCTCAAAACAGCATGTCCAAAACCTGGTACAACTTGCTGTTAAAGTAACCAAAAATTTATTTAGTAACCTTTAAACAATAGCCCATTCTGCGGTTTTTTAATTTTTATTTTCCGATATTTTCCTGTTATTTTGCATATTCCTGCATTTCATCAGTTCAGTTTTAATCAATAAGTTCAGCTAATTTACCCTCAGACAGCCAACGTTAATTTATTTTTTTCAGATTACTCTTGCATAAACATCTAGGCTGCCATGCCAATACTTGGAAATGAGGTTGCTATCTTACATTGGGGTAACAACCAATTAAATAGGTTGAATATTACCTACATCTTCCAAATATGGTAAGTGCCGGCTGGTTATGATGGAGCCAATCAGAAATGGCAAAATATTTCGAATGAATAAGTAAGTTGTAAGTTTATGAAAAATGATGTAAATATGCTTAACATATGTCTAACTGAGTCTGCTTTGAAAAAGTAGAAGTCTGATTCATCAGGAGTTTCAAATGTTGCCATTAAAAATTATTGGACTTTTATTGTTGCATGCATAACTTACCCCACTCTTTAATGTTGTCTCCACAAACTCTCGAACTCTCTCATCAGTTGGGTCTTCTCCAACTTCTTTCAGCATGTTTGTGATCCAGATTAAAACTTCCTGCATTACGATAAAAATTTTGTATCAGGTTTAGAGGGCTTCATACATGTGTGTAACAGTACAGTTTGAAGCAAGAAGAATGATAGGTAAGCCCTTGTATTATTTTTTAAAATGTACATATATAACATCCAGACTAGGGGGTAGGTACTGGAAGTGAAAGTTTTAATGCGTAATTTTCTTGGTAGTTCAAGTGACCTGTCTTCATAACATAAGCCTTGGAAGTTTATTCATGGTTTGCATTTAACCATAAATTATATTCTGTGCAAAACAGATTCCCTTTTTGCACTAGTGTAGAAATATTGTCACCTGACCCTATTATGTATAATTCCTTGAACATTGTTAAAGTGAAGGCATTTGGGCTCTAACAATCAATGGTAGCCTTAGAGACTTGATAAGAACTGGAAGACTGGTTTCGGAAATCTACGATGGTTTCCTTCGTCAGTTGCTTTCAGTGTTTAGTGCTAGTGCGGTTGTGAGCAAAAGAAAGTGACTTTATGGCTGGAAAAGGTCCTTTTATCATTATAAGGAAAAAAGGATGTGCTGTTAGAGAAAGTAACCAGTTTTAAGTGTGGGATTTAGATCCGTTATGATTGAATTTGTGTGTTCTTTTGTTAGCAGTAGGCAATAGACGCTAACTGAACGCATGCAAATTTGCCTTAAGATATTTGTTAAGACTTCACATTGGTTTTTAACACTGAGTTAGTCCTTCGAAAATGCATCTAAAAAGTCAACAATAAGGGTGAGTCTAATTTTGATTTTAGCACAAATCTTGTGACTCAGTTATTGGAGTGAATAACACAGGGTGGTAGTTTTATAACTAAGTGACTAAGGGTCGATTTCCAGCGTCATCTAATTTTTACATCCGTAGATGCGTAAAATTTACGTTTGCAAATAAAATAGAGGCAATGCATGAAAGGTTGCTGGTAGGCGTAAAAGTTGAACCTTGCTCAACTTCTTGTTTAAACGCAGCACTTTTTATCTTGCCTCTATTTTTTTTAACGTGATTAAAATTTGCGTGTGTTAACATATGTAGCCAAAAACGAGGCCCTGCCGGCGGGGGGGTCCTGTGTCGGAGTTTATAAATGCCTGTCGCTTATTGTCGGCTTTGCCGTCACTGTCGCAATTTAGCCAAGGGAGATTGTCTCTTGTCGCGATTTCACTTTACGCACTGTCGCTACTTTTTGGGCCATGTCGCTTGTCAGAATTTACCCTGGTGGGGCCTCAAAAACGCATCAGTGGAAATTAAACCATCTTATCTTGCCTCTATTTTTTTTAACGTGATTAAAATTTGCATGTGTTAACATATGTAGCCAAAAACGAGGCCCTGCCAGCGGGGGGGTCCGGTGTCGGAGTTTATAAATGCCTGTCGCTTATTGTCGGCTTTGCCGTCACTGTCGCAATTTAGCCAAGGGAGATTGTCTCTTGTCGCGATTTCACTTTACGCGCTGTCGCTACTTTTTGGGCCATGTCGCTTGTCAGAATTTACCCTGGTGGGGCCTCAAAAACGCATCAGTGGAAATTAAACCATCTTATCTTGCCTCTATTTTTTTTAACGTGATTAAAATTTGCATGTGTTAACATATGTAGCCAAAAACGAGGCCCTGCCGGCGGGGGGGTCCTGTGTCGGAGTTTATAAATGCCTGTCGCTTATTGTCGGCTTTGCCGTCACTGTCGCAATTTAGCCAAGGGAGATTGTCTCTTGTCGCGATTTCACTTTACGCGCTGTCGCTACTTTTTGGGCCATGTCGCTTGTCAGAATTTACCCTGGTGGGGCCTCAAAAATGTATCAGTGGAAATTAAACCAAAGTGTATTAATATTTTCACTTGACCCTAATCATTGTGGTGGCATCACGAAATAATTATCAGCTGTTTTCTCAGGGCATGCTCTACAAAATAAAGTATTTACCTGATTAGCAAGACCATGCAGTGGTCCAGCTAGTCCATTCATTCCAGCAGCAAGACACAAATATGGATCTGATAAAGCACTGCCAACAAGATGAGTGGTATGTGCACTGACATTACCTCCCTCGTGATCAGCATGAAGAACAAGGTAAAGTCGCATCATTTCATGAAACATGGGGTCTTCAAAACCCAGCATAGTGGCCAAGTTATCTGCCCAGTCTTTATTGGGGTCAATGGGAGCAACTTTTCCATCCTTGAAGACGTTCCTATAGATGTAGGCTGCAACGGTTGTTATTTTGGCTGTCAGCTCCATGGCATCCTCAAATGTATACTGGAAAACAGAAAAGATAGTCATAGTTAACAACAACTAGGAACAAGAGAATACAACCACTCAACAAATGGTGGCTAGTTTTATACTCTTTGCTTTATGTTGAAATTAGCTTCACTAACCCCATTTAAGACAAAAAGTTACACTGTTTTGAATTTTGATCCTGAGAGGGAAGATACGGTAAAGCTGATTTTAACATAAACAAAAAAATATTTAACGAAGCTGCTGTTTTTGGAATGGGTCTATACAATGTATAACATGGGTAATATTTAAGTTTTAATCAACCATGGGAGCAGGAGAATTCAATGAAAAACAATCCCTAAATGTTGACATTTTTGTCCTATATCCAAGTGTCAATGGCCTTTCCAGACTAGTGGGATCATAACCGCCTACTATCCTTAATGTCACACCATGTGTCAAGGTGTCAACAAATGACAAGTAAGATTTTTTTCCGACAAATGTGTATCATTAAATGGTGAACCTGACAAATGAAATTGCTCATTGCAACAGTACTACAGAAGTCAGGGTTCAAATCCTGTCAAGCCTAAATTGTTCCAGGCTTTCATCAGTTGCATACAAAACTGTAATGATTGTTCAGTTGATAAATATTTCTCCTTCACTCTGAATATTATTAAACCTCACACATTAGAAATTTTTAAAATTAATGACAATGTCAGCAAGTCATTCCTTAAACAGCAACTCATTGCTGATTTTACCTCCCAGTGTTTAGCTTTATGCACTCCCTGTGCATAAGCCTTGGCAAATTGGCTCTCTGTGTTCATGGCTGTGATGGCAGCACTGAACTGACTCATTGGGTGCATGGTTTCTGGAAAGTTGTTTAACATTTGTACAACATGTTGTGGCAAGTCAGCATGGGCTGCCCACTCTCTCGACAAATTGTCAACCTGTAAAAAAAGGAACAAATGTTGCGAGTAAATTTTATGCCCTCGTTTCAATTTTCTTTTCCTGTTGTATATGGTAACAATGGTCATCATTTACTTTAGAACCAAATGGAGAAAGCTTAAAGGAGCTGTGTCATGAAATTCAGACAAATTAGGTAATTACAAAATGCCCATTAAATTAAGAGAAACATAAAAATAACCCCTTAAAACATTAAAGGAAGGTTAAAATAACACAGCAGAAACAACAGATTCCACGGAAGGGCAAAACTGAAGAAGATTGAATTGGATTGAAATTAGGGTTTTTGAAAACTGAGTGTTCAGCCTAACAGTTTTTCAAAGTTGATCCCTGCCGCTTGCAACTTCAAAAATAATGCTCGGGAGACATATTTGTTTGTCTCGGATCTCTGATTTTGTCATTTACATGTAATTTCTTTGCTTACATTAAGTTCCATAGCGACCGAGGGCGAGTAATTGGCAAGATTTTTACAAAATGAAATGGATGCCGTGACACAGCCCCTTTAATTTCCACATTACTGAGCATTAGAGAGTTAGGGATTCTGTGAAGTTTTATAGCTTTGATGAGACACAACTGTTGGAATTACATACAGTATGATAATTTATGCTGTTCAATGAAAATTTTTGATGGGCTAATTTCACAATGAACTTTTGACATGCATTTGACATTAGTTCTGTTCTGTTCTGTTTTCTCTCTTGCTACATGAAGTGTAATGCAGCAAATCTCCAGCAAGCCCAGTTTTACATGTACATTGTAGCATTCCCTGAAAATGAGGTATCCATTAAGTGCACATTTTAAATGGTCACAACTTTTCCTATGGGCAAGCAGCTTTTACTTTCTTGTCTAGTTCACCAGGAAACTTGCTATAGATAAGAACCACCTGGCCAGAACAGTTAAGCCATGAAGATAATTTCACTGTTTGTCAGGGCTGTTCAGCCAGATCAGTCTATTCCTAAGTAATGCATTCCCTAACTATGCCCAGCGGTGATTGGCTTGTAGCAAAAACTTAAAAAATCCCATTTGGATTTAGAATGACTTCTGATTGGTGCCAGAAAACTTTTGTGTTTTTCTGCCCAATCAGAAGGCAGAACGGCAGCAACCGTTTGGAACTGGTCTGGTAAGACATTGTCCCCAGGGGCTCTTCTCACCGTTCTTTACTTTTCTTCGTGCCATATTTTTCCGCTCGTTTAGACTTTCCCTCGCCCCCACTATCTGCCCCTGGGTCTCCGAGGATGACATCAGGCCAGTGAATATGAAAAGTTTCTTGGCCGGCAGGAAAATCTACTTATCCTTGACAACTCAACAAAAGCTTTCCCATGCCGTGGCAAGGAAAGGTAAAGTTAAGTAAATCAACTAACCTGAGCTTTGGTTGGAATTTCACCAGTCATCAGTAACCAGAAAATCCCTTCAGGCAACGGCTCTTCGCCACCTTCAGCCTTTGGTAAAAGCTACATACACGAAACATCCAATACAGTCAATACTAGCTACAATAATTATATTGTAAATCCAGAAGGATAAGCCATACCTTTCTCCCTAAAATTTCAATGATGCTACAATTTAAATGTACATGTACGTAAAATGAAGCAACATAACCATTGGTTGAGGACACTTTTATAACAATAATTGGTCATGGCTCATTACCCCGTAAAGCAAGGCCTTCACATTTTGTCCTCTCACAACAAGATGAGGACATCGCAATTACCAAGAAAATCTTGTACAACATCAACACATGACAGATATGCAGGCATGGGTCTCTTATCCCTTGATCTCTCGCTTACACATTTCGACATTACACTTACATGTATGGCATGCCCTCCACTTGCTCCATGTGCTTTTAGGCTGTCTGTTTGGATGTATTGTTATTTTTTCCAATTATTTGGTTCCTATTTTTTTTTTTTTTGGCCAAAGCAGCACTTGGCAGTTGTTGTACTAATGTTTTGATCATCGCGATTATGAATTTCATCCGAAGAGAAAAAATATCAGGGGGCACTTTGCATCTGTTTTTGTTTGGCCACTTAAAAACAATAATAATAGATACAGCCATGAAGCTGCCACATTGCATCCCACAATAATGCATTCCACTTCAAATTGAACCCAGACTTTTACCTGCCAAGGGCACCTTTAACATTTACCTTCCATTCTTTTTTAAAAAAGACAATTCTTCAGTTTTTTTGGTCATGTTTAGTTCCTTTTAGCACAATACAAACATATCAAGGTGAATTTGTATAACCTATTTCATATTATGCTATTGGGGCACATAATATTGTCATGACCAGCTTGCACAGACACAAGCAATTCTCATTGAAATGTACAATGACCGGATGTTTCCAAATCAAATGGTAGTTATCTGAACTAAGAATATTCTGTATCAGGCAAAGAAACATGGAGGTGCATGAAATATACATTGTTTAATTTATTTATCTGCTCCCTACTGACAAATCAAGCCAAACCTTATCCCATAATATTATTGTTTAATATCTTACTTACTTCTTGGCACTGTGGAATTGTATAACCTCGGAATTCAATACCCTAGACACACAAAAAGGGAAAATTAAGTTTCCAAATAAGACTGCCCTAAACAAATTTAGTCAACTGTAAGTCAATGTTATCAAGTAATTTTCACCCTCAAAGATGCTGGATTGCCAGCACAAAAAGAGCCATCCTAACTTAATGATATATGTGTGCCAACCAGAAAATTGCAATATCAAAGGAAATAATCTACTTATGCTGAATTTTTTTAGTTTTGACCAGTGTTCTCCCATAATTTTGGCTCAGAAGGTAAGGGGCCATTCTTGAACAGTAAAGAAAGAAACTAGTCAGTAATCTGAGAGAACAGCTGTGTATACTTTTTGTTTTTCCGTATTTACTTTCTTTTCTTGTTAGGATCGGCTTGGGTCATAACTTGCATATTCTTTGAAACAAGTTATTTGTCTCACAATTGTCACTTTGATATTGATCGCGACGTTTCAACTGCACACTGCAGGTCTTCATCACGCGATAGAGTCGATTTACTGAGTTGAGCTATTTGTACCACCATCGTTGTTAGTGATTGGTGCATCACAAACCTCAAACTCGGTGGGTTTCGATCCAAAGCATTGCTGGCATTGTGAGAGGAAGAAACTGATCCCTCGGCGGTGCGCTGTGGCACAGGTCGGTTGTCATGTTGTCTGAGTGTAGGCATCCATGATTCAGGAATCTCAATCCCACTGTCCCTGTTGATATTGTTAGGGTGAAGTCTTCTGTGGATAGCCTCCTCAACTCTACGAGAGTACCAGTGAGGGTCTCGGTCAATACACTTAACTTTGTCCTAGAGTGGATAATGCCCGGTCTTATTTGCGTGTTCAGAAATGGCTAAAGTTTGAGTTCATGAAAGCCATAAATCCCTGTCGTGCTCTTTAATCCATTCATGCGTGCACCTTCCTGTTGTGCCAACGTATACTTTGCTGCATTCACAAGGAATCTTATACACTACTCCATCTTGTTTTCATGGATGCACAGGATCCTTAGGTTGCACTAAGTGCGATCTTAGTATCGTATTGGTTTTGAAAACAGATCGTACGCCATGCTGTTGTAGGCAACGATGAAGTGGTTCAGATACACCTTTGATGTCTGGCAGAACTGCTGTGGATTTAATTTCGGTTGCAGGTTCTTTGTCAGAGGCCTGTCGGTTCTTGGATGTTGTGATGTTAGTTATAAAAGAATAGGGGTATCCATTGGAGACAGAAGTTAAATGCTTCTTTTCCTCAGAAGTTTCAATCATTCGTATAAACACTTGACAATACCACGTTTAACCGATTGAGGATGGTGTGAGTCATAAGACAGTCACTGATCAGTGTGTGTAGGTTTTCTGTAAAGATTTGTAGTAAGGCGTCCTTCTGAATCTTTTATGATTAATGTGTCAACACAATTCCCTTTCTTGACAGACCAATCATTAACAACCACGGTAGTACAGATAGTTCAACCCAAAAAATTGACACTTTCGCCCGATGAAGACCTGCAGTGTGGGGTCCAAATGTTGCGATCAATATCAAAGTGACAATCGTGAGACAAATGATAAAACTAAACCCTTTATACATATGATTAATATCTTTATGGCAACTTATTTAATTCTAGTAACACTTCAAGTGGTTGCAGGCAGTAAGAAGTGTTGTTTTAAGTGGTAAATTTTACCGGTTACCGCCTGATAAGGAGAGCACTGTTTGACTTGCATCTACACGTACATATAAATTGTGGATGTTGATTTATCCCCTTTATCCATCGCATCTTATGGGATGCCCATTCAGATTTTTTTGGTGGGTGGGGGGCAGCAAATGACATCATTACCATGTGCATGCCCTTCAGACCTTGCAATGTCGTTATACATCAAAAGTACATCACATAAATTAATTTAGATTCCTCTTAGGTCTTTAAAGTACAGATGTAAGTTTGTTTCTTTAACTGAGAACTAACCTCATTTGGATCTAAGTGTGATGTCTCTGTGATCAGGCCTGTAATACCTCTCATTCCTCCATAAACCTTGAAAACAAGCCAGATGTTAATACAAAAGGAGTTTTATGACTGTTTCATTTTCAGAAGCCAAAATCTTCAGGTATTCTAAGCACCCGTTTATTACAGAATAAGAATAAATGGAATAAACTCTAAAAATTAACCACTTTTTGGTTTTTTATTAATTATTATTTCATTGCATTGCAGTTTCCGTTGCAGGAGTGCATTTGGTAATATTTTCAACAAGTTTACAATTAAATAGCATCCTTGTACTTTTTTCTTATAGTCAGACAGCAGATTACTGTGACTGTAGTTACTGTTTCACGACAGTAGAGTTGGAGGTCAACAGTGTTTGAAGATGCGAAAGAGGGCTACATGTCGTTATATAGATGTAGGCCAGCTCAGTAACAGGGTTGCCACTCATCAGAACGTTAAAAATTCCTTGACTTTTCCCCGACTTTTCACAGACCTTTTATTAATGAAAAACAATCAATGTTTACATTCGCTTTAGCTTTTTTTGCAGGCTGTCAATATTTTTCTTTTCATTTTCAACCTCTTTCTGCTTTTCGTGTAAGAGGAAGAAGGAATTTGGAAGAAAGCTTTCAGAACGAAAACCACTGACCACAACTACTACATGTATACAGGTGTATGTGAGGCGTAGATTGTCAAATTGATTGCTGTGCTTGCTTTACAGCATACTTTTCATCTTTTCTGAAAGAAAATGCATTTCAAAGTGTCGAAGAAAACTTATGAACTATAAACTGGAAAACAGAATTCCCTGACTTTTCACTGACTTTGACAATATCAAGGATTTTCCCTGACTTTTCCCTGACCTTGAAAAATTTTTGTTTTTCCCTGACTTTTCCCTGGCAGTGGCAACCCTGAGTAAGATATCCACTGGTCATGTTAATCATTCAATGTAGCAAGCTTCTGTGATACTTTCTACATTCAATGCATACTTTACTAAAAAACATGTAGCCAGATTCTAAGAAGTATTATTGAACATTTATTTCACTGCGGACCCCGTAGCCAAGGTTTATCAGTAAGCTTTTATTTACATATGGTCAAACAATCTCAACAAAAAATTTAAATGGCAAACAATTAGAGCTGAGGAGGGCAACTGTTGCTACAATGTACATGTAACTTGTACAATCAATATAGTTTTCCAACTATACTGGATTTCTAAGGAATCATTTCTCTCTTGTGCCCTTGTGTTGCCTCCACGGCGACATTTTGAAATGAGTCACGCTAGGATTCAGCCATTTGATAATATAGTTTGACCACAATGCATGATGGGAGGATGGTAATATCCTTCTTTTGCTAATGTCTTGTTGAACTAAATTCATTAACTTTGAAATGTATTTTTTAATACAGGATTTGTGGTCCTGTGCAATTTCTTGTTCCATTTATTGCTGACTTGATACTAGGTACACAATAGTCTGGTTTTTAAATTATAAAAACTCTTGCTAAAAAAATTACTAGGTTCCAAGGTTGAGGGATATTAAACAGAGAAGATGCATTACGATTTAGAGATGTAGGAGCCAAGTGTGACTTATGATAAACTGGCTTATAAGTGACACCTGAATTCAAGTTTTCATGCTTCTGCAGAACCCATAACAAAGATCAAGTTTCACTTCACCACAGTCAAACCTAAGGGATTTTCATCAGAAAACAAGGTGTCTCATATCATCTAGAAATACTGCTCGTTTTTTTTTTTCAGTTCTTGGTTGATGGTAGGAGAAACAAGTCATATTTTCAACAGGATTTACCTAATGAATAACAACCACATCACAATGCATTTGTAAGAGATAACAGAGCATAACCAAGCTGGGTTAAAATAGTTAATAATCGTTAGAACGTTCCATTGTTGTAAGCGTACTTTTTCTGTTGTCACTTGTTATATGATGTGGTCCACTTAAAAGTGAAGTGATTTTTACAATGCTTCCAATAATTGATAAAAAAATTATTATTTCACTGTTTTACACCTTTCGGAGCAGATAGTGGTGATAGAATGGTAAAGCGAACAATGATGCAATTGTCACAATAATGACATCAAGTGTGAAATGTACCTGGTCAACGGTATACTCCCCCAGAGATCTGTCTCCATATTCCTTCCTAAAATCTGCCACTTCTTTTTGTTTTTCCGGTACAACTCGATAGAGGGTCTCCCTCAAGTTCTGCAAAACAAGAGAAAAAATAGTAATGATAAATCCCTTGCCAGTATATAGGCTGAATAATATTGATAACAGTAGTCGAATGAATATAACCTAGTACTACGAATTTCACCATGCGCAAAGCTACAATAGTATGTGACGAACCTGAGTCTCTGTTTGTGTTGACTGAAGCCGTATTAAGGTTCTTATTATTCCTTGCTGAATTATCTGCTGTGAAAAAAAGATGCAATCAAAATATTATCTCTACATAATGACAACACCGGTAAGCCTATATAACATATACCACGGACAGAAGACCTCAAACACATCACACATTGAAGCAAGCACATGCACAAATCTTTTGCGAGCAGATCTGAGCAATGGCACTCAACTAATTATACACATAATCAATGTAAATAAACCCACAGTGTTTTGTCCAAGTCTTGACAGCTGTTTACAAGTCCTTAAGACATTCATTTTGTTGAATACTATAATATAAACTAACAACTACAGCAGTTCGTTTAAGTTCCTTCAACCTCTGCTCAGCCAAGCCACCATACCATTACGTCACAACAAGACGAGAGAGACTGAACACAACAAGGAAGCCTCCAAGGAACTTCCGGTTAAGAGCACGTGACAGACTGCAAGCGTGAGTCAAGCGTGAGAGATATAAACAGCAACACTCCACAAAAGACAACGGAGAAATATTACACTGTATTGCAAGACGCCTTTTGTCTTAGTTTCTGGAACTAAGAATGGCCGAGAGAGTGGAGAAACAATCTTCATATGATTCGTCTTTTAATATAGTTACGTAAGTACATTTTTAGGTGTGGATTTCGTGAAATGTGGAGTGAAACTTTCATCACTGTCCAGCTAACACAGATTGATGTATTTTTGTAGATATGAAATTCATTGATTGTATGATTTTAATTTCAGATGGTATATCCGTCAAAACATATCTTGTATATGACCTATGCAGAATGGCTTTAAGCCTGTCTCATTGGACTCTAGCTTACTAGGATGGTTTTCCCCAGAAATACACAAGCACGAAATTAAGTTGCGCAATGTTTTCTTCATCTTAGCCTGTAGATGTAACCCTATAATCTGCATTTCTTCTAGGTTATTTTCTTTCAAAACTGTTAGAATGTATTAAATGTTATTTTAGTCAAATGTTGGACGCGTTTTTAGAAGAAGTTTAGAGGGTTTTGTCTAGAATCAAAGTATACAACTAGCCCATAATAGCTCTATTGTTCATAACTTGACAGTGCTGACCGATTGACCTGGGATCTTTTGGGGGACTTTTGATTGATGTGTTGGCCAACATCTGTGTTGACTGTCAATCGATATATCGGCCTCTATGTCGGCCAATACTTGCTCGACTCTCGGCCAAGATGTTGGTTCCACGTTGACAGTCGACCAATTTGCTGGTGACATTCGCTCGCTACAGTCTACTGGTCAATACTTTGCTGAGGAATCGTCAGCATATCACCGACACTTGGCCAATGTAATGGCCGATACCTTGGTAGAAATGTTGGTTGACATGTTGGTCGATGCATCAGTTGAGTGGCAGTCTAGTATCGGCTGCATATCGGTCGAGACGTGGCTAGTACTTGACCGCTACAGTCTGTCAGTCGATAGTTGGCTGGTACTTTGCCGATGGATCGCCCATTTATATATAGCGATAGCGATTGTCAACTGATACACGACCAATACCTTACTGATAGTCATCCAACAGTTCACCGATACACTGGCAACACACTACCCATGCTATCATGGCCGACTATCGGTCGATTTTGTTGGCTTATCCTTGACCGAGAGTTAAACATCACACGGCCAACATATCCACTGACTGTAGGCGATGCTGATTGTCAACCAATACACCACCGATACCTCACCAGTACTTGACCAAGGATTCACCGATACATTGCCGACACGCTACTGATGCTATCTGTTGACCGACACTCGACCAACAGGAAAACGACTCTCAACCGAGATGTTGGTCGATACTTGGTGGACTGTCTATCGACTCTGGGCTGACATCTCGGTTGAGAGTCAACTGAGTATCGGCTGACATAGCAGCCGATATATTGATCGGCAGTCGACCCAGATGTTGGCAGATACATCAATTGACATTCCCCCAAATGATACATGATCCTTGACCTGTTTATCTTGTATATTTTTGTTTTCCCAGTGAAGGTCTCAGGGGAGTTGAGTTACCCCCTTTGTCTTTTCATAAATTATGCATACATAACATAAATGATCTAATAAGCACCCTCTCACTAGCTCTCAATTAGATGCCCTACTCTAATAAACCCTGACGTTGTCAATCGAACAAAACCAAACCAAAAATCAATCAAACTCAATCAGTAGTCGAACATTATCGAACAAGAGCTTTTTGGGGATTTTAATTAAAATCTTTATTGTCAAATTAATTCAAAATCAATAAATATACTCTGGCATTGCTTAATGGTGATAGTGGGCATAAGACTTACACTTCAACTTTGACAGTCAACGGCAAACTTAACACACAGGTTCCAGTTCAGGTTGCAAAGTCCAAGCTGGTGGCTGCCACCATAGTCAGTTACTGTGAGAGCTCTACCCCTATCTCTCCTTTACTTCTTAGCAATAAACTTTTTATTGACACTGACAGCAAAAGAGTACTCAACAAAGCCTTTAACTATCACTTCCAGTTGTTAGTTTCATGCCGGGTTTCACGTGTTCTGCTCACTCCCTCATCCTACCTGTATATTTATGTTTGTAATTGAAGCTAACACGTAACTTATTTGTTAGCCGCAACATATGCAACATAATTATAGGTCAGTTTATGTTTGAAACCATATGAAACTGGTTTTATGTATGATTGTTGAAGCTTCAATTTTCAAACGTTCGATTATGTTTGATTGGGGAAGTGGTCGATTTCCAGACATTTGATTGTGTTTGATTGGCAAAAGTTTTAGGTAAGTTTGATTGTGTTTGATTACTGAACCCAGTTATAGTCAATCGAATGCTTGGAGTTCAATTGAGCTTGATTACCAAATGTTCAATTGACTACGCCAGGAATAAACACCTCCTGTTTAATAGACCCTTCCTCCCGTGAAAAAAAGTATAGGCTGAGAAACAATCAAAGTTCAACAGAAAGGTAATGGGAATTTATAATATGATTTACTTGCCATTTCTTTACATGGTACGTTGGTGTGGTGACCACACTCTGTCCACTTATTGGACTCAAAGACTTGGAAGGAACTAAGGTGCACTAATAGAGAGCTTTAGATTCTAAGACGAGTACGACTACAAGTACAAGATTTTCTCAATACTACGTAGTGCTTGTGCGAGAACCAGGGTCGTTTTGGCGGGATAATGTAGTAGCCATCGTCATTCTACTACTGCAGGTTTTAGCGACAATGTTGTGCTGGAGAAAACAAGATATCAAATGTTAGTAATTTTATCATTTTGCAATCAGGAAAGCACTTAACCTCCTTCACTAAAGATAATAGTGCTAACTTTTCTAGTGAAATACGGTAAAATGAAGCTTTTCGGGAAGTCGACATTTTGAGAAATAAATGCAAAAAAACTTTAGGTCAAATCTCATACCGGTAGTCGTCCTTGTCCTCAAGTGTAAAGGTCTTTTATTGTTTTTATAAGCAAAGAGTTCAAAAAGAGTTTTGTTAAGGTGGAACAGAATTACATATGGTGCTCTCTACTTACACTTTTTTAGAGAAGAGAACTTTAGATGTTATTTGTAAGTTTGCTTATCTCAGCTTTCTTATACCTCTAGTGAGCTGAGTTCACAAGTGGAAGAAGAAAACACGGCGGAAAATACTGTTGTGACAGAGTCCACCCCACTTGTTATCCATGTTATTCATCGTAGTGATGATCATGAGAGAACCGGAACTGTTTTCTCTTCAATATTTACTCTGGTATCAACTATGGTTGGAGGAGGAATCCTGTCATTACCATTTGCATTTCAACAAGGAGGATTTATCTTGACATCTGTGATTTTACTTTGTGTATTAATGGCCTCCACGCATGGAGCATTTTTAATCATTAACAGCAAGAGATATTGTCAAGGGAAAATTAAGAATGTAGAGGATGTGGCTAATGTAGCATTTGGAAACAAGGGCAAGGTGTGTATGACAGAGAATTATAGGGACCTTAAGCAATGACAACGTTGATGTACCAGACATCAAAAATGGCAACCAGAAGTTGATATTTTCGCTGTTTTTGTGCTCTGACCCGTTAAATTTGTGCAGTGGGAGTTAAAACAAAGGCAGTCACTTTCATTGTGTGAAACAGAAGCATTCCGTTAAGCAAGATATCAAATTTCCGGTTGCTATTCATGACTTCTGGGACGTCAATGTTCTTGTTATTTAAGCTGTCTAATGTTTGTAAAGTAAATTAAATGCACACAGGGTGAAACAACCACATTCTATTACATTTGTATTTTACTGACATTACATTTGGTTTAGATGTGTCATTATTGTCCCCTTGTATGACTGTATGGAGGCCCTGCCAGGGTAAATTCCGACAAGCGACATGACCCAAAAAGTAGCGACAGAGCGTAAAATGAAATCACAACAAGAGACAACCTCCCTCAGCCAAATTGCGACAGTGATGGCAAAGCCGAGAATAAGCAACAAAGAACGGTGGTTTGGCTGATTTGTCACCAGTCTGAATGCTAAGAAGAAGTAACTTTAGTCAATTTTCCTTGCGCTTCAGAGAACATCTCTTGTCAGTGAGCTTCAGTGTACCCTCCTGTGAATTGTGTTAATTGTGAATGGCAATGTATAGGTGTTCAATACGCAAAATGTTAATTGAGAAATTGCAGGACTGTAATAGTTTCTTTACCACACATCGCTATCCCCCTTTTCTAAAATTCCGACAAAGACAAAGAATTTTCATTCAATTTCCAACAGCGACATGAAGAATTTATAAACACCGACATGAGACGTTTTAAAATTCAGACAAATGACATGGGTCACCACCCCCCCCCCCCCCCTCTTACCCCTGGCAGGGCCTCTGTATGATTAAGGTCTAAGGCAGGATTTTTGAGGCACAGGATCAGAATAGCTATTATTTGCACTTGCCATCTTGTACTGCGCCAAAGGGATTTTACTTTAAGGCCAGGAATATGAGATGAGCCAGGTGATTTCATGCATGTTTTGTTTGGTTAAATGCAATGTATTATTTTATTGGTAGTTGGGTGGTGCACTGGTTTTAGAGTTTTTTTCTTTTATCAGATTCTTACACAAGTTGTCTTTATTGTAACATTGTTCCTGTGTTCAGTTGCCTACTGGATTCTGATAACAGACCAGGTAAGAAGGAGCAACCTTCAATGTGCCTTGTACAGGGACTGGAAAAGATTTTGTTGTCACTAAAAATGTACACACATACACACATGGTTTTACATACATGGTACACATACATGGTTTTACCAGACATAAAGGAAATAAAAAAGGAAAATTAGATCTACTTATTTTTATAGGAAACAACAAATCAATTCATTTTTAAAGCCAATTTGATTTTTTTCTTCTTCTTATATTAATAATAATTATTATATCAATCAGTATTATTAAAAAGATACCATACTTTTTCATAATTATTAAAATTTTAGAAGACGTCAGTTTTATTTTAGAATCTTGTCAAAGAGGGTCTTTGTCAGATCTTCATAATAACAAATATTATTGTCCTCAAAAAGCAGTGGCAAATTCAGATGTTCAAGTCTGAGTAGGGGTGTGCTCAACCAGTACCTAAGCAAATTAATTAAAAGATTAATTTTTTCCAAGTCCTGTTCTCTGCTTCAGTTTGGGCTATGAACTAGGGAGGGGCTTTGATCCTCACTGACCACTCCCATAGACCCACCGATGCTTGTGTATTGTTCCTCTTTATTATTATTCTTATTGCTGGTCTTCATCAGGCAGTGGCCTTTCTCATGCCTTGGTTCAATTTCTACCAGTAGAAAGAAGTTAAAATTTTGAAATCATGTCATGAGACAATTAAAGATAAACAACCCTAGCAAAGCCGGTTTTTCCAGTAGAGATAGTGCAGGACAAATGTGTACCAACATGTGCGTCTTTATAAAGGGTTTATGCTTATTATTGGGTCGTTCTTTTAATACTTTGCTTTTGACTAGGCTGCCATAATTTATTTTTTTTTTAGATTGAGCCAATTATTGTGCTGCTTGTTGGTCATCATTCTTTCTGGTCAAAGAAGATTGTAATTCTGACTATACCAATGCTAATTATCTTCCCAATTACATTACTGAAGAGTTTGAGTGCACTCAGATTCACATCTGTTCTCAGGTATTGATAATGATGTAATTTTTTTGTAATACCAGTACAGTGGCAATAGGGAATCATATACAGGGTACAGTTAACTCATTAGGACAGACATGAATGCAGAGACTGACACTTAATGTCCATCTTGGAGAGAGAGGCAACAACAACAACATCAAACCACGTATCTCCACAATAACTTTACACGGTCTAATATATTCTAAGTGAAGGGTTTTCTGAAAGAAAGGTGTGTGGTTTAATCAAAAAACCTAAAAATGGCCTTTTACCAACTTTTTCACCTGATTTGACATGAAATAGACAGATTTGGTTGTTTTATCCTGAAAAGTGGATTTTTTTCAAAAAGTTTGGTACTTTGCTTAACCCATTCGCTCCTGGAGATTTTGCCGAAAAACGCGTTTTGAAGCTAGTCAAGTGGTTTTCTGGTCATTGTCGTGCTATAAAGAACTAAAACTTACCCCAAACCGGTTTACAGGTCGTACACTTCATGGCCTTCTGATCCAGATGCAAAATATCAGCTTGCGAAGTTCGGGCATGCGCAGAAAGCAAAATTTCGACATTTCGCTTTCTCTCCTCTCCTCTTTTTTTGCTTTTCTTGCCTCATTTTTTTTTTTTCTCTTGCTGGGCATTTAGTAGGCTTCATTTTGGTGGGAATAGTTTTTAGGAAAGCTTTTAGGATCTTAGGATTAGGTCAAAGGAAAGGTAGGTGGGCAATGGAACAAGATTTCCATGGAGATTTTCAGGTCAATGTTACATGGTTTTTTGCCTCTTTCTCCCATGTCCTTGACTGAATTGTGCTCATTCTGGTATGGTTTGAAAGATCTCTTCACTCTGCACAAGTTAGCGGGCAAAGTTGTCCTTGACCGTTAAAACTGATGACGTCACAAAGGGTAGAAAGGACGTGGATCCGCACGGGCGGTTACGGGCGGTTCAGGGGCGAATGAGTTAATAAGAGAAAGTTTATTAAATGAATAAGTAAATACATTATCTGCGTAGTGGTTCTCAGTACATACCTTTCCTTGTCAAATATGGAATTTGGTAATGTTGGCTTTTGAGGAGACAGGAAAACCGAAGTACCTTGAGAAAAACCTCTGAGAACAAGGCAGAACAATAAACGATAAACTCAACCCATATAATAATTCATCATGTACGTTGGATGCATACCACATATGAATCTAGTAAATGGCAATACTCTTGATGAGTTTTTTGTAGCTCAATGGATCAAGTGCTTCCCTACTAGCAGAGCTACTCTATCTTTTTTTTATCATGGGCAGGAGAAAGTATTCTCTCACCGAAAAGTCAAAGTCAACTCTGCTAACAGGAAAGTTGAGTGCCTGCCTGGGATGTGGCAGGCCATACAACTGGTTTAATTCCTGTTAGGGACTCATTATTTTCCTGTGCGAAGTTCATCACTTGATGATCATAACATCTTTTATAGGCTCTGTTTTTTTGTTGCTTTTTCATTTTATAGTTATTCTGCCAACACATGATCAGATCACCCACCTATTCTACTACATGAAACTTCCTCCTCCATGGGCTTTCCCAAGGGTTAGTGGGGAGCGCGGAACAAGTGAGAAACGCAAGAAGCAGATGTTGAGAATGAGTGCAGAGGGGAGCCTTTTCCTTGGTTCACTCAAATATCCCCCAAAAAGTGATTGCAACCGACTGGGGAACAAGGCAGTATGTTAAGGAAATACCCAAGAATGATAATTAGCGGTTTTATCTTGCAGTGTTTTGTGTGTGGTGTTCCTTGCCTGTGTTGTCATTTTTAAATCAATAAAAAATGACATTGGTGGCCCTGTGAATGATCCTAAGAACCCTGTGCAGTGGTGGCCTACAGACTTTGGTGGTTTCCTTACTGCAATTGCTATCTCCGGACTGACTTTTTCATGTCATTTTAACATCCTTCCTATGCATGGTGAGCTGCAATACCAAACAAGAGCAAACAAAAGGATTGTTCTCTATACAGCAATGGCAATCAACTATATTCTGAATGTTCTTGTCAGTTTCTTTGGATTTTTCCAGGTGAGATCAAAAGTAATATGGAAGCCTGGACTGCTTTAATACTTCTTTACTGAGAGGGAGTCTTGTTAGGATCAAGGTTTAAGGTTTCAGGGAAAATGCCCACCTACCCCTCCCCTAAGCTAACATTAAAACTTTCTTCTCATCCAGGGCAAATGTTGGCTTAGGGGAGGGGTAGGTGGGCAGTTTCCCAGAAACCTAAATTGAACCTCTTGTTGATTTGAGGGGGAATACATTAGCCCTGATGACTTTATCTCATGCATGAAATGTGGCAGAATAATTATCATTACTTTGCGGAAGAATACATTAACGCAACTGACGTCTGCTGTCTTTGCCTTTTGTCCTCATCTCATGAATATAAGGAGGTGGAATCACATTAAGATAAGGTCACATGCTTTTTTAGGGTCTTTAACCCATTGGATAGGTTTTCTAGCTATTTCTAGTTCCAATGAATGATCTTTTGAAAAGAGAAACAAAAAAAATAACCAAAAAAATCCTTTGAGACTGTTCTTCTTGCCTGAAATACAAAAGATGTAGAAGACACTCTTGTGTTGGAAAAGGTTCCATATGACATGCCTTCAGTAAAGTAATTAGTGAAAGGAACGCTGGTATGGCATATACATGTGTGCACATACCGAAAGTTTTTCTGTGCTTTACCACAACCTTGTAAATGTCCTGTGGAAGACTTGAAGCAGTTGGAGTATTGTATCAAAATGGTTGTTGAAGGCTGGATATCAAATGCAATAGCCCACTTCACAACAACAGCAAAGACTATTTTTTGAAGTTAAGATATTGACGCAAGCCTTAGAAAACCCCGATTTCAAGACTATTCCCTGTTTTTGGCCAGCATTAACAGTGGTGTTCTTTTTCAGTTCAGACAATTCATCGACCAGGACATTACAAAGAACTACCGCCATGATGACGTACTTGTTAACATTGGTCGAGTGGCTCTCGCGTGTACGCTTCTGCTTAGTTTTCCACTGCTCATCTTTCCTTGCAGAGCCGTCATTAACAGGGTATGGAAACTGATTAATACTGCTGAATATGAGGAGCCCGATACCAAAGCGTTCCCCTTTTTTTACTTTGTGCTCACAATTCAGGCTTCGCCCTTCATCAATCATATCCCTTCATCGGTAGACTTAACCGGTTATCAGTACCTTGCGCGAATGACGCGCTCGCTCGCTTTTAAAAGGAGGAGAGCGCCTAGGAACTGAGCAGATAGAAAAACTTTAACTACAGGGAACCACACAGCGCAGAATAAAACGCGGCCTTTACTTCTTTTTGTTATGGAATCTCTGTTTTTCTGGGCTTGTCAAAGCCTCCCACGCAGACGCTCTTAAGACTTTATCACGCTACAAAACCTTCACACTTTGGAGGTTTTGCCTGGCAAAAACATAGCCCCAGAGTTACAATTACATTGAGGTGTTTTGAGCTAGTATAGCATGATAACGAGGGAAGACATACAGCGGACGCTAAACGCAGCAAAAATAAACAAATAACGAGAAAATCTAATTTAAAATCAGTCGATTTTAAACAAGAAAAAGAGGCACGAATTGACAAAACACAAGGGGTGGAAAAAATGCAAGAAAACAAACTACTGGCGAGGGCGAGGGCGTGCCGCAGTGGAGGATAATTTTATTTTAATGTCAATTCAGTTTTTTATTAAACAATAATTTTATAGAAGGCGGTTAATGATTTTATTCTTTTCAAACAGTTGATTTGGCGAATAGAGACGAAGACCCTTCTTCAATCTCAGCCTTCCACGACGTCACGCTCGCTAGAATACTTCAGTAACGCAACAGGTACAGGCCCCTCAAGGGTCACGTGGCTAGTGGAGACTGGACTTTTGGTGTTTCTTGGATATATCCTGGCGTATTACATCCCACAGGTCAGTTGATACGTTCATTCGTTATCAATGGTTATGAGATCTTCTGAAGCGCTTATACCATAAAACAATATAATTCCCTTTAGCCAGAAGCCCCTAACCAAGAACGAGCAACTCCCATACCAGGCCTTATTTCGCGGCGTTTTCACGGACCGGCTTAAAGCTTTTTTCCCATAAAAGCCTATGTGCGCAGTCGAAGTATAAGGTGTGAAAAAGAAAAATGAAAAGGTAAAAAATACCACTTTGAGGTCTGTACGTTTTGCTGGTTGTTAAACTGGTTCTTTGAAATTCGAGTCAAGTACGTTCTAAAACTGTACTGGGCCCGGTTCCTGAAAGGCCGTTTAGCGCTTATCCAGGATTAAAATTTTGTTCCCCTTTTTGTATTTACCTTCCTATACATTGCCTAGAGAATAATTTGTGTTATCATTTCTCTTTTTCGAAGTAAAGGCACAACTGTATTTTGTAAACTCGAGCTACATGTTCTAAGACAAGAAAACCTTGCTTAGATTTGGCTTAATCCTGGGTTAAACTTAACCATGTTTCGATGAAAACGCTTTGACAAGAACACGTGTACATGGAAGTTGCTCGCTCCGGGTTTGAGCTCCTGCTTTTGCGTTTTGTAATTCCCTTGAACCCCACCCCCTCCCTCTTTTTATGCCTTCCACCCCCCCCCCCCATCCCCCCTTCCCCTATCCCCCGTTCCCTTTGTGCTGCCTTTTGACTGACACTCGATGTAATACAAATGCTATAAGCTTTTGTTCCTTTATTTATCGCAGGTTGCTATGGTTTGGGGATTTGTTGGCGCCATTGGTAGCACCATCATGATTTACATCCTACCACCAGCTTTTTATCTACGCGTGCGCATTCACCCGGAGCGGCCTGACCTGAAACAAGTGGCGGCCTGGGGCCTAATGTTGACTGGATTTTTAGTGTTGTTCGTTGGCACCTATCAGTCATTTGCTAACGTCATCAACCCAATTCCTAAACTAACCCCACAGCATCCCGTAACTAATTCAACATCGTAAAGTAAGTGTGAACGCGACTACATTGGTGTTGATGTAACGAGATTTGTGGCCACGTTCTGAAAGCAGGACCAGAACTGTTCAAAGCTGTTATATCGGACTCTTCATAGTATCAGCGAACTAAAAAGGATGAACCACAAGAAAACTTGGGATCGGTTCAGGCCTGAGTGAACTAAACTGAAGTGCGACGAAACAACTAAAAGCTGTAAATGGTGGGAAAGCCCTTCCTGCCTTTGATAAATTATAAATAAATAAATAATGGTAAATTAACTTAGTTAATTCAGCTCAGCTCATGTGAAGTGCGGCGTTGGTCCTTTTTAGGTGCAGCTAATTTTTACGGTCGATCCGATCTAAAGACAATCAGCCAAACTAAAAAAACAAGAGCCAAACTAAATTTCAATTTGTCTTGAAAAGTGGCGGAGTAAAAAAGACCGGTTCTGTGGCATTTTGAATTTTGCAAGTTGAATTAACTGCTGTATTACGTCCAAACAGGCCTTCTTTATTTAATTTAGGTCTACCTCAACTTACTCTGAATTAAGTGCAGCTCATGTGAAGAAAGGCGTTTGCGCGTAGCCTTCCATAAATGGTAAAAATTAAAAGTAAATAACTTAGTTTATTTTAAAAAAGAGTTAGAGTTCAACTGCGTTTGTTTTCAAGTAAGAAAGGATTTTTTCCCTTATTTAAGTAAAATTCTGATCTTCCTTGTTAATGATTCCATTTTCTAAAAAAGAAATGAATCGGTTGGGCGCTGGGTAAAAAAATAGCCCCTGATGGTCATGGCCTAATCAAATCTATAAACGATATTAATTGTCACGGAGTACCTAGCTAAATAGACGTCTCGGAGGCATACAATTAAATTTTTCAAAGGCGATATAGAAACTTGATTTCTGCCATTTTATTTGAAATGCTATTTATTTATTTAAATAAAAAGGAGTATTCTGTAGTTTATTAGATATTTGCATTAATCTTTATCAGTATCAATTACCTATAATAGTATTCTCTCTATAAAGAGGACCTGAGATTCAAGTTTCAGTTAGTCCTTAATGATTAGAATCATACAGGTTTATACGCAGAAGTTTTATGGATTCATCACTATTTATAGAAATATGAAATGATTTTTATCAAATTATTTTTACCAAAAGACAGAGAATTTATCTATCATTGGCATTGTCGCTTGTATCGTTGTATTTTTACGCATAAATGATGTTGATTGTTTAAAAAATATAAAGGCCTATTTTTTCTGATCTTTACCGTATTTGTAAGCTTATCCCGTGAGTACGTATTAGGGGGTTTATGGGGGAATTCACCCTCTTATGGAACGCAACCAAGCTCAGAAAGAGAAAAAGAAAATCGTCGCCTTAGGTTTCACTCCGCCGTTATCGATAGACCTTGAACCTCCCGTTAATTGTGTCAAATGTAGGAAAATTTCCCTGGAGTTGGATTTTTATGAACGTAACCAAGCTCAGAAAGAAAAAAATCGTTGCTTTATGTTTCACCCCACTGTTCTTGATAAACCTTGAAATTAGGAAAATTTATCGTTGGGGTCCAGCAGTGACAGCAAAGAAATGTATCAAAATGTGTGACGCTCGGGAAGAGTTGTGGTTTCGCGCGTTATACTAGCCTCCCACGCAGGCGTTTATAGGGGTGCTCGTTTTTCATCCCTCCCCACAAGAGGGATAAAAAACGGGCTCCCCTAAAAACGCCTGCGTGGGAGGCTAGCATTATACCGACCCGTTGCTGTTTTGACGTTCTTGTTGCCGCTGCCGACGTCGTTGTTGCTTAAGCATCCGCCACCAGCAGGATATCACAAATGATGAGACGACACTTCAAACTGGTGGCGTTTACAGCAATTCAAAGGGATGTAGGTATGTGAAAGGGGCAACATTTGTCCATAGAAGGTATACGAAAGGCAATGGAAAGGGGTATCCTGTTGAAAAGGGTATATAAAAAGGGTAACTCGGGGCAGAGCCTCCCCGTATAAAACTTTGCTGCGTATCCCCCCGGGTCCAGTGTAGCCACCAGAGCGGGTAGGGGGTAGTCACCATGCCACTTGTCACGTGTTTTTTTGGTTTCTTATCGGTAACAACCACAGGCAGACCACCCTCTGTTAGTGGGGGCCGTTGTTGATTGAAATCTGAGTAACGATCTTTTGTTATTTATAGAAGAAATACATATGAACAATACGGTGGCTATAATTTGTTCCAAAATGCAGAATTTAAAGCAAATTTTTCAATAAAAGTTTGAAGAAAATGTTAACTGAGTCATGTGTCATGACTCAGCTAACATTTTCTTCAAACTTTTATTGAAAAATTTGCTTTAAATTCTGCATTTTGGAACAAATTATAGCCACCGTATTGTTCATATGTATTTCTTCTATAAATAACAAAAGATCGTTGCTCAGATTTCAATCAACAACAGCCCCCACTAACAGAGGGTGGTCTGCCTGTGGTAACAACCCTTCTCCAATTTTGTCCCTGATTCCTGATTGGGTGTTCTCAACCAAGGAATCGACATCCTGGCTTTCTCAACAACTACAAACAGGACACCTTGAAGTTCTCACTCATTTCCACGTATTTTTATTTTACCATTACGTTCAGAGAACTTAGTGGTGCCTTATTAAGCCATCGTTCTCCTGTAGGTAATTAACAATTCAAAGACTTTTATATTCTTTTAATTCCGCCCGTAATTTTGACATCGCTCCGCACTTAAAAATTTTATATCCAGTTGTGATAATCCTCTTATAAGACTACTTAACGCTGATCCGGGCTGCGTTCACTAAGATCTGCTTTGTTCAACAAAGATTATCATGCATGTTAATCATCTCGCTTAGGTCGTTTAAAACTGGTAAAAACTTATCGAAAATAGAAGACTAAGTAGCGATGAAGCCATTTAGATGTCAGCTTCGGCAGCGCCGGAAACAATTTTAACAAAAAGTAAGAATATCCTGTTAACTAGTGAGCCCAGCGCAGACATTTTTCCACGGCATTAACGAGGATTGTGGTCGAAAACTTGGCGCCATTTTGTTGTCTTTTTGTGAGTGCCAGTTTTAATTCACCTGAGTTATCCTTCTTCTTACCATTTTTTGGGCACGCTTCCAATTAATTCTCATTTTCATTTTTCCAAGAGGGCCCAATTCTAAAAGATTCACTATCGTTGAGTCATCATTCGACTTAAAAATAGGGTAACAAAACAACGATTTTAATGGCGGCTGTTTTAGATTTTAGCAACCCACAACAATCCAGGAAAAAATAGTTGGGAGTTGGGAGTTCTACTTGGGACCATTGGTCAATTTCCCCGCCTCCCCATTAACAAGTTGAAAATCGACCAAGCTTTGTCAAACTGCGCTTCTTAACAACACTGCAAGGGGACGGGGGTACCGGCACTCTCCTGTATTGTACATTCCCAGAAAACCGGGGTTGACCGGGGTTGTAGGTACGGCGAGAACCCCTGTTGGTATTTTTGGGGAGGAGCCTATTCGTGGATCGATTTCTTAGTAACTTCACTTCATCATTGCGCAATTTTAAGCCTTTCACATTTTCTAATTTCACACTCCAAAGTAGTGAAATTCTCGCAATTATCACTAATTCTGCTTGCCTTGAATTTACTAGTCTCCCTCGCAGTAGGAGTCTGAGGAGCTCGAGGAGCGTTGCGTGACGACAGTAACAACGATTGCGAGGGAGACTGTAAATTTACCCGCGCTGTTTGCAATAAGAATGGAGCGGGGGTGGACCGGATGTAGGAGCCCTTTCACCGCCGGTATAAGTTCTTATCTCTTGTAAGACTTATCTTGTAATAAGTTCTTCAATTCCGTTTTCGTCTTGATCACCATCATCGGACATTAATTCTACATCTGGTACAGGGGACAGAGAAGGAAAAGCTCTTAACATGACCTTTGGAGTTTCTCCCTCTTTCCCTGAACGTTTGTTCAAATACCACGTGTTTTTTATTTGCGGTGTTCGTATTTTCGGCGGTCGTTTGCATTGCAGTCCGTACCAGATCTCGCTAAGAATCTCACGGTAACCTTCCCGGAAGCGATCGTTTCTGATAACAAAGATAATCGGGTTCACTGAAGAATTAAAAAAGCCACACCAGTAGGCAGCAACACCGAGACCGTATGGCAATTCCTTGACACTTGTGTTTCGTGTGGCTAGAACAATCAAGAAAACAAATGGAAGCCAACATAAGATAAACACGAGCAGTACGAGTAGCAACGTGTACGTTATTCGTCTTTGTAGCCTCATCACCTCCAACCCTCCTTTGGTGTACCTTACAATTCTGTCTGTGTGTTTCCGAACTGTCAATAAAATCCTGATATAAGCATAGGCCATAATTAGCAACGTGATTACAAATGCTATCAAGACAAGAAATAAGAGATACATCTTCTCTAAAGTCGATCGCGGAAAGGCCACCCCGCAAGATAGCGTGCTAGAATTGTACGCGAAATGACCCCAGCCCACCTCAGGCCCTATGGACAGAAGGGTAGACAAGATCCATGCAGCGGCAATCATGTACCACGCCCGACGAATTGTTATTGTACGTGATAGAGGCTTGACAAGAGAATAATACTGCTCAATACTCATTATTGTAAGGGTAAATATCGACACACAGAAAAAAAACGAGCCGAGGAAACCATGGAGTTGACATAATGACTCGCTCATAATCCATCGTCGAGATATACATGTCACAAGAGAAAAAGGCATTGAAAGAAGTGCCACTCCTAAATCGCCGACAGCCAAATTCATTATAAACATATAACGAGGCGTCTGCATGTTGGAATTTCTGTACACCACAATAATATTCATTGTATTTGCGGCTATGGCCACGAGCATAATAATTATTAAAGACATGGCTTGAAATGCTGCTTCAATAGGAAGATATTGAATGTACGATCCATCATCCATCGTGTCCTCGCTTGTATTCGTGTTTATGTCTGTTGTAATCATTATTTCCTCGATGAAATTGTTGAATTTATAACTCCCTTGACAAAATTCCTGTTAGAAAAGAATTACTCGCTGCCATCGAGTAGTACAGAATGTTGTACTGGCTACCAGTCGACGACATAGGCGTATGTTCGTCGATCAAAGGACTCCGATGTTAAAATTAGTAATCATCTGACTCGCAGATGGTTTTAAAACCGGTCTGATCATGTCTCATTTTCGATGACTACTGTTAAAAATTCGCCCGCTGATGAATAAACTATTTGCTCTCTACCACGAGCCCTTTTCTTCCTCCACCAGTAAAAACAGGAAAAACTTCATATGATAGGTTGGAGCGGCAAAAAGTTTACCACAGCCATCTTGGGGCCGACGGTTTCTGTAGCAACCTTTTCTCTCAGTGCGCAGCTTTTAACGATTATGATCACAATCAATATTTAACTGTTTTGACAAGACAACATTTAAATGTGAAAAATGCTCATCATTCAACACTTCGTCAACAATCAGTTTTAAGAAACTTGTCTTGAGGATGTTAATTCCGCGTTCAAAATTACCACTGAATTACACAAACGCCCGAAAACTTTCTTAGGCCAATATAATCCAATTGACCCGCGCGAGGATTATGATTATATTTCCATGCAAAACAGTGTTTGGGGTTTCAATGTCTGATGCAAATCCATGGCAGCTCTTTATGCGGTTGCAGACGTTTTAGAGTACCAAAGATTAAATCAACAATCGACTGTCCTTCAGTTTTGTTTCGGAGCCGCTATTTTTCTTTTCAGTCGGGGTATATACCAGTCGAGAAAAAAACAATTTGCACGAATTTGGTTTTGGATGATTTTTCTGTTACGGTAGTAGGTATTGTCCAGTTTATGGGAACTAGCAGGTGCTCATAAAACTAATCGCATAAATTTTCGAAAGATTACGTTTATCCTCTGTTATGCAAAATATTTTTTTCAATAATATATTCTACTGTTCCTTAGGGGAAACGGGCGGTATTTGTTTTAATTGTCCGCCTTTTAACTAAGATCGACCCCAATTCATTAGCAGTAGCCAGACGCCAGCCACAAAACCAAAACTAATGGAAAACACGATCGTCATTCGTTTTATAAACAGAACAAGACATGGATGGCACGAAATTCTGATTACTAAACCACGTTTCAACCGCGAAATAAAACATTTTTGCCCGCATGCATTTTCCTTGCCGTTGATTTGGGGTCTGTACTTTCCGAGATCCCAAGTCAACTGATTGGACTATCGAGGGACGGTCGTGACTGCAATGGTGACCTGAACGAACTGTCAAGTGGGCTTCCTAGATGACCTAAAATAACTGAACTAACTATAAAACTAACTTCCCTGAGAAGTATTGAAAAAGGAAGAAGAATACCACGTGTCTTTTAGTCCATTGTCATCTGGATGACCGTCATGCACTTTTTCGGAACTTGAAGACATGTGTACGTTTGAGGTAGACACGATCCCTATACAGAAAGGAGCATCTATCAGGCTAATGATAAGCCACCCCTGAAAAATACTCCCGATCAAAATAAAATATACTAACGGTTTTGTTATTAAATGAAAGAAAATCATCGCATTTACGGCCGCACTTTTTGCAGCTGCGAAAAGAAAGCATTCAGGCTTGTACGGGGTTCGAACTATGCGATACCAGTGCTGCGCGGTTCTACCAGGTGAGCTAACAAGCAAACTGGGAGCAGATCATCGAGTTGGTTGAGATAAATGCCTTATAAATCCATTTTGGCTTTCTTTTTGCAAGTGCAAAAGTTGCATCTCTACTGACTGCGATGATCGTCTTTCATTTCATTCCTCGACCCCCAGTTTTAAATTTGGAAAAAGGAAATTAGTTTTATTAGCTCTCTTCTGTTCCGTCCACTGAAAGTACATGACTTCTATTATAAAACGCAGGAGGATCCAACGACTGTTCTCTGTAAAACACCTGTTTAGAGAAGTGAAAATTACCTTAATCTTCTGTGGAAGGCTAAAATTTCCTGATGACCGTCCCATTCATGCTGAATTCTCAAAGCTTATCTCAGAGATAAATTCCCCACGATTTTCTTAAGTTTAATTTTTCGCGATTTTACTCAATTTTTCTCGATTTTTTCTTAGAAAAATAACCGGCCTTACATCAGTTTAGGATTCGAGAGTGTGATGGAGAGAGCCGGAATAAGAAAATTTTCAGTCTTTCGTAAACCTTCAAATAGCATCTAAAATTTTCGGGAAAATAATACTGCAGCCCTTGTAATTTCGAAACTGAGACTCAAGTCAGCATTGCCTTAAGATACGACGAACAGATACAAATTTTATAGCACCGCTTAGAATGTACTTCTAGAGATCTAACAGTACTCTGAATAGCCTAAAAAGTGTTTTCGATGCATTAGTAAGAAACTGTGAACACTTCTGAGCGACATAAAAGAGGAGAAAAAAATAACAGATGGGCCGTAAGATCACTGTGCAATAAATATAGCCCGCAGTACATTCAAATGTTATGACATTTACAAGTTTTCGCATGTTCTCAGTAGTCATAATCTCCCTGTAATCCTTCTTCACAGTGTGCGTTGCGTGCGTATTTTAACCAGCGGAAATATAACAAGTTGGCTGTCTCCCAACTGACGAATCGCGGATAACAATGTCAAAAAAAACAAACAAAAAAATTTTTATCTTCAATGATATACACGTGTATATTTTATGTCAGGAAAGTCCATTTTAATAATATAGTTGGTCCATTTGTAGTTCAATCTAGGGAGGGTGGGTGGTCCATTGTATTTACCGTCTATGGGTTGTGGGTCAGCGCAATTTACCCACCCGTGTAGCTGATCTCTTGCTTGCCTCCAGCCTCTTAGAATAATCAAAACGTTTTTCCCAATAATTTTTCCAATCAAAACAAATTAATTACGGTCGTTCTTGAGTTTACTTGTAGTCAATAAATATCACCTTGTTTTTTCCTTTTTATCAGGCAATCATTCTATTTTCCTGTGGATCATGTGTTCCACCCTCTTTTTTAAAGAACCTTCTTTTATAAGAACGTTCAGCATGAAATTTGCCAAAATATTATGAGACCGATCGTGTATTACGTCTCAGAGGGGAGGGGGGTGGGTCAGAAAAGTGTGGTGTATCAAAACTTTACCCCCCCCCCAAAAAAAATTACATAAGATAATTGTACCCCCCCCCCCCCCCCGCCGCCTCCTTGGCAATAACACTTTTTAAAATGCAGCCCCCAACCCCTTCTAGTCCAAGTCTCTTCTTTCATCCTTGGGCGTTGATTTCATAAGCTGTAAGATACCGCAGGCAGGAATCGGTTCCTGGATACCGGTAGTCAGCAGCCACCGCAGCGTAGCGTGAGATTTTGAAGGTGCACGCAGGGGAAGAAAAGTTCGCGCGACGAAGGCTCCCTGCCTGGGGTCTCGGAAATGCTATCTCCTGCGTTTTCTGCAGGACATTCTCAGTAAATAAAGACGAAGGAAAATGCAGTAATTAGTTGTTTATTTTACCCATCTACTGTATCTCTAGTGTCATCGGTAAGGTACAGTGTTTACGGCAAAAAAGGGTAAAACACTGACACCATAGAGGAGGTTACAAGCGAAGGGCGTAATAAACGATCGGGTCCCTAAGAACATGCTAAGAACATATACATGAGGCTCAGAGTTAGGTTGGCGTGACCTAGAGGCTTTAGAAGTATTTAACATGTGCTTGAACTTTGTGATGCTATACACTGAATGCTACAACGGGTGTCCTGTCATCAGATCTGTAGGTTGCTTAGAAGTTATCACATTTCCGCTAGAAATTTAAGAACATCCGTATTCACATTTCCAGGCTGAAACTGCCCAGAAAATTAGAATAGTCCAGCCTCACCACGAAAAATGGACGTTCTTATTATATATTTTAAAAAAAGGGTGCAACATCAGGGATGATTTGCTGGGCGAGCTCCTTTGCAATTTCACCCTATCAGCCGCGTGTTTAACCTTAGTAAGTTTTACTCAAACAGGTACGATTCACACGTAGACTTAACTTAAATTATCTCGTGCCATTTCTTCCTTTATTCATCTTTAAGAGTACACAAAGCATGCTCTAGGCATGAGTGTAAGTTCTGGCCGGAAAGTTAAGCTGAGTATAGCCTGCGTGACAGGCGTTAACAACGGAGGAGGAAGAAGAGCGAATTCGCGCGAGAGAGGAAGGGTTCCCTTTACCCCGCTATTCCATCTCCCTTTTAACACCTGTCACACAGGTTAAGCTGAGAGCAGCAAATCTCCTATATTTCTTCCAGCCTGCGAGCAAGCTCTCCTATTTTAGCAAGCAAAGCGAGCCTCGCGAGAACGCGCCGCTCGCTCGCGCGTTTTCGCGAGACTCGTTTTACCTGCCCAAATAGGAGAGCTTGCTCGCAGGCTATATTCCTTCAGGCAAGATGGATAACAAGGCACTATCATAATTAATACCGAAAGGTGAGTCCTTCAGTGGTTAACAATTCCTATAGCTACATGTACTAGTGATATTTATTTTAAGCAACCTGCTAAGTTTCAATACAGTCAACTCATCTTTGGTGGACACCTTCCCATACTGAGTCAGTAATAAAATTAACTCCGAATAAACATTGGCTGTTAGAGTCGACTCCCTTAATTTTTCCAGACATCAAATCATGGTTCTGCAGGAGGTGCCCCCAATATCGAAAGTTGATTGATTCCTGTAAAACAAAACTACGAAGACTAGCAATGTTTTCATTGGCTTGGAAAGCTGTTGATTAATATGGCTCAACAGTTATTGAACAAATTAATGTCACAGCTCAGATCCCTCATCAACACGCAAGCAAAGGAAAAGAAAGCAAAATTCATAGCACTGTGTTAACAAAATTAAAATATGTGCTGCAAAAAAACCCAAAAAAATAGTCCAGAAATTTGACTAGCGCTGAGGCGCTCCTTCGACTAAATACGGCAACTCTTTAAGACGGAGGCCACTCTCATGATAGTTTCTAATGACTAGAACATAGTCACTGGTAGTAAGAGACGTTCTGTAGCGCCTCTTTTTAACTTCCCCTTATCTCCATTAAGGCCCCCTTTTTGAAAAGTCATAAATAATATAGCACACCTCCCCCACCCCGTTACTTTGTTTTGATCCCGTTACCTTGCTTTTATTGCTTACATTTGATAGTCACTAAATTTAAATAAATAAACCAATTTGAAAATAACTACATTTATGATGAACGGTGGATTGCACAAAGTTAAAGGTTTGGTGTATGACAATGGGTGCCCTACAAAGTGATTTTAACTTCTCTTCACTGAGTTATCATTTATTAAAAAAATGAGCTACCTAGGGTTACCTCTCAAGTTTTAAATTACTTCCTCCCTTTCCAATAATTCTGCTGGTCAGGAAAAGATAAGCTCCAACGTTAGCGACTGAGATATACCTCCAAAAAGTAATTCAGCTGCAAATACAATATTATCCTTGTAGTAATCCTTAAATGAAGTCCTTCAACAAAATTTTGATCCCATGACCCGACTAATGAAACATGTTACCAACCATAGAATTTTGTACGTTCACCATTATAATTTATGTTAAGACCTGTGTGCAGACATCTCATGTTAATTTTCTTTGCTTCTCAAAGAGGCAGACCCTTATCTGCATGAACCAAAGAGAATAAGAGACACAGGCTACTTTAAGATTTCTATTAAAGAGCATAGTCACAAATAATTTTTGATGACAATAGAAATATTATGACAACATTTAAATAAGAATTCTCTGATTGAATCCAACAGCTAATGTTTTATAACTAGCTAGTGCTGACCACATTTGGACATTTTTCTATTATGAATGTCAATTAAGTTTTTCAGATATTACCACCCAAGGTTCCATCAATAAATTTATTATTTGAAAGTTGAATCCGTTGGTATAGATTTCAGATTCATCTCTGCATTCGATCAGTTAATCCACATGTGAGATAGACGTGAATTTTTACCAGCTCTGTTTTCTTCAATTTGATATAAAAGTCTTCAAAGCATGCAAAGATTTTGCAATCTGACTGAATACAGAGTAAATTGAATATTATTTGATACTGGTTGTGGCAACAATTAAGGGATTTATTTTTCAAAGAACTGATACATAAATGGAATCTTGGGGGTACCCTTGACCTTGCTTGACTGCTGTAAGGAATAATTGAGCTTGAAAACCTTTTTGAATTAATAAAATAGTTCTTGAATTCAACTTTTACACGATATGGAGAGTTATACTAAAAGGTGTTCGTGAACACCTTCAGTCCTTGATCTGCATAATTTTCCATATCATAATCAGGCACATTCAGTAATTAAGAATTAGAAACTTAACAATCATTTGTAAACTAGTTGTTTCAGCATTATTTAATATTTATTGTTAGTCTGTGAGCAGGCTCTTCACTTGGGGAAGTCAATCTAGGAGTCATGCATGAGCGGCACTCAAACTCGCAAGAAATGGAGAGTTTGCTTTCAGACTATATTATTGTCCAGTTATTTTCCATAACCTGAACAAACTAATATAACTTGACTACTTTTACACTAATGAAAGATGTTATGACAAAAATATAATTTATCAGGAAAGAGAAACTTCATTTCTCTGACAAGTTCTTTAGGTGCCAATTTTTGCCCCCCAAAAATAAATGCGGAATGACAATATATTAATTATTAATAGTGATTCTCATGATATTAACTAATAATGCTATGTACTAAATGAAACTAAAAATAATGTAATACTAACAAAGTATAGTAATCTACCCCAACATAACTAGACTACATTATCATTATGTAGAGTCAGACCACTTCTCAGGTAAATTGTTTGGATTATACCTTTTTCATCTGAAAATACTGTAAAATTCCGAAAATAAGCCCCTCCACGTATAAGCGCCTCCAAAGATAAGCTCCCCAAACCGGTAACCCAAAAAACCCTCCGTTAAATAGCCTCTCCAAATATAAGCCCCCCGAGGGCTTGTACTTGGAAAATTGCCCTCAAATACAAAGTAAAACAAAGCAAAAACAATAAATTTACTTCCAACTATATGGCTAAGCCCCTCAGAATATAAGCCCCTCCAAAAATAAGCCCCTCAAAAAGGGCCTTTGAAAAATATAAGCCCCGGGGCTTATTTTCGGAATTTTACGGTACGTTTACTTTAAAATTGATAATCTTAATAGTGAGATTATCAGTAAACACTGTCAACTTATTCAATTAAATTGATTTTGATGATTCATTCTTTGCCATTGTTGATCAGGGATACTCGTTCACCCTCTTCTGTGTCGACTCTTTTGAATGCATCATTCGTCACCACAAACACAACAATTCCAGCAAGAACAATAACGGTCAGACCTAGTACATTCCCCAGCTGAGCTTGAGCAGGCAGAGAGGCATATACTCTAAGAAAAAGCAATGGTGTCACATGCTTATAACTTAATTTAATGTTTCCTGGCAGGTAACCTCACTCAGGTAATTTTGATGTTATAAAGTTAAAGATAAACACTAAATTAAAAAAAAAAACTATAAACATATTCGAAAGCACTAATTAATTAAATGCTGACATACGCAAACAACTAACAACTGGTACACACAAAGAAAGTGAAAACAAACAAAAAATACAAGCAAAAGAACGTGACAATTAAATGATACAGAGTACATTAAAATTTGATCGATTGAGCAAGTGCTAGTGTACAAAGCCTGTAAGGAACTTAATATGTTCACAGTTGGTGAACTGAAGAGATTTGCTGGATCATTGCGTAAACTTGGAAAAGAAAATGCCAGAAGCAGTAGAAGACCGTCCTAGGGTTACAAGTTTGAATCACATTCTTTGGCACCTCAATGTCCGGCACTCGTTGGACTACAAATCTAGCTTAGATTCCACAATCTGACTCCAAATGTTGGATATGGTTGATATGTTTTTGATTATTTTAATTATGCTTCTATGCAAATTACATGTATTTATGTTTATTAAAGAGCAACCAAAATGTAATGTCTATTAACAAACATGTTTGGAAGGACACATCCTTACATCAAGTAGGAAAAACATTGAGAAAGATGTTTTCTTATTCAGTAACACAGGTGGCTCAGAAGAAAAAAAAAAGAGTATACCGCCAATAAGAGTTAAACCTGCAATATATGACCTTAGGGGTTACTAGTCCAGATGCTCTGCCACCGAGCCACAGGAGACTAGTGGAACCTAAGGCCACTATCAAAACTATGTTCTTTCCAGTACTGCATTAGCTGAGTAGCCTGAGAAAACAGCCGACATTTAGAGTAGAGTAAAGTTGTTTATTCAGAACCCTTTGCAGCTAAGAGCTGGATAACAGGATTGTGCGCAAATTACACATAATTAACATTTATCCTATCACAAAAAATCTAAATATTTCACAGATACAAATTCTGAGAATCTTTTTGTCTTACACATTTTGTTATTATAGTTCCGGCAGCTTCGTAACGAGTACGAGTGAACGGTACTTACCCTTCCAATCATGGCAAGGCCAAACACAGGGTTGGATGGTCTTAAAGTACGCATAAATGATTCGCAAGAAGCAGCCCTACGGTCTCCTATGCTATCACTGTTTTCTCCGCCAAATGACGTCTGAGAAATGAGCGCAGAAATTCCATACTGATGACGCATCTCTACCCAGATCTAGGTAGTGCTTCTGATTGGCTGAAATAAATTTCCCATGCGGCACGACCAATCAGAAGCACTACCCAGATCTGGGTAATGACGCATCATCAGTATGGAATTTCTGCACTCGTTTCTCAGATGTCATTTGGTGGGGAAACCAATGGTAGCATCGCCAAATGACGGCTGTTTTCTCAGGCTACATTTAGCTTAGCCCCTGTACAACTATGTAGATTAAACAAGAGGTTCAGTAAAAACAAAGAAGGAGACTTACTTGGTGAAGAAAAGTTTTTCATTGATTCCCAAGAGAACGGTTCCAATAGCAAGTGCAAAAATAAATATACCAAAGAAGACATGCACTGACAGGTATGTTGCACGGGGACCATCAGGCAGTGTAGGAAACAGAAAACTCACAAAACCAAAAACAAGCTGTATAAAGAGTAAAATGGAAATATATAACATTTAACCATAAACTGAGTGAGTTTTCACGCACTGATTGGTCAAAAGCTAAGTTTGACAAGAGTAGACACCATAGAAATGACCTGATGGTGGCGCCCGCAATTTGTTTTTCTCCTTAACGCTGCGCAATTTGCGAAGAAAAACTTCAATGGAAAAATTAATGTTCTAACAAATGAATGAAATGTTCAAAACTTTGCAGTTAAACCATTCGCCTGCAGCTCATGGTTCCACTTGAGTTTTGAACATTTTGAAGTCATTTTTATGGTTGATAAGATTAGAGACTATGGAAAACTGTTGTCGATCTAACATCACTATTGGCATTTAAAGTTTGCCTTAATGTGTTCATGTAGGTCATACACAGCTATGACATATACTAGTTTGTCTTCCTTACCTGTAGTTTCAGTGATTTATGTTTACATAAATTAAAGTTATTAACATTCCTTTCAAATTATAATATATTCTGCTTCTTGTGATCCCAGATGAAGACACTTTTGCCAAAACTTCAAATGGTATAGCCAACCATATTTTAGCACGCTTAATAACCATTTTCCCTATAATTATAATAATTATTACAAGATATTACACATATTATTTATTATACTGTAAAAACCCTTGAGCAAGAACCTGGTTTTTAAGAACCTGTTAGGCTAAAACTTGCCAGTCAGGTCCCCTTTATACAAGAACCTGTTAAGCTTAAAATTTGAAACAGGTTCTTATTTGCTAAAACCTATGAAAAATTCTTTACATTTGGACAAATGAGATGAGTCGACAATTAAGAAGCCCCTAAATTTGTGCTTACAATTTATGTAAGAACCTGTTTGAGCTAACTCGGAAATTGCAGTTTATTACTCACGGGTTTTTACTGTACTGCTACCACCCCTCCCCCCTCCTGAATGGGATGTTAGTTCATTTTACCAATGTATCATTACTCTTCTGACACTCACCTGGGTGGTAAACAAAATGATGGTAATCAAGCCACACCAACTGTGCAGACTGTAGAGGTTGCTAATATTATTACTGTTGTGATAATCAAAGGCTGCTTTCAAACCAACAACAGCAACACAAAAGGCAACCAGCTGCAGACCAAAATGGACCAACTTTACAACAAACTTGTTTTCATGCCGGAAGACTCGGTAAACAATTATGGCTGAAAAATACAATGAGTTAAAATAAGAAGAAACACCAGGAGTAAAGAACACAGAAACAGTTCCAGAGGGATCATACAAGTAAGTTTTATTATTATAACATTACTTATTATTTTTCATTCTTTCTTTTTCATGAATTGCCCTAAATCAAAAATCAAGAAAATCCTAAATTATGTCCATATATTTAGAAATAGTACAATACAACTATTACAGACTACTGATTAGGAGAGGTTTGATTAATTGACTGAAATGAATGAGATGAAATGAAATGTTGTGGATGAGAGGACAATAGACGTGTCCTCTTTACATTATATATCACCATGTTAACAGTAAGCTTGGATATCAGCATACAAGGGTGCCACTAGCAGCTGCTATCAGTTCATTTATGAGCTAACTGCCCCCACCCAGCCCACGATGAATGATGAGTGAAAGGTACACCACACCACCTGGGAAACTCCTGCCTACTCTTTTTATCCAGTAGTGAGCAGGGTTTGCAAATTTTATTGATGAGTGGAGTCAGTGTGACTTCTGCTTCACAAACTTTGGAGTCATTTTGGAATAATTATTTGGAGTCAAGTATCACAACGAAAAAAGCCATTTTCACGCTTTCCAGTACGCGGTCCGGGCATGTATACACTATCGTGAGGGATACATGAAATAGCTGTGGTGGTCTGCTGACCTGGAAAGCTCAAATCCATGATGGCGGTCATCGAGTAAACTTTGATCGTAATTTTCCCTCTTCCTGTTTTGTCGTGCAGTATAATTCTTTAATTTCGATGATTTAATTAAGGTTTGCAACGTTTACATTAACATAAATTGTATTTGTTGCAAAAAAGGTAAGGACAAAACTCCGTTTCTTACCGAAAATTTCTGGAGTCAAAGTGGCTCCCTGTTTGTTACCGAAAATTTCTGGAGTTGAAGTGACTCCCTCCGTAAGCTGAGCGGAGTCATCCAAACAATTTTGGCATATTTGCAAACCCTGAGTGAGGGTTGACTAAGTAAAGAAGGATCAAGGAGATAAGGCTCCTGGCTTAATGTCACGTACCACCCAATGATGCGATCATTTGAACTGATACAAGGTGTTAAACCAAAGCCAGCATGATCTTACCAGTAATTTAACCCTTTAAACCCTAAGATCAAAATTTAAATTCTCATTTGTTGCCCTAATTCATTTCCTACAGAAGTAGTGGAGAGAAGTTGATCAAATATCAAGTAAATTCATCTTGTGTGATCAAGTCCGTAATTCTCATGACCTCTCTGTTTTACAAAGCATTGATATTACAAAGAGAAATTTGATGCTGATCACTCTCAGGGCTTAAAGGGTTAAAGACCCTAGTTGTTGGTCTGGATGAAGTTTGAACCCACGACCTCCTGCTCAGCAGACTGATGCTTTCCCCACTGAACTAGTCGGGGAGCAGAGACTGGCTGATTGTTACCCAGTTTACAATTGAGCTAGCCCCTAACCATCCAAGGAGATCCCAATTCGACAGGGTTACAGACAAAATTGACACTTAACCTGTACAAGGGGAGACGTACACCTTTCAACCTGTACCTGAATGAGTAATATTCAGTCAATTTCTTTTCCCTCCTTGATTGTGTGGTTCCAGAAAATATCCAGACCTCCACCACGGAGGGAATTGGAAATTCCAGGGGGGTAGGGGGGGGGGGGTCAGAGGCCCAGGAAATTCCAGAGGGGAGGGGGGTTGGACAATAAAATCACTTTTCGGGGGTAAATGTCATTTCATTTTTCGACCTGAGTTCGAACATTGCTTCTTACCGAACTGTTAGATCATTTTTAGAACATAAGTAACTTGAAATTTATCATTTAAGATTGTTCCTTTTGATCTTAACCAGGTTTCCTTTCTTCCAAAAGCGTTTTGGATGTAATTTCAAAGGAATTTGACCAACTATAACTTGTTTTATCGTATGCTCGTATATTCAGCCGCCGTTACTCGTTACCAGTCTCCCTTAAGACATCAACCCCTGCAACACATCACGTTGTGTCAGTCGATCGATGGAAGAACCGTAGAGTGGCAATTTTACTCCACGAAGTACAAACTATACATTGTAACCACTTTAGAATGTAGAGTTTTTATTCTCCTTTTCATTTTCCTGTAATTTTGTGGTTGAAGATGTGGCATGTTCATGATCGAATTCTCGCTCGCTGAAATGGTGTTGGTTTCACCAAACATTACGGCCATCGCGCATAACACACGTCGCATCAGTCGATCGGAAAACAGGAAATTGAACTTGGTTTCCCTTCCAGATGCAGGGGGTATTCATTGTTATCAATTCAGAAGTCAGAGTTTTTATTCTTCTCTTTGTTTTGCCTTAATTTTGGGGTTGAAAGTTTGACTTGTTCACCATATAGCATTCCCGGACGACTCGTTAATTCTACCAACATTACGCCTACCTTACACCCATGAAGACAAATAACAAATCGTAACCTTGCCCTGATTAAGGTAAATTCATAAATACAACCGACTTGTAACTTTATCTATTTCATTTAAAGTTAGGGTTGAGCAAAAACTGCAGATTAGGTTACTTTGTGGTGGTGTAGTGAGTTTTAATGTTGCGAGATCACTCAAATAAATGGAAACAGAAGCATACAAGCTTCTGATGGACACCGTTACGTACTAACAATAAAATGCCTCATTCTTTTACTTTAATAGTCTTTCTTTGTAAAAATGAACTTTTCCAGAGGGGTTGGGGGGTCTTTGTCACACTTGTGGAAATTCCGGAAGGGTGGGGGGCCATCTGTTCCCTGCAAAAATGGAAAATCCAGGGGGGTGGGGGGGTCCTAAGTGAGATTCCCTCCGTGGTGGGGGTCTGGATATTTTCTGGAACTACACATTTTAAAAGGAATTCGAAAGAAGCAGTGAAGAGAGAAGTCAAGGGGGCCGTGTCACTTTTAACCCAAACAAGTCAGATTTTTAATACTATAATCTTAGCATTACCCTGCTACCAGAGGTTTCTTTCTGCCATGTTCTAAAGCATTAACAAAGCTTTTTTCAGAAGATGATGTGAACTGCGGAAATACAAATTTTAAATGAAGATATGATCATCGCAGTGGTAATTGCAATTTTAGCAATTGCAAATAAACCAGAACAATTTTTTCGGGACTTCAATGGGATTTGAACCCATGGCCTCTGTGTTTAAGTGCTATGGTGCTCTACCATTCTTGCACCCTGCAAGATAGCGTGGTTACCAGGCCTCAATTGTTTAAAAGATACTCAAGGCTTTATTTGTATAAAAGTGAAAACAACAACTTGTTTGATAAAAAGTGACCAAAAAGGTCATGCAACACTAAAGATTTAAGAGCGACGGTCAGGAAAAATCGAGCAAAATCTTGATTTCGTGGCAAGAGTTGAAAGATTTATTTCGTTTTTTGTCCATAAATAGCTTTTAGGTAGATATGAAACCTGATGTAAATTGTTCCCACCAAGGGCCTTTTATTTGCAAGAAAAATTAGAATACCGGTTTTAGGCTTCAGAGTCTCAGAATGGTCTAATTTTTAACCTGAAATTCGCTAACACCAACTTTCGTCATGTTCGCAAACAAAGCCGCACTGAGAAATTTGGACACTTCCCATCAACATGACAACTCTATATCTTTCACTAGAAGATACGTTTAGGGAAATAGCAAAACACGTTGAACTGAAATAATTCTTAAAATGAGGACTAGGTTTTCATGATAACAAAAACTTAAGTTTATTAGTCATTTTCAACAGCAAAATTTAACATGTGGTATAACTCCAAATTGTCTTCCTCCTAGTTAAATCACACATTTAGACATTCATCTAAAACACAACTGGGAATTGGCTTGGCTTCGTGAAGGAAATCTCTGTAAGACAGCATTGAAATTCAGGAAATTTTATGGTAGGGGGCAATGGTGATGATGTAAACAATTCCAATTTTGAATGCACAAAAGTAGATATTTGAACCCTAAGTGCTGCTTCTTCTTACTTCTTGTACGTTTTCCTATTTCATATTTGCTTTTCTAATCAAGCAGTGAGGAACAGAAGTCAATTTGGGTCAATTTCAGCCATTTTGAAACACCAAACTCCACTAGCTGGCAACTCTGCATTACGATCTGTTTCATGAGTGCCACTGGTGTAACGTACGTTTGAAGAAAGTCGGTGCATTCAATCTGTCAGTCACAAAGTCACCGTCAGTAGTAACGCAAGTATCGGTTTATACATTTTGATGGATATGTTTTGAGAAAGAAAAACTCTATCGACCTAGAGTTCTGGTACTTGCTTTTTACGAGATAAAAGGACTTGACAATGGTAATTCACTATGGATAAGGAAACAAGAAGATATTTCGCTTTGTTACATTACAAAACAAGGAAACTCAGAGCCATTAAAATAATAAGCTATTTCGGTCCCGCTTCACTAAAATTTGTCGGACTCCAATGCTTTCCTATAGAGGCTACCTTCAAGAAGCCAAGCCAATTCCCAATGTCTAATGTATGATTTAAACAGGATGAAGAGAATTTGGAGTAATACCACATGTTAAATACTGCTGTCGAAATAAGTGACAACCTTAAGTTTTTGTTATCGTGAAAACCTATTCCTTGTTTTTGAATTATTTCAGTTTGACGAGTCTTACTATTTCCGTGAAAGTATCTTCTAGTGAAAGAAAAAGAGTTGTTCTGCTGATGGGAATTGTCCAAATTTCTCCACGCAGCTTCGCTTGAGAACCCAAGGAAAGTTGATGTTAGCGACTTTCAGGTTAAAAATTAGGCCATTCTGAGACTCCGACCTCAAAACCCAATATTGTGTGCCTCCTGAAAATATCCATACCCCCACCACGGAGGGAATTGGAAATTCTGAGGGGGGGGGGGGGGGGGAGGGGGTCGGATGATAAAAAATCACTTTCCAAGGGGTTAATTTCGAACTCAGTATGCTTGAGCATAGACTGAAGATTTTTCTTCCTTGAAAATGTCAATTTAGGGACCGTTCATTTTTTATGGGGTAGGGGGGGCTGGTGGGATTTGGAGGAGTGTAATTGGAAAATTGTATGACCCCCCCCCCCCAATTTCTGATTTTTTTCGCATGCCCCCCCCCCTCATCAGAGTAATTTTTTTGGAAGCCCCCCCCCCCCATGAATAAAAAAATACGTAAGGTATTAAAAAAGTTACTGCATTAAAATTTCGTTTTGTTACATTTCACGTAATTTAGTGAAAGAAAGCTGAAAGCTAGAAAGCTGTTTTTCACAAATCCTCACTCAAAAGAATGAAAAGTCAATTTCAGCTCTTCTTGTTACTGCTCGTCCTGAGCATGTTGTAGCTGGCCGCTCGTCTACATATTCCTCGTCTGAGGCGATAAAAGCAAGAACGACATCATTTGAGTGGTCTTCAGAGTCAGGGGCATCACTCTTGTAATCATCATCAGTTTCTTCTCCCTCACTGTTTTCACCACTGCTGTCTAGTTGACCTGATTCATTGCCGCCTCTCACTTCAGCTTGACCTGTTCTGAGAGTATTCATCTGCAGGAAGTGTCCCATAATTGTCTTCACTTTGTCATTCTTGCTGCTCTTCTGATGCTGTTTTAATAGCCCATGATGTTGTAAGTATTTGTTCAATTCTAGCACACGGAGCTTTTTTAGCTTGGAGGCATCTTCGCACAAAGTAGCCCAATGATAATCATCATAAACGTTGAAGATGTAGCAGCATTGTTGCTAACACGGGATGCAGCATTCATCGCTCACCTACTGCAATCAAGCTACTTCAGCAACGCGGCACAAAGCAGGCTTATTACCAACCTTAGGCCAGAAGTAAGAAACAGGATGTATTGCTTCCTGCATCCTGAAGATTATAGCTCAAACGTCGGAGACACGAACAAAGAGGAAGAAGAAAACGACGAAGAAGAGGAAGAAGAGGAAGATAACGAAGAAGAACAGGAGGAAGAAGAAGAGGAACACAGCGACGAAGAGATCGAAGAGAACGTCGAAAATGAGGAAGGGGACACCTCGTAGTAGTTTCATGCCCCTCCCATTAAATTTCTCAGAGAAAAGCTCTGGTAACGAGGTCAGTTCCACTTCAGGACTCAAATTATTGGTTTTAATTATATGAGCATGACAACAACATTTTTATGAATGAAAAGAAAGTTGTTGCTATTCAAGACTGTTATTATGGTATGTTCACTGTCCTTATAAAATATAAAAGCTGTTGAGAAGTTTTCTTGTTACCCTGGAACTGTTTTAGCATATTTGTTATAAATAAAAGAGCACATTTTTTCTTCGATTTGTAAACATCTCTTATCCTCTTTTTAATCTAATTTTTTCGTCTGACCCCCCCCCCCTTTCCTTCATTTTTTTTCGGGTGGCCCCCCCTTTCAAGCCAATTTTTTTTGAGTGCCCCCCCACCCCAAATCCCACCAGCCCCCCCTCTCTCATAAAAAATGAACGGTTCCTTAGATCCAAAAATCAAGCCTTGGCCTCAAGAGGACAAGAAATCTAGCTTAAAAATTTGAACTTAGCGCTTCTGTTGAACCTCTCTTCTTCACGGTGAACTACCGATGGCATTGTTCTTGGCTTAGTAGCCATGCCAGACATTCAAAATCCCCTCAATAGGGACCCGTAATTTTCCTGCCACTTCTTTGTAAAATGAGCAAAAGAGTTCCCTAGGCAACCCTGCGAATCTGGTTTTGTATCTGTTGATTTTCCCCCTGTCTATCCGTGCTGAGGGTATTTTGATTTTTCCAGGTCACACAGTAACCATTTTATCGATCTTACGATAAAGTCCCAAACAAAACCTTATAATTTGGCTTCCAGTAGGCTTTTGTGATTCTGGGGGCCCTCCGGGAGGAGCAGATGAAAAATGGAAACTAGCTGGGAAGTTACCTAAGATATGTGAAGGTTTTCTAAACATGTAAGCACAAACATTTGAGAGCAGAAATAGCGCTCTGTCAGGATGTCGACTGATTGGCGATTTTGACAAGCCAGGGCGACAAATTGATCAAATATTCTGGGTCCTTCCGTATCTCCCAGTCGTTAAAAAAAATACGGATTTTTCGAATTTCATTTTGAAATTTGGTCAAAGACAATAATTTGTTTTCAGTCATTTCTTCCCTTCCTTTGTGAATCGCACTTCACAATGACAGAGCATTTTGGGATCAAGAGTCAAATAAAATACTAAGAAATCAATCGAATGCCCTCATTATTTTTAGCTCTAAGTTAAATTTTGTTGTTTGAAAACAGGTGTTGCATAATGAGCGCCATTGCACACTGCTAAAATATTAAAAATATTAGTTCGATCGTACCTTCGCTGAATAGGAAGACCATACTTGTAACCATTAGTAAAGGATGATAGTTAAACTCTTGGCTTGAACCGTCCCATGCAAACCCACCAAGGTACTTCGCCATCCACACGGCTGTCATTACGATTGCAGCAATCCCCAAGACTTGAATGGCGGCAACACTTAGAATGAAGACGAAAGGCCGAGAGGCTTTTGTTTCTCGTTCCATGTCAGTATGCTGTACCACTTTATAGAAGAATGAAGAATTTGGCTTTTAAAGTATTATTAAAGAAGAATTCAACCTCTATTCAACGTCTATGGGTCGACCGAAACTCGAGCAACATCGATCTCAGAGTGACAGAATATACAATCCCATGACTAATAAATTTTGTACGAAACTAATTATGAAAATAAGCTCAAATTACAAAGTAGCACACGATCTGTGATTGGTCAATTCAGTGAGTGGCAGTCCTATGGTAGGCGGAATGGTGCAAAATTCAACGAATCAAAATCACTACCAACATCAACAACCAATCTGCAGTTCAACATTTTTTTTCTACATCAACAATAAAATCCGTCCAACTTCAACGATTAATATAATAATCAACCATCGAAATATGCCTAATTCAACAACTAGAGAAAATCAACATCAACAAAAATTCCTCTTTTCTTCAACGACGATTTGCCTCACAACCAACATCGGACATCGACTTCAACAACAAAACACGTTCAACAATTTGGGGACTAACGACTGGCTATGGTCGAGGGAGGTTGGGACCCAGGAATTCTAATCATGGGGCTTGCTGGGAAATAGATGCAACCAAATGCAAAGTATTGGGTGGAACTTCTTTTTTACAGATTTGGAACAGTTAGTCTTAGTTTATGAGCAATTTTAGCCTGGGGTATCAGGTGTTTCTGGAGGAAAGGTGGAAGCGAAAAAGGGAGAGAGCTGAAGGAGCGAAACGCCTGACACAGATGCTTTTACTGGAGCCTTCCACCCCCACACAGCTTGATTCGATACCATCCAATCAAAATCACTTCCGGTCATTGGGTTGTCAACTTCAAAAAGCTCACCTAAAATAAATCTCACCTTACTGTCCGGTAGTCTGCTACACAGCCGTTTTTAGTGTCGTGACGCAACGCTCCTCCCCAAAGGAGCGTTGCGTGACGACACTAAAAACGGCTGTGTAGCAGACTAACTGTCCGCTCGACCTCCGGTGCTTGTGTTGCTACGATTTCGCTTTCTTCTGAAACCTCCAGTGAGGAGTTTTCGAATACTTGCAATGGAAAACCTGCCGTTTTTGAGGAGTTATAACATGTTTTAGGAATTGTGCTAGTGTAAGATCGTCAACACTCTGTTTGTAAACAAATTTGTGCCCGGAAAATTGTAAATTGCTTTTGTTTACACAGTTACAACAGGCGCTCATTCATAAGCAGGTTCCTGAGAGGCTGGCAGCTAAAAAGCTGATGTAGATCAGGCCGAGAATCGTCCGAGGGAAAATCTATTTTTAATACATGGCAACCTCGCTCTAATTTTATTTACAGTATAAACAACACCCGGCTTTTAACGGCAGGATGTTATAAATCAGATCTTAGACATCTGAAGCACTTATATCGTCTTCTTTGTCCCGGTGCTGTGAAATCAATACTCGTAGAAGCCGGGTATATGAGGCTTTTCCATACTCCGAGAACATCTTTCCTTTTAACTACGAGCTTTGAAAACACAATTCTTTCTCGGGTTTTATTTTTATTCCAGGAAAGAACTTGAGAGCACCCTCTACAGCCTTTTTGAATTCGTCTCTGCGTCTCTGTCCGTAAAAGTGCCACATGAAGCGGGCCAAGAATGTTTTGTCTTTTTACAGTCGATCGAGATGACGGCCCAAAAGAGCTCCTTTGTGCAGTTTGGCCCGCAAAAGCATTATTTAATTCAGGTACAGAACTCGAGGCCGCCGAATGAATTAAATTTCTAGTCATCGCCTGATTCTGTCCTCTTCATCGTGTCTCTATTTCCCAGCATGCCCTGTGACTAGAATTTCTGTGTACCAACCTCCCTCGACCATAGCCAGTCGTTAGTCCCCAAATTGTTGAACGTGTTTTGTTGTTGAAGTCGATGTCCGATGTTGGTTGTGAGGCAAATCGTCGTTGAAGAAAAGAGGAATTTTTGTTGATGTTGATTTTCTCTAGTTGTTGAATTAGGCATATTTCGATGGTTGATTATTATATTAATTGTTGAAGTTGGACGGATTTTATTGTTGATGTAGAAAAAAAATGTTGAACTGCAGATTGGTTGTTGATGTTGGTAGTGATTTTGATTCGTTGAATTTTGCACCATTCCGCCTACCATAGTAGTCTCCTGTATCCCACGGCTTGGGCGCGCTTTTGCTGGTTCAATCGCGAAAAAGAAAGCAAAGGACGCTCATTAGGGCCATTTATACGAGGAAAAATAAGACGCGAACTGTACTATTTATACGAGCATGTCTTATCTAAGACGAGAGCAGCTCATATAAATGGTTCGCGTCTTATTTCTGTTCTTGACTCGTTTTCATGTGAATGTTGCCCGCAGCAACTCCAATCCAACGTAGCGCGCCAAAAATTAACGCATGCGTACTATGCGTTCGCGTCTTATTTAAGACGCGAAGGTCATTTGTACGAAGTTTTTTCTTGTCTTAGCTAAGACGCGTCTAATCTAAGAACAGGTGTTAAGAGCCGTTCTAAAATAAGACGCGTCTTATTTTAGATGAAATGTGCCGTTTATGCGGAAAGTTCGCGTCTTATTTAAGGCGCGTCGTATGTAAGACGCGTCTTATTTTTCCTCGTATAAATGGCTCTATTGTTGTGATGATGATGATGATGATGATGGTGATGAAAATTTATTAAGGTGTTTAAAGAAGCCTTTTAGCTTAGGTTAAAAACCTATGCTAATTAGGGGTTAAAGTAAAAAAATATTTACATATAAGCGCAGGTATAAAAAAATTAATGACATTAACAATATTTACAGTATGGCAAATACGTCTATGAATTGCAGAAATGACAACACTTGCATCCATTATCCATTAGTGTAACTACATCTAATGTACGTATTTTGTTTTTGAAACATTTTAAGGTGGTAACTTCTCTCAAGTCTGGGGATAATTTTCCCCAGAGATTGGGCCCCAAGTGGCGAAGGGAGTGCTTACCATAGGTTACCGTGTTGTACCTGGCAGCGGAGAAATCACAGGGCACCCAACGAGAATATAGTTCCAAACCACTTAAACATAGCATTGTTAAACGTATTTAGTATTTAAACGGTAGATATAGGCATATTTTTATTCCCTAAAAATTTTTCATCTGTTCGGATTTCCTAGCTGACAGTCTAGTGATCCGAAAATCATGGGGATCAAAACTTACCTTTTCGAAAATTTCAGCCAGAAAAAAGGCTCCCGAAAATTCTAGCTGTCCTTTTTACGGTAAAAATCCGTTAAAAATGGGCAATTATACCGTTTTTTAGATGTTCGAAAATCCTAGGAGAGGCAGGCAAGCAAGAAATTTTACAACAAATGTTCCGAAAATTCTAGATCTCAAATCGTCTTCCGAACAGATATTTTCCGAAGATTGACGTTGGGTGCCCCTGAAATCAGACTGCCTTAAGTTATACTTGGATCTATTCTAAATAAAAATGTCACTGATATAGATAGATCTGATGATCGTCCATGTACATAGACAAGTTAGTTGTTACACAGTACGACAAATCGTTCTGGAATATATTCCAAGTAAGGGACCTAGAGCAGATCCCTGTGGACAGCCTCGGTTAACAGTCCTACTTAATTGCGATCACACAGATAACTCTCCAGGAGAAGAATCAGAGGATCCGGAGTAAAAGGATTCTTACATTAAAACTAACTGTTTTAACGTTGTTTTAGGCCCGTTTCAAACGTCGTGCTACTGCCGTGCCGAACTCAATCGATCGAATTAAGTTCGACTTTAGCTCGGCAGTAGCGCGACGTTTGAAACCAAGTCGTGCTACTGCCGTGTAGCACGGCAAGCCTTGGCGTGCTACTATACACGGCAGTAGCTCGACTTGGTTTCAAACGTCGCGCTACCGCCGTGCCGAACTCAATTCATGAATTATAAATACATTAGAATACATTTGAAAGTTTGCTAAACCGTTTCTTCATTTTTGTGTTTTGTTTTCGGCAAGAGGCGTTCTATTCGACTGAATTAAATTCGACGTCTGAAACCAAGTCGTGCTAGTGTCGTGCTCCAGTCGAGCTATAGTCGAGCCAGCTTAGCACGGCAGTAGCACAACGTTTGAAACAGGCCTTACACATCCTTAGCTAGGTTTTCATGCAACATGCCAGTGGCCGGGGATCTCCCACGGCTACTATGAATGTGATCCCCTGGCTACTTTTTAAATTTCATAGCAATCAGCAATTCATTCATTATATATACCAAGAGGGTGGGGAGCAGAGGATCTTTTGGGGCGGTCTAAAAATTTTTTGAAGCGGAAAAAAAGGGAGATGGTAAAAATTTCTGAAGGCAGGAAGGAGGGATGCCAATTTTTTAGATGCCATTGAAAGATTAAGTATTTGTAGCATTTTTTGATAAACCACCACACAATTTCTAGTTCAATAAAGGATGTTTTTATTATTCATGCACTAAACAGCAATGTCCTTTAATTTATGCAATAACCAGCTCTATCTATATCATCATTGTCACCTTTACTTTCATCCTGCCTTTATAACGTCACGGATTGTTTTCATTCTTATAATCATTATCATCATTGTCATCATTATCATACGGTATCTCATCAATCAACTTTTTCAGCTTAGAAGGAGTGAAAATGATCAGTCTAGAAATATTCAGTTTGTTGGCTTTATAGTCCTATAGTTGCGCTGTAATCAGAATGATATACTTGACTACTTGTCGAGCACGGTTCAATTATGTAAATTCCCATCACGTTGGCAGGAAATCTTTAAAAAGCCTTTCGGTCCCTTTTTGATTTACATCAAGGATGGAGTTTCTTAGGATAGAAACTTCTTGCGATTGCGGTGTCATTTATGCATATCGGACGAGGACTACAATGTATGTCGAAAGCTTTCCTTCTGATAAGCCACAATCGGTAGCTGGTTGAGAATAGCTTATGTATGAGTCAAAAGACCACATGGTTTTCAGTACGTAACCTGAAGCTTTCCGAGGAGTAGGCCGAAAAGGCACATCTCAAATTATATTTTTTTTAGTTTTGTAAAAACTCATTTTCATAGTCCTTTCCATTCCCTGGTAAAGAAAATAAACTTGAACCAAGAAAAGTTTTGACTCGATGCATCGAATTAATATTAATGTTCATATTTTTTCTCTTGATGAATACTGATGCAATACTCTAGCTGGTAATTTGACCTTAGTAATTAAAAATAGTGAATTAACTTCCATCTCCCTTTTTTGGAGAGATTTGTATTTCACTGAATGTTATGTACATAAAGCTATTCCTGAAAGGTAATATGGGATATGATCAATACACTGTTCCCTGACACTTTTGCTGTCAAACCTACTTTTGTTGCTTTCCTTTAGCACTCACAAACATACGCCCATGGCCTCTCGTACCATTCTTTCAAATTTCTTTGAAGAAGAGTGAACTCAAAACCACCCACAATACTTTTCGGGATTGCCGCGTGCCAGGAGCCCATCAATGATGTGTTTTCATTTGTTATTGACCTGAGCATAGAGATATATCGCGGGCAAATATACGTATTACAGTCGACTCTCTCTTAACGGACACCTCTATAAGACGGACACCTCTGTAAAACGGACACTTAGAGTTGGTCCCTGCTTTTCTTTACTCCCTTTATTTGACTCACTATAAGACGGACACCTCTCTAAGGCGGACACTTAGTGCCAGTCCCAAAGGTGTCCGTCTTAGAGGGAGTTGACTGTATTCAAATTATGACAAGATCAGTTTTAATGTCTCTGGCTTGTGTATCTCGCTCGTTTGCTTTTTCCGAAAGATGAAACGTAATTAATGTTATAATTGTACTAATTTCATAATACGAAGACAATGAAAAAAAAATCATCTTCCATTTCGACGGGAGGACATCAAATAATTCAAATATTTGATGGGCTCCTGACGTGATTATTAACTCACTTCGTCAGGCAAAAATCAGTGTGAATAAGAAATCATTGCAGGGCTAGGGATAGTGTAGGCTGCGAAAACAGACGTTTCTCCTCACTGTTCGCCGCTGGGGACATTTCGCGAAACGTCCCCAAGCGGCGATGAGCGAGGAAAAACGTCTGTTGTGTTTTCGCAGGCTAAGGATAGTGCATCTGGTGCCCGGGGGGGGGGGGGGCACTTGGGTATTTTTGGGGTCGGTATGTGCCGCCTCTAAAATTGATACCCCGTTGTAGAAATGAGCCAATTTTCTATAAACCCCGTTCTAGAAGTCGCCCTAAAACTGACACCCCGTTCTAGAAATGGGCCAATTTTTTTATACTCCGTTCCAGAAAGTTTGTAAATTGAAATAGCCCTGTTTTTTTAAAAAGA
>OZ037995.1:46163694-46168694 GCA_964035705.1 Porites rus
CAACCGAGAATACAATAGCTGGTGTTTGTTTTTTAATTAAGACGTCAAAAATGATGAGTACAACGTGATCTTTGGTTTTCGCGCGTTCTTCACTTTGCAAGATGTCGGACCAAAACAGCCCGCCAAACAGCTTTCCATTTTGCTATCCTCCGGGTTATTTCTTCCAAAACTTTTATGATTCGTATCCATATCGGAATTCCACGACCTCGATGCCCCATGCTACTACCAGTAGTTCTCCGCCAGGACAGAGGAGTAGCAGTCCTCAGTCGGGAAGTAGTGCTAGTGGAACTAGCACTCCGACATGCGAGATTGCCAGCACTTCCACTGAAGGAAACACGAAGCAGGACAAGAGACAGGGCAAGACAACGCAAGACCGATGGACAGAGAACCAGGTGAAATACCTTGTGGATCTGTGGGAGGCGAATATATCAAGGCTGGAGAGCCAACAGTCGAGGAAAGTGTGGGGTGAAATCGCCACTAAAATAAACGAGCAATTCGACCTAGCGCGCCTTCCAAGTCAGTGCGAGAGAAAAATTAAGCACTTAAAAAAGAAGTACAAAGAGGCCAAGGACTGGAATCGATCGCAGACGGGAGGAAATAATGAAACCTGCGAACATTTTGATGTCTTTGACCGCGTGCTCGGAGGCAGGGATGTTGTTACTCTGAAGCACGTGCGGGAAACTGCAAATGCAGCAGCGAAAAATAAGGAGAAATTGCCTGACTCGCCTGCTGGTGACGAGGAGGAGGGATATACCTCGGATCAGGCAGAGGAAGCCCTTCAAGCAATGGGAATCAAAGTCAAAAGCAGGAGCGAGAGGAAGAAGGGAAAAGGAAAGGGAAAAGGGCGCAAGAGAAGCCTGGAGAACGACGATTCTGAGGATTTTGCTAGATTTACCGAGAGAGTGGAGCGCCAGGGTGATAGATTGGCAAATGCTGTAGAGCAAATGCAAGAAATGCAACGAGAGCAAACTCAGGCCATGACTGGTTTCCTCGCTGCTCTGACCAAGGCTATAGAAAAAAATTAAAGGCAACAGTTTTCGTTTATCCTTATTCACTTATCCTGCTTTGTAAACAATTACTCTGAAACTGCAAAGAGACAGTAGTTCAAAGCAATGCTATATTCTAGCGTTTATAAGTTTTCGTTCCAGTTTTTTTACAAAGTCTATATGATCAAGAAAACACGAACAGAACGAAAATAGCTCAAAACAATATGTTATTGTTAAGAGATCAATGATAAATAAAATCACATGGCAATGTACTCTTTTAGTAGTTCTCTGATATCGTCGCCATCCCTCAAAACATTTACATCATTATCATTTCCTCCGTCGTCGTCGCCATCATCCCATTCCCATTCATCGCCGGCATTAATGCAGAAATTGTGTAAAACAGCACATGCTACAACTGTATCACTCACAGAACTAACCCCGCTTTCGATTTGCTTTGTCAAAATACGCCAACGACTTTTCAGAATTCCAAAGGCGCACTCCACGGAAACTCTGGCCGAGGAAAGTTCCTCATTAAATGCAATTTCGTCGGGATCTTGCGTTCCTTCAGGGTAAACTTTTTGTAACCAGGGAGCCAAAAAATAAGCGCTATCGGCCACCAAATATGGACCAATCTCTCGGCCGAGAACATTCATAGTAGGACCAGTCAATAATTCTTGGTTCTCGCATCGTCTGTAAAGGCGACTGTTCCGTAACACGCGTGCATCGTGCAGGGATCCTGGAAAGCCAGCTGCTACATCTAGGAATCTTTTCTTGCCATCAGCCACGGCTTGGACGATTATATCGTAGCGCTGGAATCGACTGAAGTAGTCGACTCTGCTGTCAGTAGGGGCTTTGATCGTGACATGTGTGCAATCAATTGCACCAGCCACATTTGGAAGATCAGAAAGCTCTTCGAAAGTTTCCCTCGTTTCAACAACTTGAGCTTCAGTTTCAGGGAATTTGATATAATCATGTTTTATAGAAACCAGTCCTGTAACGACGTCTTCGACGGCCTCGATTACTGTCGTTGTCCCAACGTTAAAACCAGGCCCAATCGAAACGTATGTTCCTCCATGAGCTAAGCGCGTGAGCCCAATTGCCAATACCTTTTCTGGCTCAATACACCTTCTAAAACGAGTGTTTTGTCTTGTGATGTATGGGCGAAGGACATCCAAAAGCAAACGAAAAGTAGCTCTTCTCATTCGAAGCTGTTTCCTGAAATATTCGTCTGGGATTCTTGGGTCATTATAATGAATATCAAACCATGAATCGGCGGGTCGAGGGAGAACCCAAAAGTACGGATGTCCACGCCGATTTCGTCTTCGCCTTCGAATCTCGAACAATCTCAGAAAAGCTCTCCCCTCTAGTTGAAATTGAGCAAGAGACAAAATTATCAGCATCATCCTCAGCTGAGCGTACATCTGAAATTGTAGGACAAATGCTGCAGCTACAAAAAGCAGAAAACGTCTTGGGATCATGTTGTTATGAAATATGATTTCCCGCCAAGTATTGGATAATGGAAAGGTCACAAGTGTGACGAAATGTAAACATTTCGGATTTGTCCAACGTAAACAAAACGTTAGTGCGATGGAGCGTGGACAACAGACAAATTGTCAGCGGACAAACTTAAAGCCAAATCCTGTGGAGTTTGCCCCGGGACATTCGAAATGTCTGGCTCTAGTGCGATTCGGCCCTAAGACAGCGACGCAGATAGCCGCAAGGACCACTGCACCAATTTCCTGGGAGACACCTCCCCTCCCCCTGCCTCGAACCTTGTGCGAACGAACTGTTTTGAGTACTTGTTGATCAATTCGTAAAGGGGGTAGCTGAGGGTCGCTTTATGAAACACAACCGTTGCTCTTTACACTTTTTAGCATTAACTCATCAAGAAAAAGTTTGGGACGTAGATGGAAATTGACAGTGGCTCTTCTTAATTTTTCTTGGGCTTAGGTGGCCCATCAGATCCTATAACAAGTACTGGAATATATTCTTCGATATTTTGACACACTGAAAGCCACTTGAACTGGAAGAACAGTAATTCATGCACGCTTCATCAAGCAATATTGGTGCAATTTAGAAGAAATCGGAATTATGAGACAGTTTGCTGAGAAACAACACACCCAGACAGATAAACTGTATAACTTTCGGTTCACTGCAATTCGGTCATGCAAGTCTAATCGGGCAGATTCCCTCTTTTGCCAACCCATGCGAACTTTTGGTCAGCATATTTCGATCAGTGTGACAACGTATATTTACATAAAAATTGTTAGCCCGCGAAAACATCCGTTTCTCCTCGCTCTTCGCCGCTGGGGACGTATCTCGGGGAGGAACGTCTGCGACTCAGCGACAGAAATTCCATACTGATGACGTAAAATCTGTCCTGAATCCGGTCAGAAGAGCTGATTGGTCAATTGAGTAGTTACATTGTTTTAGCTATTGTTTACGAATGAGAGACAAAAGACAAAAGGCCACAGAGTTCAAATGTAAACGCGAAGAATCTCTAACAAAACAGTCAATATTTGTGGAATACAGTCTTCTCTAGAAGAAGCATTTGAGTTTTGTTGGAGCTCGTTGGCAGATGAGCGCAATACTTTACCAAAATCCACCAGAAGACACGTAAAAATAGACAAATTTATATCTGGAACCCCATGACTACTGAATTTATTATGAAAACATTGATTTGCGTCATCAGTATGGAATTTCTGTCGCTGAGTCGCAGACGTCCCTCCGCGCGAAACGTCCCGAACGGCGAAGAGCGAGGAGAAAAGGATGTTTTCGCAGACTAAAAAATTGTGTCTTAATATCAAAAATTTAGAAAAAAAGATAATTTATATCCTTATCGCGGCACTAAAATTCCGTAAACCTGAACAAAATTGAGCCGAGATCCCTGAAAACCCAAAACCCCTAGCCAGACCTCTCTCCTTTAGAACGTCAAAATCACGTAACCCGGCAACCTCGTCCCCAGGGCTTTTCCCTTAAAAATGGGTGGGGCGGGAAAAGGCCCTGGCATCGGCTGGTCACGTGTACAGCCTAAATATTCCTGAGAAGCTAATTTATATGCAACCCGCTGGTTTTGCGCTGACAGAAGTCGAACGGAGCAACAATGGAAAATAACAATATCGCGAACTGTATGTCAATATTTTCGCGTCTGTGCGATTCAAAAGCTTAAGATCCATTTAATTGCGTATTATTCAAATGCTACAAGTTTATGAAAGGGCGTACCGGCTCAACGTTGTCACGTACAAAATATGTCAAATGCTTCAGAGTTGAGACAAGCTGTTATCGAGTAGTACTTCGACTGAAATTCATCGCGACTGTGGAATTACTGTACGATCATCAAGCGGAAAGTGATTTTGTCCAATGTCAAACAAAAGTGTGGGTCTTTGCCTCTAGGATCTGCAGTTAATTTAAACAAATTGAACTTAATTGAAATAGAATTGTTCATCAAAATGCTTTATGGAATCTGGTCTTCTAACCCGACCATGAGACAAACAAATCTCCGCGCCGGATGCAAGTCAGCCCTCCAGCCAGGAACGATGACAGGTCGCCGATCTGAAACATTTGAAGATCTCTTATATATTTTCTCTTCCGAGGATAAGTACAAAGGATTTTCCTTATATTAAAGGGAAGATTGACCGATCGATTGGAATCAACTACAGCTATGTCAATTTTAAATGGACCCAAGTCTTTCTTTGTTACCAGTCGTTTGACACCCTGGGTGCCAGAGACTATTCATGCGCGGTTTCCGGTTTCGGTCAAGTCTCGCAGAGGTCAATGAATTTTTTAAAAATACAGTCGTACAAGATAAGTCTAAACCAACGCGTATCGCTATGATGATATGGCTGAGAGTTTAGGTGAATGGAACTAGGTTGTGTATGGCGGTCTACTTCGCAAGAAATAAAATAAAATATCAAAAGAAGTCGCGAAAACGAACCTTTCCGGTACAAACTTTATGCATGTACGATAGCTTGTTTGTCATTTATATCGCTCTATAAAGGAACTTTTACAAATGTT
>OZ037995.1:46173694-46183694 GCA_964035705.1 Porites rus
AACTGGAAGAAAATGATATTTCAACAAACAATAAAAACTAATAAACTAGTAAACTGACCTCATTTCTCTACAATTTGCTATGCAAATTGGTATACTGACTTTGTTATTTAATAAAAGGGAGTCATACCCATTGTTACTTGATCTTTTCCTGTCTGAAGGATATGTACAAAGGTTTTGGGTTGGCGGGCTATTCGTGGGAATTGGCGGGCTATTGGATTTTCGCACCCATGGACCCTTGAATCAAATATAATGATCCAGTCGACCACCTCTTGAAATTCGCTTGTCTATAAAGACACGATTTGGCGGAGGGACTTCTGGCGAATGGTATCGAGAAACAGCGGACCAATAAGCCGGCTCCCGTCGGAGGCACGGAGAACCAACTCACACAAGCAAGAACACCATCTTGTCAGACCGCTTAAATTCCTTTTTCGTTAAACCTCTTGACTTGACTGAATCGGAGGAACCGAACACTGATAGCTTTCCATCACATAGGCTGGAATTCAAAGCAATGATACCAAGTCTTTTCGGTATCTAGCGAAGGAGAAAAAAAACCCGGTGTAATGACGGGGATCGTCACACCGCCATCACTCGTGGCTCCCATTCCCTCAGTAATCTTCTGACATAGTAGCTAAAAAGCATTTTTACAGGAAAACTCACAATGTATAATAAAGAAGATTAATTATGTCTACTAAAGATATTATGATAATAGTATAAAACATTAACCATGCCTACTACATCTTTAAAATTTATTTACTCAATTCAGTTACACAGATAATCAAAATAATAAAATTAAAGTCGAAAATATATATATATAGATATATATATCTAGCCGAATTTTTGAAAACATACCTCAAAACGGGCCAGAATATTCGCACAGGAACCTGGCGATAGCCAGGTTTCTGGTCACTGCGGAGAAAAAACTTCGGGGGATTGCTGTCCTGGTTGGTCTCATTGTCAAGCTCAATCCCTGAGCTAACTCGCCATTGGTTGGAAAGGGGCCTCCATGTCAATCCCTAGGGTGGGAGGGTGCTGCAAAAGCGTGGTACCTTCCGTTAGTCTTGCTCTGGGAGAGTCAGTGCACTGGTCATGTCTGCCTTTAGTTTGTCACGTCAAATTCTTGTAATGTTCGAGGCCCATTGGCCAATGAATGCATTCCCCTCATGCACGCGCTAGGCCGGGGGGGGGGGGGTGGAGGAAGTCAGGGGGGGTGATGTAACCTTGAATTCTCTGCTTAGAACTTGGTTAAGTCTCAAGCATTCCCCGTCATTTAGGGCCTTCAAGCAGCTAGGGTGTATGGCCAAGTCCAGAGTTTCTTTTTCTTCACTTGAATACTTCTTTTGCTAATCAGGAACCAAGAACAGCGTCACCTTAAGAGAACCATGGGTAAGAGCTGAGTTTCTTGGCGATATTTACTGAAGTTGAGTCAGTTTAAGGTGTGTGGGCTCCAGGAGCCCGATGGTACGGTTTTCACAATCCGGCTAGATATATAAGTGATATCTGCATAACTAGGACAGTTTATACAGAACACGAGGATTCCTTATAAGAATAAACTGCCTAGAATAAACAATAAAATATATATGAAAAAACTATATACAAGAAAATTCTAATCCTAATTAAATTTCAACGAAGCGATACGTATGAGCTTATTAAATAGAAGATAAAATCACCTCACCTATGCTAAAAATAGTAAAATAGAGAACTATAAAAAAAAAAAACAAGTAAAAAAAACTATAAAAATCTTTCCTTATTGCGGGGTCGTAACAAGGTATATTTTTTGCCAGCTGATCCCACATTTAGGCTTTAAATTTTGATCCCTGATCCCAAAATTGTTGCAAAACTTGATCCCTGATCCCGTGAATTTTTTTATTCCTGGATTCAATTTGGGTTGGATAAACTGCGTATACTGTATAAAAACTGAAGAAAAGTGTTTCTATTTTAGATTTCCTTTACAATTAGTCACATCATTTACTGACTGGAGAATTAAGGTTGGTTCCAGTCTGTTCTTTCGAGTTATCATGCTGACGTTCCACTTAAAGCTTTCATTACAATAAATGTTGTCATAAACTTTTAGTTTAGTGCTCTGTTCGTGTTATGTGATCAATTTTGCAATTCGCCAACAACACAAGAAAAAGAAAACATCAAGTTATTTAGTCTAACGTAAAAGGCGTTTGCTCTATTGTTGTACAAGTAGCTTGGTCTCAGTCGTCGTCTTGGCAGCACCGGTTGACCAACTAAGTTCAGGTGTGCCACAATTCATACATCACCATCTGACTATTTTTGTACATGTTTCATACTGGTGTAGGTAGCCTGAAGCTGTACGCACGCGAGGGGAAAAGTTGTAGCGATGAAGGCGGCCCAAACGTGGGATCAGTTGGCAAAAAATATACGTTACAGAAAACGCTCCAATCATATCAGGCTTGATCTCAGGTCATAACCGGTCCCCGCGAGCTTGAGATAGTTCCCGGGGATTGACCAATCAAGAAAGAGCTCGAGCATTCCGATTTGCATTGCGGCGAACTCCGGAAAATGGGTTCGGTAGTTTTCCGACAAACTGTTCGGCACAGCAGTTTGTGGCTAGAAAGTTGCCCTATTTCCTTTGTTAAGCAAATTTGTTGTAATTAGATGTACTTCAGTAATTAACAGCGGTATGACTCCAATTATCATAGTTGCCATTGGATTATTAAGCGGAATTCTGATGGTGTCTATGCTTGCACTGTTGGTGATATTTTGCACAAGACGAAAATATGGAAAAGCGAGTTTGACGACGGGACAAGCTGATACACAATACCAGTAAGCTTTAATACATATATCAGATTTTTTTTTCAAGAATTACCTTTAAAAAAAGGAAATTTCGTCTACCAAAGAAGTAATTTCACATGCTAAGTAGGCTGATCGAAACCCAGCGTTAGATGTACAACATATAAATTGAACAACAAAATACGTAAATTCAAGACTCGTGAGGCTCCCAATCATGCCCAATACAGGGCGAAAAATATACGGCAGAACCGTACCTTTAGAGAACTTATTAGGTTCTAGAAACGAAATCATTCTTTTCTATCCCTATTTTCTGGCAAGAGGAACTAAACAAGTTAAACAGTTGTGAAATGCTCAGTGGATTTCCTCTAAAGCCTGGTTTCCATATGATCGTCCAATCGCGATCGCCCCACAGGTTTCAAATAATAATCAGGCGATTGGGAGGATTATCTGGAAACACTACCAGGACGATCACAAAGGACTGGGATAATAATGCGATTTAATGCGATTGAGACTATTATATATATGGAAACCAGCAATCCTTCCAATCTACCTGATGGTCTCAAAATTTTTATAAATAAATGGGGTGATCAGGATAATTAGGACTAACATATGGAAACCATGTAGGCTGAATTTCAAACCCAACCCCACATCAACCCAGTACAACGTGGGAATTTGGAAACAATCCTTGCTCAAACCTTACATATACCTCCGCTCCTGGAGATACTTCATCAAGTCAAAATATCAAGTATGCCCCCACCCCAAGGGACTGAATAAGGTGGCATTTGGTTGTTAGCCTGAAAACAAAAAGGTACTAGTGCTTGGGGGAGTTTCTTTAAATTAAATTATTTCTTCAAATTAAATTATGACGTTTTAAAGCTTACCGGTAATTAAAAATTTATTTTGATCGATTTAAGTGAGATAGTTCATGTTGTGAAAGCTGTTGCCATTGTGACTAGTGTACATGTAAACTTATCAATGTTTCAGTCACTTTTTGAGTGCTAAGTATTCCCCTGAGTGAGGGTTAAACGTTGGATTCAGTACCCAGAAAAATTGTCCTTTCCCCCGAATAGATGTGTCCCTTCAAGAGAGGCAACAAGTACAAAGGTTATGTGAACTTTTTCCAGGACCAAGTTGTGTCCTTTGAATGGAGGTGTCTTAAAGGGAAGTTTCCACTCACTGTATACAGCCATTTGTGAACACTGTAGATACATTCACCCTCTGGGAACCCCATGATGGGCTTTCCCCCCCCCCCCCTTTCTCATTTCCCGCACAGGCAGAAGACCTGCATCATACTCTTCAAAGGGAATTGTTTTTGGAAGGTGTTTCAAGTGATTGCTTGTAATGTACAGGGTGTTCATTAGGCATCGGAGATCGGAGAATTCTCCGTTAACCACGCAGAATGCTCCGGCTTATGTTCAGTCCTGTGACTAGTTTTTATTCATATGTGGAGCCTTTTTCAAAATATTCACCTGTAACATTACACCTTTCTCATAATACTAGAATTGTTTATGAAAACCTTGAATATGCTGTTTTTTGTTCTAAAGTTTCATTCAATTTACTCTTTTGAAGGATGCAAGATGCAGAACTTGTAAAAGCTTCAGGGTACAGATCCCGCAGTGAATCAGCTGGATTTAGTGGATTTTCACCCGAAGATGACTTGGTATATAAAAATAAAATTACTGTCTATAGAATTAACATTACTTATTCATAGAGCATGCTTGCATTAACAGGGTTCGCACAGGTTATTCAAAACCTGGAAAGTCATGGAATTTTAGAATTTTATTTTCCAGGCCTGGAAGGTCATGGAATGTAATTGCCAGTCCTTGAAAGTAAGGGCAAACTAATTGATTAATAGGAAAACTAGTGGTAACACTCATCAAAAAATTTTTATTAATAACCATGCATACACAAAACAAGGAAAGTAAACATGAGAATTCCCAGGAAGTGGGCAGGTGGAAAGAAAATGCTAGTTCTAGTGTACAGTAAATTCCCTCTCTGTTAGCTTGACTAAAAGTGAGAAGTGCCATGCTTGAGCAAATGTCTGACAGCAAGCCCGCTTGGCCTATACTCCACCAGATATACTTGCAGGTGGAAAAGCCTTATGACTATATAGGCGAATCTTTGTTTACATTTTTTGCCTCATTAACATATATGCTCATCATTATCTAATGAAGCTAATAAAACAGAACCTCTGAATATTGAAAGAGCATTATGATTTCAGTTATCTCTGAAAATTTGAGCCTGATATATATGTACGAAATGGTTTCGGAGAAATAACAACTTCTTTTTTAAAAACTCGAAATTTTTGCAAAGAATGTATGGCTCATTGACTTTTTTGCCACTCAGTTTTCGATGGCTGATATTTTCTTCAATATTGCTCGCAAAGAGCTGAAAAATGCACAAATTGCTCAAGTAAATCAACTCTTTCAAGGTTTGAATTTACTTTGTAAATACGGCCACAGCCTCTGTGAGTTAAGTCGAATGCTAATGAGGAAAAATGTAAACAATGATGTCAGCAAAGATTCACCTATCAGCTACATGTTTTAGGTAATAAGATTAGCTACATTGCAATTATGTCTCAATTTGTAATTTTGTTAAAGTTTTGGGGTCATCTGCATGTGATCTTGCTAGTCTGAACAGGGATCGAAATTAAAAAAAATCCCCAGGTTGTCTTTTGGCGATCAACTGGAGAAGTATAGTTACCAGATGCAGATTTTTAAGTCACCAGTTTAAATAATTTAAATGACTCAGCTCATAGTATGGCGCGATCCATCAGATTTGATTGTTTAAAATTTCGGAGACAGAAGTCGGTATAAATTTGGAGGTGAACTGGCTTTGTTTATGTGATTTGGCACATTTTTTATGATGAAAGCAAAGCAAGATAAGATGAAATGTTTGTTTTAACTTTACTCTTTTAATTTAAATCTAAATCATAAAGAAATCTGGTCGCCAATGTGGTGACTAAACCAGAAAATTTAGTCTGCAAGGAGAAAATGTTTGTCCCATTGGCGACCGTATCAGTTGCAATTTCGAGCCCTGCTGAAAAAGGTGTGGCTAGTTTCCAGATCCCTGACCCTGTAGCCTTGTTGTGATCTACAGGTTGATTCCTGAAACTTTTATTTTAACTGCCTCTGTTGTGCGTAAAATAAAAAATAAAATAAAATTAACCCACTGTCTCTTTCTTCACTATTAATAATAAATTGTTTTTGTTTTATTAGCCAGAGATGTTTCTGGACCCAGATTGGACTGGGGATGCCGAGTAAGTTAATGTTTTTATTTATAAAATAGGCAGTAGTAACTGTGGTGATAATACTAAGATTATTACAATTATCTTATCATGCAGAAACCTGATATCACACTGTATTGACCTGCTGAAGGCATGTCATATTCTCACGGGACGGCTTGTGTCCTATACCATGGATAGTTCAGCAAATGTCAAATCACCAAATGAAATGGTAAACATTGTTACCGCTGCCAAGGATATTCAACCAAGGTAATGATTAATTTACAGAGACATATTCACTATTGGTACATGTGGCATTTGTTTTTTCTCAACTGTTGTTGTGATGTTATTAATTGCATATTTGTAAATATAGTGTACTTTTTTTTATCAGAGTTGATAACCTTGTTGAAGCTATGTATACACCATCAGATTCTAAGCAAATCGAAGAGAGGTAAAGCAAGAATGCAGTTTTCATTGTTGAAAATAATACCGCAAGGCCTAGCCTGTCACTGTGACATTTGTCTTTAGCCCTATAAACCAGGCAGAAAACTGAACCACAACATATCTTCCACAAGCTAGTTGCAAGGATAAGACCATTTTTGATACAAGAACAGAAAAACAGATGCAACAGGATGTCATAGGCAGTGTAAATAAGTAAACTTATAGTTTGTGATGGTTATCAGAAGTGACTACCTGGTTACTTCAAGTTGGGCAGTTAATTCAATAATATTGATACTTCTTCCTTGTACAAGAAAACAACTCCAGCAACTTTTTTCACATCTTGTACTTCAATCTTGTTTGTGATATATGCAAGGATATGTAAAAGTATTAACGATTACTGGCATACAACAGAAGAAAGCATGGTTCCCTTCTTACAATGAATCAATGACTGAAAGTTGTGGGCTCTTAAACACAGGCAAACCAAAACTGAGCTGATCAAATCCAACAGTTTATGGTGCCTGTGCACTTATTTTGGTTCCTGGCATGGAATGCAGCAATAATTAATTGTAATAAATTTTGTTATACTACATTGAGTGAAGCAGAATATGACTGTGCATTAATTCTCCATTGGTATTTTAGGTCCACTGCCCTGTACAAATCAGTCTGCCATTTACTCCAGGTAAATTATATTGCTAAATGAGTGACTCAGGGTTTTATAGTGTAAGCTGCGGGGCCTGAATATGCTTGTATTCTGTCACAAGTATAGGAGCACTTTCTGCCGATTATTGGCAAGTAAACTTTTTTTTCTCTTTTTGCTCTCTATTGGCTGGTATAGAACAAGAGCAGAACATTTTATATAGGAACACTTTGATTGTGTTATCTATTAATTAATACCCTATTGTAAGCGTTTTTTGAAATAAAAATGCTCTATCCTATTCTAAAAAATTGGAGTCAAAGAAAATTTTTTTTCCAAGGCATTAGATAGCAGATAACCACATCTGAGTAATCTGCGTAATGCTTGCAATCTGTTGATAGGCATGGAAATGTAATTTTTGTACTTTCAGTCATTTTTCCTCACTAGATCCAGTAATAACACGTAATGTGTACTTTTATCAGTGAAATAAAGATTATTACCGTTATTTTTATTATTGTTGTTGTTGTTGTGAGGCTAAAGTTTTCACATGCAGAGAAGTTACATGTATTATTATTATTATCATTACAATTGTTATTAAGATGCTTGCATGTAAACACTGTTTATCATTTGCTTGTAAAAGGTCATCCAAGGTGCATCCAGCAAGCCAGAGAGCTTTGGTTGGGCAAATGAGATTATTGTTTTCATGGAAAAGCATATGGAAGCCATGCAGTCTGAGTGCAGTGACTCCAAATGTTCATCATGCTTGTCTATACAGAGTACAGCAAGTTCTGCCGAGGCATGTCAGCTCTGCCGACAGCCAGCTATGGTGATCACAAACCAAGCATATTGTTACTCTTCCCATAACCCGTCTACTGTACTGTAACTTGTCACATCACTTATCTTCAGCTTTATAGGCTGATTTAGTAACAGAACGGGAACGTTATTTTACAACAGAAAAGCGCGCGGAAAGGACTAAACTCAACTTCCGGTGCCGAATTTGCCTCTCTGTCATTGGTCTAGACTTTCTCAAAGCCCGTTTCCGCGACTTATCTCGCTCGTCTCACGACTTCGTCGGTCACTTTCGCTTGCTTCTTGAGTGTCCACAGCGCCTTTGGCACTCAGCAGTTGACTTATTGCAAGTTTACCATTGGTCAAGCCAACTGTTTTATTTCCGCGCGGTCATCAATTGACGTTCCTGCTCTGTTACTAAATCAGCCTATTTTTTTCACCATTGACAAAGTGGATCACTAAGGCCTGTTTATATGAAGAAAACCTCTCCCAGGTAGAAGGGTCACTTTCCCGGCAGCCAAATCAACTATTACTTTTTAACAGGGAGTGTTTATGTGAGCAAAAAAGTTGACCCCAGATCCTGGAGCTAACAGCCCTAGTGCTGCATTCTCCACATTGTTTCACCTTAACAAAGTTTACCCGACTGGGCGAGCCAAAGGGTTTATATAAAGCCGACTGTCCAGCCGGATCACCCTTTTGTGATGATAGGGTGACCCTCCCACATGTAGATGAGCCAGCATTTTGTTTCTCATTTAAATGGTTTACCATGTTTTGTAAGGAAATGTATGATAAGTTGGCTCGCCCGAGGTAGCTCACCTTCACGGAGTTGACTTGACTAGGCACGCCAAAATGTTTATACATATAGAGACTGTGGTAGGCTTCTCCTTCACGTCATAGCCAACTTTTTGTTTCTCATTTAAATGGTTCACCATGTTTTGTAAGCTAGGCTCGCTCGGGGTAGCTTGGGTAAGCAGGTGACCCCGTTTTTCCCGGGACAACTTTTCTTCTTACCAACGCGGCCTAATGAGTAGATACCTCGACTCTTTTACCAGTAGAATGTGTGCATCCACTGATATAGGTTCTTGTCTATTGCTCGCCACAGCCATCTAGTAGATTTTTAAAGGCATGTACCAGTTTTTTTTTTTTTTTGCTGTTGTTGAAAATTCATACATGTTCATTTTTGAAGTCTGTAGCACCTACCGTCAGCCTTGAATTTTAGTTAAACATGTTAATCTACACGACAAAGGATGTGGCACATGCACGATTTTGGTCAGCTGGCATGCATTCAGTTTCCTATAATGCCCTGTTTTCTGTTTTACTTGTGCATATAAATGTGAGAACTGCTGCATGGCCTGAGAGGTGAATGTTAAACTTTGGCAAATTTTTCACCTTACTGGCTTCAAGTTTTCTAAATTATAGCAACGATCAAAGACGACGAAGGCAACGAGTACGTCAAAAAAGCTATTCGATAGGTTTAGTAAAAAAAACAAAACAATTTTTTCATGCAACACACTTTTTGTGCATTTCTTTACCGTCTCTGTACGACCACGACGTGAAATTTTCTTGTGCGATGCTTTGTGGAGGACTTAGACACACGAGGACGAATTTTTCTTTCGCTTTCTAAACCTGGGTGCGGCCCCCAGAATTAAACATAAGGAAAATTCACCGACATTTGACATTTCAAGTGGGTTAGAGTCAACGCGACAATGTTCCAAAAAAAAACCTCATTTTGCGAACTCATTTTGTGAAGTTTTCGACGCTGTTTCCGTCGTCGTCGCGAAAGCTCACTGTTTTCTGAGGGATGGACGTTCGTCCAAACACCTTTGGGGGCTTGCAAGATTACTTGTGGAAGCCCACTTAGTTATACACATATCCTACTCCTCTGAACCTTAAGTAAAGAGATACAATACTGAATATACATGTACAAAAACTCCTTAAAAAGGACAGACAGACAGAACAGTCACATTATCCGTTGGACTTAGAGCGGTTTTCATTTGAGTGTCGAAAAGTAATTGGTTTTGCACTTTCTACACGATGCGATTGGCTTAAAAGATTCGCGCCACCTTTTCATCCAATCAGAAGTAAAACCAAAGCCAATTGTGACGCGCTCGCATGCATTTTCCCGCGCTTTGCGTCAGCCACATGTAATTACTTCG
>OZ037995.1:46188694-46203694 GCA_964035705.1 Porites rus
CATCAGTCACTCTCGGGGCACTCTTGCAGTAGCAGAACTGAAGAAAATAGTTCAAAAGAGTTCCAAATTACAGTGGAACCTATTTTAAGAGGACACGGGGGGGAGTGAAGCAAGTGTGTCCCCAGAATAGAGGTTGATCTGGGGCTTGTTAATACATGTAATTAACCAACAAAGACTTCATAAAAAAACCGTAACAATGATATCCCTGCATCATTACATGTTGAATTCACACAAGTGCATTACATCTATTTAAGGCATGAAAAAGTTCAGTTTGTGAAAGCTTCCACAATTGTGATTAACTTAAAGATATCAACACTCTTGGTGTTCAGTCACTTTTTCAGTGTTAAGGTGTCTCCTGAATGAAGGTTAAACCCAGGTTTTGGGACCCAGAAAAAGTGTCCCTTTCTCCTGAATAGAGGGGTCCACCCAACAGAGATGATAGATACAAAGATTATGTGGACGTTTTTCAGGGGCCAAATTTTGTGTACCCTGGAGGTGTGCCTAGAATGGAGGTGTCCCAAACGAGAGGTTCCTCGACTTTACTGACTAAGCACCTGCTAACAATGAAAGGAACAAATGCTAAAAATCATAGATCTGTTGGTAAATTCTAAAACTGTGTCAAGAAACAGTCAAATGTTTGAAGAAAGTCTACTAGCATAGGAAGGAAAGAGAATCAAGTTTATGTTTAATAATTATTTGTCCCATTCATATAGAATCATTGCATATCAAGATAAATATAATTCACACAAAGTAGAGACAATCAAATATGTTGGATTTATTTCCATCAATCACAGTTTGACAGTTTATAAAAAAAAATATATATATATATTATTATTATTAATTTGTGACTTTCTAATTAAAAATTTTGAGAAGAAAAAAATGCAGCAAAATTGAGAAACATTTTTACTTTTGCCTTTAATTTAATATAATTGTTATTATATGTTATTTTACAGATGAGCAGTTCAAGTTTTTTGAACCTCTTTTGGGAAGGAAGAGTCTGACTTATAAAAATGGACTAGAAGCACGCAAGAAAAGGCAGTTGGTCGATCGTAGTTTCAGTCATGATGCAGTGATGAACTATTATGAACACTTTACTCAGGTTTTGTTTTGTTTTTTTTCCTTGGTAATAAATTTTGGCCCATTATTTTGATTAATTTCTTTATTTTATAAAACAGTGTAACCTAAGTCTAAAACACAAAGGTAGCGAGACATCAAACATAACAGTTATATCTTCGTAGCCTGAGATAACAACTTATGTTTCACATTGCCTTACTATTGGCTCATTTCACCAGAAACTTTCCTAGTAGTGGTGGCGTGAAATGTTAGCTGTTTTTCGCAGCTTATGCTGATTGTCTTTAATAAGGGTTTGTCATTTACAGTGTAAGTAACAGTGGTAAACCTGGGAGTTAATTTATCAATCTCTTTTACTACGTACTATTCCTTGAATTATGTTCATTACTTGTGATCATAATAATAATATTATTATGACAGCAGTATACCTGCCAACTTTTTCTGAGATATAAGCGTGGGATTTTTATCCTGGGAGTGCTGGGATTTTTGAAGACGACACGATCATTTCCGAAGATTCCCGAAGAAGTCCGAAGTTTTCCGAAGAATTCCGAAGACTTCCAAAGACGTCCGAAGTCTTCTGAAGACATCCGAAGTCTGCTGAAGGCGAAGTTATCGAGTTCCAGTCTTAGGACGCGTATAAACGCGAGCTCGCTCCCAGTGCTTTTCACTTCAAAAATCAGAGATCGCGAGAAAGGTATTGGCATTTATTCATTTTACACATAGTTTTCGTTCCTTACATGGGTCTCAGTTAACATATTTTTGGAAATTGTGTCAAGCAAGACGGCAATAACTCACATTTTTCAATCAGGCGTGAGAAATTGGCCTGCAAGCGTGAGCCGGCGTGAGATTGAAGTTTTCAACCCACAGGTGTGAGACTCACGCCTAAGGCGTGAGAGTTGGCAGGTATACAGCAGTGAAAAATGCCGCAAAATGTAAGCTTGCTTTCAAATTTCAGAGTTTGTGTGTTATTGAAAAGTGCGGTGAGCATTTTATGGCAATAAAAGTAAATATTATTATTAATAATTAACTTGATTTTATTGGTAATATTTATAACCACATTGATGTGTTATCATATCATCATGATCAATCGATTTATCATTGATGCAGATTTTTCTTCCTTTTCATTGGCCGAGAGCCCACCACGTGACCTGCAAATAACTGCCTACAAAATTTAATAATAGTCTGCTCATGCTCATTGTCGTCCAACTGTGTTTGGCTGCAAATAATATTCTGCTCACGCTTAAATGAAACCGCGCTTTTCTCCTTCTTTGCATCATTCTTGCTTGCAAATGGCAGATCTATTTGCTTCTCAAAGAAATTCATTAAAAAAACCAAACTCAGTGATCAAACAATGAAAAAATTATTGAACTCCAGTTATCACAAAATATCTTGATTTGTCAGTGTCTCACATGTACAGATCAAAAATTGTTTGCCGAAGCTGAATGCTCACCATTGACAAATCATATTTGGTCAACCTCGTCCAAATAATTATTGTTGAATATTTTCATCTCATTTCAATCTGTAGATTGCCAAAGAAATGGCTGTGAAATTTGCCAGATTTGCGGTGAATCAGGAGCATATTCCTCTTGGAGAATCTATGATTGCCATGGCTATAAAAGCCATCTCTGTTGCAGGAATGGGACGCTTCTTTATGAATGAGAAGGAGATTCAGAAGTTAACCTCAGCATATGAAGATGTACGTACATAAATAGTGATTCAGTTTATGATTGCCTGCATCTTTCCTTTGATGTTTATTAGGTCTTTATCTTGAGGTCTTTATTATTTGGCAAAATTCATGTTTATACTTAGAATAATAAACCTACATTTAATTTGCACAAGTTAAAAACAAATTAAAAAGCTATAAGAAGAGTACAAAAAGCTTAAAATTCCGTTTAAATATTAACATTAACATTAAAAAACCACATTCACATGAAATTGCTTCTTGTTTGTATTTAAAATAGAGCTAATTGATGAAACTATTTTTAAATTACTGGTTGTTAACCCTAGGGAACTAGCTGCTTAGAACTCGGACGGGCACCAAGCTTTCTTTTGTTTTTGGGAGGGAAGGATGCAAGGGTGGCTGGGCATGCTGGACATGTTCTTACATTGCGCACAAACTGTTTCTTCTCAGACATCATATTTATATGTTAATCATTTTTGCTTTTTATATTTGAAGTGCTGGCATGAGATGGAGGCGCGTTTGGCTGGTCCCTGTCCCTCTCCTGAAAGTGACAGAGAAAAAAAGTTTCAACAAGGTACTGTGTAGAGTACTGTCTTAAATGATTGTAATGAAACTGGAATTGCTGGAGCACTGAAGAACTGCATCTTGAAGTTGTACATAAGCTTATTGCCTACCTCAAACCTTAACCCTTCTGAAATTTTCAATTCATAAAATGAAAGCTTGTGAATTAGCTTAAATGGAAACTTTATAGGTAGAAGGTAAATGAATGGGTACAAACTGGGCCCAGTTATTCAAAGGCAGATTAGTGCTGCTAACCCAGGGTTTAGTTCTAGCCTAGGTCCCTTTTTCTTTTGTTCTTAAATATTTTCCAGGATAATTTTCTCTATTATTTGCAGAGCATCCAGTCTTCAAATTGTAGACAAAAAAATAAAACTAAATTTGCTTTAATTTTAAGCTTCATACTGAATGCAAATTTCACCCATCCCTGAACAACAGTAAACTGTAAAACATTGAGGACCCCCCACTTGTGGGACTGCACCTGGGGAGGAGAAGGTAGTCAAGCAATTGAACGTTATAGGTTAACTGGTAAGGGTTTGAAATCCTGACCTGTTTGAGGACAAAGAACAAAATTCACCTCGTCTTGTTTTAAGTCATTTATTGCAAATGCAACAGCTATTGCTTCTTAATACAGTCATGTACTTTAGGTACAAATCATTTTCATCGAAAATGCAAGTGAAATCAATCGTGTTTGCCTTACCCTGTTGTTAATTAGGACAGACTAGCGTGAAATTATTCACCCTTAGATTAGGACAAGAGTACATCGGATGAATTGAATATGGTATGGGGATGCTTTAAACCTTGTGATGACCTCATTCATATGACTACATTTTTACTGCCCGAACATGAATACGACAATATGTCATATCAACAGGGTTTTACTGCCTAAACTTATGGTGTACTGTGTAACTCTAGTGTCTGTTTACTTTTTAGCAGGTGAAAAAAGCTCATCACCACAGTTGCAGATTAATCAAATTTTATTTTGATTTATTTTCCATCAGGAAGAACATACATGAAAGAGATGGTCAGAAATATGATGAACAGGAGAAGACAGGAAGAACATAAGGATGAAACATTGTTTCTTGATTCCATTTTGGATTGTGATCTAATGGATGAAGAGGAGGTAACAGCTGAAGCCCATCTTTTGTCTGTTTTTGAAGGCTTTTTTGCCAAAATGACCTTTTTTGCCTCAAAATCCAAACTCTGAAGTGATTGTCCCAACAACAACATTAAGAGAATGCAACAAACTCTTGGGTGTCCTGTGGCATAGGAGAATGCAACAAACTCCTGGGAGTGCTGTGCTACCAAATGGTGATCTTTTTTATTGTTCATGTCACTTGTGTGCCTTTTCATCACTTTCATTAATTCAAAGAGGTTGCATGATAACTGATGACTGATATTTATACAGTTTGCATGATTTTGCATGAGAAATGTTTATCAACAAGCATTTTCATGAAGGTGATTCCCTAGTAAAAGAACCTAACATAGATTGTAGATGAAACTTGGTACACTGATGTAACAAGTAAAGAAGATGATAAAAAGGTAATAAAAAGTGGGGATCACCGTGCTCGTTTTGACGTCACAATGCTGACAAATACGGCTATTTTGGACCGTTTGACAAAAACCGCCCACAGCCCAAAACTAGACAAAAAGGAAAGATTTTTTCAATGATGCATGTGGTATCGCACAGAATTTGACTTTAATGTATTGTTTATCCACTTATGTACTAGAAAAATGCCTTTTAATGCCCTTGTTTCTACTTTACGCTCCAAAGTAGAATTAAATTGGTTACGCGCTGTACGACACATGTTAGCTCAATCTGTACAATTTAGTAAAACTGCTGAAAAACTGAACATAGATTTGTGCCAATTTTTTTCTCACTAAAAGGAAGCACTGTCCTTATTAAAATCATGAAATAAAAAATGGGGGTCACCGTACTCGTTTTTGCGGTAGAGCTGCAGAAAGTGCGCACCAAATGCATTTTCCTTGATTTTTGAGAGAGGACTGGGGCGAGTTTCAAAATAAAATGTATGCGAAAGGGGGAAGAAAGTATTGAAAAATCCGTTTTTACATAATTCACATCGAGATATCACATTTAGGACGCAATGTGATAAAGAAAGCGTTTAAATGAAAATCAAAGAGAATAAGCACAAATTAAACATCCACTATCGAGGTTCTCCGTGAGGAAGTCGAACTCAGCAACACGCGTACTGCTTACGTTATGCACATTCCCACCACACTGAGTCTCACCTCGGCAAGAAACAACCGCAAGCAAAAATTGCAATAGCGTTTCTCTTCGGTCAACTTCATTTTAATAATGTTACTTCACATGCTCTTTTTTACGGAGGCCATCTTGTTATGCGACGTAAGAGATGCGCAGTGCAAAACCAGGGAATCACCTTAAGCATATGTGGAATTTTATCTTGCACTTTGAACTGTTGTAGTTTTACAACTTATTTGCCCCACCTTGGCAAGTAATTTATTTCGTACAAGAATGGTGTAATTGTCATCAATTTAATACAATTTATTTACAATATTTTATTTCATTCTCATTATCTCTTGATATAGGGCAAAAATTGAAAATATCATCAAAAGGAAGATTTTTGGGGGGAATGACCTATCATCAAATTTATTCTGTGGTACTGTGGCATTTTCGAGCACACCAATCGAAAGATAGTCTTAGTTTAAACGCACTCTATAATCTACGATTGCTAATAGTTTTAGAACTTCATGGTCATTCCAACTGTTAATCAAGTTTTTACTTAATGAGTTATATCCTCTCTTTCTCCTCAACATGTGACTAGCATTTTGAAGGCATGACAACCCCACCCCCTTCCAAGTTGTCTTTCTCATAAGTACTTTTAACCTCCTCAGCAATAGATGAACGTGGGGGAGGTGCCTTAGAAGCTGGTTAAGCTCATAACTGCAGCCGATTGCAGCGGGTAACCATGACAACCTGTGAGGGGCATCCACTCAGGCACCGTCACAATGCTAACCAGTGGAAACTAAACATACTTACCCAATATTTACCAAAGGGAGGGCTGGGAAGGGTGCAGAAATAAACACAAGCGAACGTACATAATGCAACACGAGTGAAATGAGATGACCTCAACATGATGTGCAGTAAAATCCCAGATGCCCCTGCAAAAGGCCCACAGCCGCCCTTGTGAATTCTAGGGAAAGACTGCTGGCCAGCATTGTATTGAGTTTAACTTTGCCTAAATTGCATTCAGCCACATAAATCATATGAGTGAGTAGTCTGCGTGGCAGGGGCTTGTATTTAACATGGGTGCAAGAAAGAATGGAGCGCAGGGGGGGCGGGGGGGGGGGAACACGCGAGGGAAATTTGTAGCCTCAGTGTCTGATCACTGGCAAATTCGTTTTAAAAGTGAGAAGGTAAGAGGACATAGGGAAAAAGAGATAGTAAGGAGACAGATTCTTTAAATACCTTTTCCCACTTACTCATTTAGTTGTCTTAAAATTTGTGAAAAACAAGCTCTCATATCCCTTGACACCTTCAGCAAATTCCTTCAGAATTGCTGTTGTCTTTTTTTTCAGTTATACGTGAGTAGTTATTCAATAATACTTAAAGCAGGTTACTCGTCTTTTACAGATAGAATCTTGCAATAAAGCACTTCAGACAAGTTTACCACCATGAATGTTTTCTTTTTTCTTTTTCTGTTCTGGAGATGTCTGGCTCCACAAGACTGTAACTATCGCCCACAAATGTTACCCATAATTTGTTGCAGGCCTCTTAAGGGTTTAACGTTGATGAAATCTTTTTTCTTGTAATGATTATTTTGCAGATGAATGACACCGTCATTACTTTTCTAGTCGGAGGTTTCCACACAACAGGATTCAGTAAGTGCACTGGACCGTTGGTTATTTTCAGAACCCATTTACAGTCTTTACGTTATTTTAACCCATAAAATAGATATTTGATTAAACGCGTGACGTTTGTTAAATTTTTAGCGTTTCCGCTCTGGAATTTATTCAAGGAGGGCGTTTGTTTCAAACTTACATTTCTCAAATCAATGACAACAATTGCGATAAATCAGTTGTAAATTTTTATTACTGTTTTTTTTGCTGAGATAGAATCGTAAATGACTGGTTGGTGTAAATTACCAAGTGTACCGAGTTTTTTCTCACAATTCTCGAATAAACGCCGCATCCTTCTGATTCGGTGCGTTTTTTATTGGTAATTGTAGCCTGTCCTAAATTGCGAAGTTTAATAGAGTAAATAGTGTTTACCTAGCATTTGGAACTGTAAGGACGATAACGTCTGAAGTTATTTCCAGATTTTCCTTCCTTTCTCAGCTAGAATGCAGTCAAACCTGTATTACGCAAACCTCTATTAAACGGTTACCCTCTAGTAAGTGGTCACATTACCAAAGACCGTCAAGACCTAATAACTGTACAACTGCCCTGAATTAAGCAGTCACCTCAGTCTACTGAACAATCGCAGTAGACTGCGAGCAGTCCGCCTTCAGTCAGTCGGGTCTAAGCTCGGCAGGACTGGAGAGATCGAAATGGCCCAGAGGGAAACTGGAGAGAGGCGGTCAATGGAAACTGGAGAGAGTAAATGACCAGCTTCCCCTCGGCTTCTCGTTTTTTTTTTTCGCTCGCTTCTCTCGATTTCCTTGCTCGCGTGACCATCCTGTGGGACTGCGCGCAGTCTACAATCGCAGTCACCTTCTCCGAGGGCCCAACAAATTATCTTTGTCGTCTTCAGCTCTATTTAACGGTCACCATGACAACTAGTGCAACGGATATAACCTGCACGGTGTTAAGTGGTCTTTTACAGGTCGATTTGTCGCCCTTTCATCATCTTCATTTTCTTGAGTATTCGTAGGTTTGTCAAACCTGTATTAAACGGTCAGTAGGCCGGCATTCCCTAGGGGTGACCATTAGTTGTTATTACTAGTTTTGTATCCACCAAACATTTTTTTGTCTTTTAGTGATGACTTGGTGTTTGTATTACCTGACGAAACATCCTGAGATCCAAGAGAAAGTTTACAAGGAACTTGAAGACGTCCTGGGAGATGAGGACATCAAACCACAAGTTGCCTCTCAACTGAAGTAAAACTAATAAATGTATCCATTCAGGAACTGATTATTCCCCTTCTCCGGTCGTCTCTATTTAGATCGCACGTGGAATACGCGCGGGACGCGAGAAGCGTGACCGAAGGGAGCGCGAGGGGTAATAAGAGGGCCATCCTTCCCATCACCCCTCGCGCTCTCCTTGACAGGTGACTGAGAGACGACTGCGAACGAGTCAGATTTATCATCATTCATTCCATTGGTGACAATGTTAAATTAGAATTATTTATAAGTGGGTCTTTTGGTATTTGGTTTTGCATTTTAATCAGAGTCGTTTGTTGTACAGTAAGTTGTGAAACAAAAGATTCACAAATAGAAACCCTCATTTTCGCCAACGGTTTGAATAGGTTGTTTGCTACAACACAGAGTGGACACTGGTTCTTATAAATTAATGGTGGTTATTTTGTGCAATTTCAATCTGCCGGTGATTTGTTGAACGATAATGTCCTACATCATACAGCGCATGCTCTGTAAGGGATGCTATCGTTTCCACCGTTTTAGCATTTTGGTGTGGACGGGCAAAAACGATTCTAATACACTCCGTGTGTGGACGCAATTTTTTTCGAAAACGAAGAAAAAGTCTTCGCTTTTAAAAGTATTCGGAGACGTGAAGACATAGCCTAAGTCTGTTTGCTCATAAATTTTATTGCAGGTATACTCGTCAAGTGATAGATGAGACTCTCCGTTGTTCTGTCTTGGCGCCGTGGGGGGCGAGAATCCATGAATACGATCTTCAAGTGGGCGAGTTTGTAATTCCAAAAGAGGTACAGTTAGCCTTCTGACACAGTTGTTGTCCTAATACGTCCGCTCCAGAAATTTCTGTTGACTAGGAACCATCCTTCTAAAGCACTATTCTTTTTTGGATCGTTTTAAACTACGGCCCGCTTTATCGGTATGGTAGTTTGCTAGCTTCCAACGGCGACTATTATCCAATCACAGCTCTTCAGGCCACCCAAGCAACTGGATAAATTCATTTCTAAAAGTTGGTTTCCAGTCGTGTTTGAGTTTCTTTAGTGATAAATAGGCTTAGCGAGTGGCGTTTTGTGCGATTTGTCAGTGAGTGTTGCAAGTGGATTGAAACTACCACGGTGGTTAAACTAGAAGCCAGTTTAATGACTGTAATTAATCTTAGAATAAAATGAAAGCTCAAATAAAATTTAAAATATATTTTTGCTTGTGTACCTCCGCAGACGCCAATTCTTCTTCCCTTTGGAATTGTTCTTCAAGATCCAGAGTTGTGGCCAGAGCCCAAAAGGTAAAACAGTTCGGAATTTCTCAGTTTGCCAGCAGTCGAACAGTCTCTTATGTTGTTGAAAGTTACTGTGACTAATTAATAACTCGAAGGTTCGAGAAGAAAAGGAAGACTGCAAAACTAGTTTAGGTAATTGCGTTCGAGGTACGAGAACGCAACCCCTAATTTATGTTGGGTGTTCTGTGGCCATGCGGGACATACCCGGGTGGCTAAAAAAATTCCTACCACTTTTCAACCATTCTTGAGTAAATCCTTGGTTACAACTAAGTTGCTCTGTTTTTCCCCATGATATATCCAGTTTCTTCAAGTTCTGATTGTTATTTTTTTGTTCTTGTGATCAGGGGAAGGGGCAAGTTACTTCATTTTTCTGTTAGTTAATTTACATTTTTGAAATTTGTTCCAGTGGTTGACCCATGTAACCTAATCTGGAGCGTGATGTTATCTTTAAACAGATAGAGGTTTTGTTCCGTTTAGACAGGGTCTTGCAACAGCATTTGTAAGTAAGACTGAATTGTTGACGCATGGGTAGACCAATTCTTTGCCACGTAAAGACCCTAACTGCAGAAAGTGAGATAACTTGTCCAGTAAAGAAAAATGACACCCTGTAATATTTTTCAGGTTTGATCCTGATCGTTTCAGTCCAGAGAACATTAAAGAGCTTCCAAGCCTCGCTTACCAACCGTTTGGGTTTGCTGGTAAACGTAAATGTCCCGGATGGAGGTTCTCAATCGCTGAAGGGCTCGTGTTTCTTGCTGTCCTCATCAAACGGTTCAAGTTTCATCTCGTAGAGGGACAACAGGTCAAACCGGTTCATGGACTGGTCACCTCACCAGCCGAGGAAATCTGGGTTACAGTAACAAAGAGATTAATAGAAAACTAGTCGGTGCTCCAGACGTGTTTCATCTAAAGCCCTTTCGGTAACGAGCGCGACAATGTTTGTCTCTAATAGGGAAGTAGGGGTGGGGGAGGGGGGTCGGGTCTGTGAGCAGACTTATTGTAAAAGATGACCCCAAGACTCGACACAACAAAATTGCAGCGAATATTCACCGTCACCCCCTGCACCCGCCCCCGTGGATTCTCCATCATTTCATAGGCAGGCCTGCGGGAGGCAAGTGAGAGGTACATTAAGTAGAAACAGCAAGCTGGAGACATGTCCCTTCGTCTGTCTCCAGATTCCCAAATGGGCAGCTTCCACGCGGGCTTAAGGCATAAAGCTTAAGAAGTTACCATTTTTTTTTTACGAGGCTAAGATTGTTTTGAAATATCAATATCAGAGATGATGCACGTTTTTAAAAATCGTCAGTATATCACATTAAGAAAGGGTCTAAGTTGACGCACATGTCAAGTATTGTCTCAATTCTTGCAATTGCTTGTAGCTTGCAATGCTGGCCCTCAGGAGCGGAAATTTATTACAATCATTGTTAGGGAAAAAAAAAACACTTGGTCAGGTGCAGGTGCTATAATATCAATAGGGGCGATAACCTGTCTCAGTGTCTCGGACACAATTTACTAATCTCAGCTGACAGTTGCTCAAAGAATCTCAGCTATCAGTTAAAAAACTTATCGTTTCCCAGCTAACAGTTAACGTTTTGGCCAATTCTCAGCATCAGCTAACCCCATCCACACCCTCTGAAGTGGCGTGTCTCGCGATCAACCCACGTCGTCGGTCTTACAGTGTCTAACAGAATTTACTAATAAAGAACTTTGAACGGCAAGGGAAATTTAAATGAAATTACTGATTGCCATTGCGCAAAGCGACCACTCCTTCGTTGTTTAATAACAATACTATATTACAGTTATGCATGTTTATAGTTTGTCTTGAACAAGTTATCTTTCTGATGATAAATAGACGTTTTTACTCGGAAATGATGGACCAGAAAGTTGAACGGTAATGATTTAAGAGGCGCTGATGCGTGATGGCTACCCCTATCAATGTGAAAGAGCAATTCAACAAAACACATATATTCCTGGATTATATTTTGATATTTCCCTAAAACAGTTTTATAACACATTAACTGTTTCTTCTATACGTAATTATGAATATTGTAATTCCTCTTTAATCTTTTTTACTTTTCTCATAATGTGTGCCAGAGTTACTCATTTTAATAGAGTGGAGTGTTTGGTTTGTATAGAGGATATCGGTTTAACGTATTTTTGATACTTTGGTTGAAGTTCGCTCGTTCATATGCTGCAGGACCAAGGACCTGGCCATGCCGGCCTGCAATCCTAACCGTGTTACTTCGGCCAAAATATGTGTTGTCTGCGTACACGTGATGTTCAGACGGATTGCCATTGGTCAGCCAAATGCAAGGGTAATCAGTCGGATTACTGACACCAATGATCTCAAATTCATTCCCAGAATATTTGATGTTGTCATCCCTTCCAACAGGCTCGTGGTATCTCAAACCACTTGTTGAATTCTTTAGGAGGTTTGCATTCTAAGGTGATTTCCATAGACTACAACGTTCTTGAGACCTACATAAATATAGGCCTTTTTCATTTTGTTGTCGTGCGAATACAGCAGAATTCCGGTGTCCTCAACGTAATTCCGAACAAGCCAAAGATTTTGGCCATTTAGAGCTTTAATGCCACCCGATGCATTCGCAGGCCAACCTCTGACGTGGTTGCTTATTACTGTCATGTTGTCGAACCCTTCGAGGTACATGGCGTAGTCTCTGTGTCGTCCAGTATTGGGACTTCTCTTGAAACGTTTTTCTCGATTTGCATTCCTTCGTCGCAATGTTCATAGAGACAACTTTTAAAGTAGCCTTGGTCATCTTGAAGATGGTAATGAGTTTTAAGGAATTCTAATTTACTTTTTTGACCCGACCAATATCTTTTTGGCTCAACTTGGTCGGACAACCAGTGCATATCCTGACTTAATTTGAGACCACACAAGTTGTTATCTAGTGTTACATTCACGGTATGGGCGAAACTGATAGCAACCCCATAAGCATTAGCCTCCCACGCAGGCTTTTTTAGGGAAGCTCGTTTTTCATCCCTCCCCACAAACGCCTGCTCAATTGAAGACAACATTCCTTTCCCATGCTTAGCCAATAACATTGTACTTTCCAAATTCTGGAAAGTTGACCTTGACTGCAGGGTAATCTGTTAATTACTCGATCTGCATGAAACACTGGGAAAGCTTCGTGGACCTCTAATAAATGTTAGATTCATAGCGGCAAAAATGAGATTTAGGCAAATTTTAGAATACTCCATACACTGCATAACCTTAGCGAAGGAAAGAAAAGAAGGAAAACGGTTACTCTAGGGTCACGTTTTAGTCTCATTTAGCCTGTCAACACTTTATTGCACAACTGTTGATCCTGTTGATTGGTCACTTACCACGCAAATAAAACAGTGGGAAAGGAATGCTGTTTTCGGTTGAGCAGGCGTTTGTGGGGAGGGATAAAAAACGAGCTCCCCTAAACACGTCTGCGTGGGAGGCTACATAAGCATGTGAATCGCGGGTAAAAACGTTTTTGGTAACACCGCCTTGTCTAAGATTAACCATTTTCAACTGTTTCTTCAAAGCATTGCTTGCTGTTCCTGGATTTTGCGATGAAAAGAATACGCAACGCTCTATTGTGATATTGTTTGTAGATCGACCTTCAATTTCTACATGAATTCCGTCAAAATACAGATACTTTAGTGAAACATGTGTTACCGGTGAAGCATTGTGTATTTTTATGGCATATGCATGCCTGGCTTTGATAACTGCGATACCACTCTGTGTTCCGTAAAGTTCAACAGAGTCGGCGATGGCGATATCACCGTTGACCTGGTACACACCAGGAGGGAAGAAAACCTTTTTGATGGTGGAAATCGCAGCCTGGTTTACTATTACCTGAATCGCAGACTTGTCGTCAGTTATTCCATCTCCAACAGCGGCAGTTAGGGACCCGCCAGGTTGCTTCACGTTTGTCATTCCAGCACGTACCCTGTTCGGTGTCCCTGTCAGATAGTTTTGCGGAGCTAAGAGATGGACGAATTAAGCAAATCAAGCTTAGAAGTCCATTACGAGAAATGCTGTTGTTCGGCTGGCTTTCACATTTGATTCACAGTACACCACAGGAGCAATTAATATTTCAAACACTCTACAACTTTATGAGAAAGCTAGAAGTTTAAAATTACCCTATCGAGCTCTATGAATGACTGATAACGTTGGTTTAACTCTTAAAGAAAATCAGTCGAAAAAATCTTCTGTTCTCAGTTTTGCTAGGCAAGTGTCTAAGGTTCTTGCTTTGAAATAGCTAGTTATAAGCGGTATTTCCTTTAGGTACATTTACATCATTTACATTCAATAACAAAAATCCTCCGTAATGAGCCTTACTTACGTTCTAATTCACTTCGCTCAAACGAACGTAAATTATTTACCGCTTAAATAACCGCAAAAACCAGGCGAAGTCAGATATGGGTGGATCGCGTGCGAACCCTAACACTTTAATAAAAAGGAATCTTACAGCATTGAAAAAGGAAAAACAGATAACATATTTAAATATGAGCTAAATACCTAAATATTTCGTCACACTTAAACGATTACATTCTGTCTCTAAACGTACATGTCTTTCGTTTCGTCTGTTTTCTAGCGCCCATGAAGTTTAAACAACCTCTCAGAAACGGCTTTGAAAGCGTCATCACTGATAACAGCTTTAGCACCCCCTGAACACAGACTATGTAGGCCATATTCCTTGGGGTCATAGCCCAAGTCTTTCAAAGTAGTCTTAAATATTTCCCTGCAGCGAGTATAGGATAACTTGCCATTCCTAAGAGTATAACCCGACTTGTTCTTCGTTAATGGCCTGAATAAAGGCAAATGACTCACGTAAGATAGCTACTGGGCAGTATTTGTTCTCTAACTTAGCGATATAAAGATAATTGCCCTCTCTATATACATCCGTTTTACTCCTTGGCACAAAAATTTTAACAAAACCATCGCAAAACGTGAGGTGTTTTGGCTGAATATTAGCCAACTCGTTAAAACGAAACAATCCTGCAAAACCTAATGAACTTATTGCGGCAATACGTAAGCCCTTTAAAGATGCTTCCTCAGCGCCATGTCTGTCAATAATGCTTCTAATGATAGCAGGGTCCACGGGCTTTTTCTTGTGAACTGGATTGCTCCTTGTCCTCTTGGCGCACTCAATCAAGTTCTTGCAACAAGCGTTATCCAAAGGATTGGGACCATCATCAGGAACAAAGGAATGGAACCATTTCAGCGCAGCATGGACCAAAACCATTGCGGCCGGGGATCTAAGCTGTTGATCTAAGCAAAACAGATAAAGGGCGACAACAGAAGAAGAAAATGGCAGCTGTAGCGCAATTTTCCGAGTCCTAC
>OZ037995.1:46208694-46241194 GCA_964035705.1 Porites rus
CGCGAAAACGTTTGGAATGCTATCATGAGCAATTCAATTTGCCCCGAGAATATTCTGTTTTTGACTCATCACAATGTATCGTAAATAATAGGAAGTTAAAGATGCGGCGGCGACGAGAAAGTCAAATAAGCAATAGCTTAACAAGGCAAAACAACAACTTTGCACGTGCATCACACTTTTTTGTACATTTCTTTGCCGTCAACTGCACGAGTACCCGTGAAAATGCCTACTGTAATTTCATGTTTTGTGAAGGACGTAAACAAGCAATGACAAAATTCATTCTCTTCATGAACTTGGATATGGTTGATAGAAATTCAGCTCCAGAAGACTTCGCTTGCATTTGACAAAGTAAGCGAGTTGGAATAATCACGATAGAAACTGAAAAAATGTGAATTCCTTTTACTATGCTACGTCTTCGTGGTCGTCAGCCGTCGTGGTATCTTTTTAAAATTCCCTAATATTTACGCAAGACATGACCGATGCAAGCGTGAACACCTGTTGTAAGCTCAAGCTTGTATTTTTGGAAAAGCGTCATTAGTTTTCGGGCAGACAGTATTTTGAAAATCAGATGGGGATTTTATATCAAACTGAAAGTTTCCTGACTGCGTGCATTTCTTTGGTGCATGAGCCAGACAAGCCGTGATCGAAACAATAGCCGTCGTGTACGAACTCACGAAAAAAAACTCAGGAGAAACTGTTCGCCGATTGGGCACAATAATACAGGGCATTTTTTGTGCCCAATCAGGAGCCGGCTTCCGCTTGAATTTTTGGAAATAGCTCGGTGAGAGTCGGTACCCAGGGGCTCTTTCGCCCATACTTGAAAACTTTTAGCTCCCACATGGGGTGACCTGCGATAGAACAGTGTTTCAGCTTTTCAGCTGGACGTTAGGACTTTTGGCAGGTATTTTCTGGTTACATTGAATAAATTGTGTTTTCTGTCAATTAAATTTTATATCATTTTACCAAGAAAGAGTTTCCTTCATATCTCATCTTACAACACTTCATTATTTGAACTGAGTTTTATAAAGCAATGCTTGTTGTATCAGGCTCGTAACAAGGTATGTGGATTATATGATGATCCCATTTTTTACCCATTTTTGTGATCTTTATCCCAAAATTATGGATTTTTCTCATCCTTGATCCCAAAAAACAACAATCTTCTCGTCTGGAAAGAAATCGATCCCATCCCAGATAAAGCGATCCCTGTTAGTTTACTGCAATAGCTTTTTCGGAGTGACTTTAACGAAGTGTAGGCCTTGAATTTTAAACAGTGCATGAAAATGACTTTATGTTCTTACAATTAAAAAAAAGTCATTATCGTGGCCTTGATTTGAATCGAAGGCTATTAGAAAAAAAAATCAGTGGTATTTCGTGTTTATGGATTCAGTAGATGCAAACCGGTGGGGTGGATGGCAAATTTAAGGTAATGACTTTAAGTATAAGTATTGGTAATGGTATACTGAGCAGAGTACAATTCTGGGAGCAATCTGGCGAGTAAAGTAGAGCGCGTAGCGCGAGGCGCATTTTATTGGAAATTACAAGCAGTATTACCTCTGAATTGTACGACACGAAGTCCTATTACCCATCAATTGTGTCGATAACAAAATGCGAGAATCTCAGTATTGGGATATTTCTAAATGTTAGTGCGATTTGTACAAAGTTCTTTTTTTTTTTGCTTCCAAAGCAAAGCTTTCAAGGAGAAAAATGTGTGAATACAAGTCATTGGACCAATTTATTTCGTCCATTTCTCCTTCGAAACTTAAGCTGGAGAGCCTAGTGATTACTAATTCTTCATATTATTCAGAAGGATTTCAACAGTAACATGTTACGACAGCAACTATACCGTACATCGCTCAAGGGCACGCATTGCAGACAAACCGATAACTACTTTACGACTACTAGTTAATAATGTCAAGGACAAAGACAAACCGGAGTACAGCCAGGGAGCAGTATACAAGATCATTGCTGAGACTTCCAGGTCATTGGGTGCTTTCCATTTAGCCTGATATTTTGAATATATAAGCTCTTGTAAATCACAAGCTCTTTCCCATTGGCCCCATTCTTCATCTCATCAATAAGGAACGAAGAGACGAACCTGGGAACGAGGTCACGGTCAATCACGAATCAAAAGTCTCGACTTCAAGTCGGTACAAACTTGTGCTGATTGCTTACTTTCAAGTGGAAGCAAGATTTTATGCGGTTTATTTTAATTTAAAAAATGACAAAACTCCCCTTTCAGGTTACGTGATGTTACCCCTTAGAACATAGCTAAAACATGCTTACCTCCATCGATGTTATGTTCATGTTCCATAGTGAACGTGTAGGGTTGTCGGCAAATATTCTCTAAATAGCAGATGTCTCCCCTAGAGTTGTCTTCTTGCTGTTCTTGTCATGTTTTTAGCTATTCCTTCGCCTGGTTCTTACTCTTGAAGCGAGTGAGATGTCCGCCATTTTTGTTTTCACAACCAAAACAACTCATTCCCGTTCCCAGGTCTTCTTTGTGAACGGTGCCTTAACCTGCAAGGAAGCTACACTATTGACGTCATCGGTTGATTAATCGCAAAGTTCTTCCAAATTTGGTCATCAGTAGCTGGTTATGGTGAATTATGCGTGTGTTTTTAGCCAATCAGAATCGGGGAAATATTTTGAATGAATAATAAACATATTTAACTTACTCATTTTTAACTCGTGGATTACGCGTAGCGTAGGAACGAGTTATTGTGGGTTATTGTGGGCACTATGATACGCAAATGTCTCACTCAGGTGTAGACACTTTCGTGTTCGCTTAACATACACTTAACATGTACTTTGAGAAGTGCAAGAAAGATTTTTTTGGTATGATTCGTATATGAGAAAGCTAGTAATGACTCAATTTATTTATATACATGAGGTACGTGTACGGGTGGGCGGGCGTACGCTACGTCATAACCAAATTTTCTCGGATGGATAGTTTACCAAATTTTGTTACCTGTGGTGCTCCGCTGCGCGCGCTACGCTACGCGCGCGCAAGAGCTCCGCTATTATTAACTATTATCGTTTTCCACCCTGGCCCGTACTAAAAGCCTTTAACGCTTACAGACTATGTTCGACTCTAATCTAAATTAATAATAATAATAATAATAAAACACTCTTGGAAAGATTAATATATTCGGAGAGAAATTTTCGGGATCTAACTCTAGGTGAAAGCCTTACTATGATCAGCATAGTGTTGGTTACATTTCAAAAACAAAGTTAATTCTATTTCATTTTCGACTGTTTACGTCAGGCAGAATGTTTTCTTAATAAATAGAAGCCGAGAGCTAAGCCACTTGCTCATAAGAGAACTTCCACGAACTAGATTTCACCATATCCCTAGGTACAGGTTTTCTTCAGTCTATTCCTTACGAGTAATAGATTTGAAGCCTAAGTACCATAATAAATCAGCAGAATGTTGATCAGTTTGTAAAAAGAAATTATTCAATAGGCCATTTGCACGATAGCGTCATTTAACTACTACCACCAGAATTCTTTTCGTTTTTCTTTTCATATGTAAATTTGGAAGCCCCAGTGAGGTTTAAATAACAAAAACCCTAATTTGCGCAAGAAAGCAAAACCCTGAACGATTCTGGTCCTAGTAGTAAAGTGACGCGATTATGCAAATAGCCTATTGTTTCATTTTTGAACCTTGACGTCATGCCATGCTATGCCATGTTAGGCTATATTTATCCCTACTACAAGCCGATAGGCTAAACCGACATAACTGTGCTTCCACGACTGGATTACTAGCTCTCACCATTCCGCTTGACATATCCAAATCTCTTAGTAACCACAAATTTTTTTTTCTTACGATTTTTTTTGTTAAGCCTAATGTTAATCATACGTTTAAAAAGCAATAATGAATTGCTTCATTTTCGAACGTTGACATCATACTATATATTTCCTTTCTTGAAACAAAGCTAAGCCACACCCCATAACAGACCCTCCATTAACCAAGTTTCAACACTCCGGTGGACATATCAGAATTCCTGTGAGTACAAATTGTTTTTTATTTCTCGTAGGTTATAGATTTTAAAGCATAACTCCCTTTGTAACTATGCTATGTGAGTGGCCTACCCTACTCAGTGAACGTCACTAACCATTCAAATTCTCAGAAGTAGAAGAAGAAGTAGAGATTCAAGACGTTACAGGCATTTTTGATGTTCTATTTTCTAGTTGTACTGTATATTCATATGCTTTTGGAAAAATAATGGATAAATGGATATAACTGTCCACCATTCAAGCTGATGGCATTAGAAATTCTAGATTATTCGTTCGCGCGTTTTTTAAAACCAAAAAAAAATCAGAATGAAAGGGAACAACAGAGAATACTTCCTAACAGCTTCGAATTCACTAACTCTACAAAAATAAAGCCGCGTAACCTCTGCTTTCTCCTTAATGCATTAAAACTTGTTTTAGGCCAGCTAGAGTGCTAGAGTGCAGAAAACCATGGCCGTTTCCTTAAATATTATCATGATTGTTAAAACAGCTAATATCTGATTGGTTCTTGGTGGTTTCTTTTGTGTTTTCAGCCAATCAGAAACAATTTGTAGTTTGCACTCGTGTTACAAGTTTTGTGCTCGTGTGACAATTTTGCACTCATGTTAAAGAAGAACTGCACTCCTTTCTCGGCCAATCAGACGGAGAATTGAGTAATTTTTTCGTGTATATTATATGAAGTTTAACAGCTGTGCATTCTAAGAGAAGCGGAGGCTGAGGTGCTATAAATTATTTATCTTTTCTGTCATCATAGGGCAAGTTTAAATTTAAATTTATCGGGTTCTCCCACTTCAAATGCGAAAACCCTAACAGTGCGGTTGATTGCTATTTAAAGTTTTACGGAAGCGAGGAGTTTTTTAATACCTATTTCCGTCACTTTTCTCGAAACTAAAATTTACTGATCCTTTCTGACGAGCACTTTTCCAAATTTGGAGTCGAGTGATCTGTTAAAAATGAGACCCGGCTTCCTAAAATCGCTTACAGGGAGATTAATATAAACACTTTAAAAAGTATAGATAGAAAACAATCATCTAGTAATTTTTACTCGAGCTCTTCCGCTAGCTAAAGAAATGTCTAGGCAACATTCGCTTCTTCGACAAGATATTTTACAGACATTCGGTGGGTTCCTATGAAAAGTCATGCCGCGAAATGCCTTTTGTCTCTGATCAGATCAGCTCCGCAAATATGCTCTAAGTAGCAGATGTCTCCCCTAGAGTTGTCTTCTTGTTGTTCTTATCACGTTTTTAACTATTATTTCGTCTAGTTCTGACTCTTAAAACGAGTGAAATGCCCGCCATTTTTGTTTTCACAACCAAAACAACTCATTCTCGTCTCGAGGTCTTCTCGGTTAACGGTGCATTAACCTGCAAGGAAGCTGCACTATTGACGTCATCGGTTGATTAATCGCAAAATTCTTCCAAATTTGGTCATCAGTAGCTGGTTATGGTGAATTATGCGTGTGGTTTTAGCCAATCAGAATCGGGGAAATATTTTGAATGAATAATAAACATATTTAACTTACTCATTTTTAACTCGTGGATTACGCGCAGCGTAGGAACGAGTTATTGTGGGCACTGCGATATGCAAATGTGTCACTTAGGTGCAGACACTTTCTTGTTCGCTTAACATACACTTAACATGTACTTTGAGAAGTGCAAGAAAGACTCTTTTGGTATGATTCATATATGAAGAAAGCTAGTAATGACTCCATTTAAGTATATACATGAGGTTTGTGTACGGGTGGGTGGGCGTACGCTACATCATAACCAAATTTTCTCGGATGTTATATTTTACCAAATTTTGTTATCTGTGGTGCTCCGCTGGGCGCGCTACGCGCGCGCGAGAGCTCCGCTGTTATTTAACCACTAGTAAACGTTTTCCGTGTTTTGCATAGCCTGATATAAACACGAGAGGGGTTGGTAGAATTCGAGACAGTTATGCAAACCCGAGACGAAGTCGAGGGTATGCATAACTGTCGAGAATTCTCCCAACTCCTCTCGTGTTTATATCAGGCTATGCAAATACAGAAAAACGTTTTCTATCGCTTTTATAAAATAACTTTCCCGAGAAAAACGCTAAACTCTTTGTTTTGGTACTGATTAAAAGAGAAGTTCTTACCAGTCGCAAAGTCGTGTACACGAAGGCTTGCACGCGTAATCAGCTCTTGTTTTACGGATTTTTCTCGCTTAAAACGTCAGCTTAAGCGAAATCAAAATTCACACAGCTTGTTTGTAAAGATGTTTCAAGTTTCAGCCGACGAAGGAATGGGTAAATAAAGTAAACTTGTCGAGTTTTGAACTCAAAAACTTTTTTAAATTTGTGCTTGCGTAATTAGCGCGCGAAAAGCAAAACATCTTGACGTCACAATCATGTTTACATATTCTTTCCCGATCTCATGCAAACACTCCTCGCGGCCAATCAGAGCGCGCGTACCATCTCAGTTATTATATAATTCAATAATATAACTATTATCGTTTTTCACCCTGGCCCGTAGTAAAAGTCTTAAACGCTGACAGACTTTGTTCGACTCTAATCTAAATTAATAATAATAATATTAATAAAACACATTCTTGGAAAGATTAATATATTCGGAGAGAAATTTTCGGAATCTAACTCTAGGTGAAAGCCTTACAATGATCAGCATAGTGTTGGTCACATTTCAGAAACAAAGACCAATTCTATTTTATTTTCGAACGTTTACGTCCGGCAGTATATTTTCTTAATAAATAGAAGCCGAGAGCCGAGCCACACACTCGGAACAGAACTTCCACGGACTAGATTTCACCGTATCCCTAGGTACAGGTTTTCTTTCTATTCCTTATGAGTAACAGATTTGAAGCCTAAGTACCATAATAAATCGGCAGATTGTTGATCAGCTTGTATAAAGAAGTTGTTCAATAGGCCATTTTCACGATAGCGTCATTTTACTACTACCACCAGAATTCTTTTCGTTTTTCTTCTCATATTTAAATTTGGAAGCCCCAGTGAGGTTTAAATAACAAAAGCCCTAATTTGCACAAGAAAGCAAAACCCTGAACGATTCTGGTCCTAGTAGTAAAATGACGCAATTATGCAAATAGGCTATTGTTTCATTTTGGAACCTTGACGTCATGCCACGCTAGGCCATATTAGGCTATATTTATCCCTACTACAAGCCGATAGGCTAAACCCACATAACTGTGCTTCCACGACTGCGTTACTAGTTCTCACTGATTCCGCTTGACATATCCAAATCTCTCGGTAACCACAGGTTGGTTTCTTTTTCTTATGATTTTTTTTTGTTCAGCCTAATGTTAATCATACGTTTAAAAAGCAATAATGAATTGCTTCATTTTCGAACGTTGACATCATACCATATATTTCATTTTCGAACGTTGACGTCATACAATATATTTCCTTTCTTGAAACAAAGCTAAGCCACACCTCATAATAGACCCTCCATTAACCAAGTTTCAACACTCCGGTGGACTTATCAGAATTCCTGTGAGTAAAAATTGTTTCTTTTTTTTATTTCTTATAGATTATAGATTTTAAAGCATAACTCCCTTTGTAGCCATGCTATGTGAGTGGCCTACCCTACTCAGTGACCATCACTAACCGTTCAAATTCTCAGAAGTAGAAGAAGAAGTAGAGATTCAAGACGTTACAGGCATTTTTGATGTTCTATTTTCTAGTTGTACTGTATACAGGGTGTCCCAAAAGTTCGTGCCTCTACTTTACAAGTCTGTATTTCAGTACGATTGGACTTGGTAAGCAAATCATTGAAACAAAATCTGTCTTTCAATCTAATTCACAATTTTCGTACTTGTTGTGCCAATTTTTTGACTCGAATATTCGATTTGTGCACTTCCGCGCCAAAGGTGCGCATGCGCGAGTATATTTTCCAGCCACATATTTTTTGTATTCTATAGCCCGAATTGCTCGAACTCCTTCCTTGATTTTTGTGAATATCACGAAAGATAACTCCCCTTAACGCAAAAACGTTCAGCTATTTTAAGGGAAGAGCATGTATATTTCGATTTACTGGCTTATCTGTCGTAGAATCTGCTAAAAAACTGGAAAAATCCAAATGTTGGATAGTAAAATGATCATGGAGGAATGAAGGTTTTGAAGGCAAGAAATGAAGGGGAAGACCAAAACTCCCGCATAAAGCAGCTAATCAGTTTTAAAGGAGGCTAGATATAAAAAAAAGGAGACTCAACGAGAAAGCTCTCACATTAGTTAACAAGCCAAGTCCAGAAAGGGTCATGAAAAGCTGTTTAAAGTGTTTAAAATTAGAGGCCCCTGAGTTGGTTAAAAAAACCTCTGCTTAGTCTGCCAAGTAACGCCCAGCTCGTCTCAAATTTGTAGAGAAGTACAAAATCTTGCTGTGGAAGGAGGCCGGGATGATGATCTTTTTTGGATGAATGCCCAAAATATATTTTTTTCCAGCTGCCTATAAACTAAACAAATATTGTTTGGAGGTTGAACTGGCCCTTGCGCACCAGGTGATAGAAAAGCTCAAAATGGATCATCTGTGGGTCTACAAGCTGTATCCCAGTTCATGCAGCAACGGCTACAGAATGAGAATGTGATAAAAAAAATTAAAAAAAGGAAAAATGGGCATGCCAGTAACTGAAATTCTGAATACATGTACTAAATAGAGAAATAAACATCTTCCAGCAGTTTCATGTAAGAATGAAGTTTTGATCAAAAGTTATAGTGCAAGAATTTAGAGGAACGAACTTTTGGGACACCCTGTATTCATATGCTTTTGGGAAAATAATGGATAAATGGATATAACTGTCCACCATTCAAGCTGATGGCATTGAAAATCAAAAAAAATCATATCACCCATTATTCTAGTTCGTTCGCGCGTTTTTTAAAACCAAAAAAAATCGGAATGAAAGGGAACAACAGAGAATACTTCCTAACAGTTTTACTAACTCTACAAAAATAAAGTCGCGTAACCTCTGCTTTCTCCTTAATGCATTAAAACTTGTTTTAGGCCAGCTAGAGTGCTAGAGTGCAGAAAACCATATGGCCATTTTCTTAAATTTTATTGTTAAAACAGCTAACATCTGATTGGTTCTTGGTGGTTTCTTTCGTGTTTCAGCCAATCGGAAACCATTTGTAATTTGCACTAGTGTTACAAGTTTTGCACTCGTGTTACAAGTTTGCACTCGTGTTACAGAAGAACTGCACCCCTTTCTCAGCCAATCAGAATTGAGTAATTTTTTGGTGTATATTATTTTAAGTTTAACAGCTGGGCATTCTAAGAGAAGCGGTGGGTGAGGTGCTATAAATTATTTATCTTTTCGATCATCATAGCGCAAATTTAAATTTAAATTTATCGGGATCTCCCACTTCAAATGCGAAACGGCCTAACAGTGCGGTTGATTGCTATTTAAAGTTTTACGGAAGCGAGGAGTTTTTTAATACCTATTTCTGTCACTTTTCTCGAAACTAAAATGTACTAATCCTTTCTAACGAGCACTTGCCAAATCTGGAGTCGAGTGATCTGTTAAAAATGAGACCCGGCTTCCTTAAATCACATACAGGGAAGTTAATATAAACACTTTAAAAAGTATAGATAGAAAACAATCATCTAGTAATTTTTACGGGAATTTTTACTCCTCCGCTAGCTAAAGAAATGTCTAGGCAACATTCGCTTCTTCGAAAAGATGTTTTACAGACATTCGGTGGGTTCCTATGAAAAGTCATGCCGCGGAATGTCTTTTGTCTCTGATCATTTTTTAATGTCACAGAAACTGAAATATCGAGTAAAAAACGCCAAACAAACACGATATTGGTTATTCGCCTTTCTCTTCAGGCGTTTTCTTTCGATAATTCATGATTTTAGGCGTCTTTTTCCTAAGATATTATGAATTCAACCTGAAAGCGCAACTCGAAGGGGCAGCAGAGCCACGTCGATAGACTTTTATCATCCTTCCTCGTCTCTATGGGTGCCATTTACTTTAGGCCACTGTGCATGAGAGCGGCAATAGCTTTCAAAGGGTCCCCGAGGCTTTGTGACTATGCGGTAAACAGCCGGATACTTGAAACTATTATTCAGCAGTTACTTAGGCTCAATAGGGATAGCGGCTGAGGAAAATGCGTATAACGTCACCTTCTAACTAAAACCTATCCCTCTTCTTGTGATTATGGTCATGTGAGATTTCACGATCGTGGGACAAAGAAAAAAATATTTGACTTCCAGACGACACTCTTGACCGGGGTAATTTCTTCGTCATGTCATGCTGATTATCACTTCTATCACATTTAAATTCGTATCTTTCTTTATGAAATCGTAAACTTCGCATTTTTACTAAGGGTTTAATAACGATGTTACGTCCTAACTGACACTCATACAGGTAAATGGAAAGATAGGTTTACTAGGAGAACAACGAAATTACTCCTTTTCTCTATCCTTAGCTGTCCGTAATGAAGAAGTCTGATAACCCTTAGTATCTATTCTAGATGTATATTTTAGGTCATATTTACCAGTTATTTAGGGCATAAAGTAAGCTGCGCTTCCCTCATCTTTAGGAGGGGTTATATTTAGCTACTTTTCTGCCTATACACTGGAACAATCGTAAAATAGTTCTGGTTTTGTTGTTATTGTTTTGTTTGATTTTGTTTTCTGTTTTGTTTTGTTTTTTATTTCAGTTTTATCCCTGCACAATATTACCGATAAGTGGATATTTCATTACACGTGGCGTCTACACCCTCTTAACGCTTTGTTTTCTCTTTTTTTTTTTCAGGTGCACAAAATTTTTACGTTTTGGTAATTGGATTAATAAGACAAGTTGACCCGATCTTCCATCTTAAAATTTCTGTTTAAGGTAAGATATTTTCATTGACCGCTTAGGTAAATCACGTTGCATTCGTGAAAGAATGAACGGAATCTGGGTGAAATAGTGGTAAAGTCGAAAATTAGATTAAAAAAATGAGAGCGACCTGCTGATTCTTGCTTTCTAAGTTACTTAATCTTCCTCCGCTACTGAGTGCTTTTAGCGTTGATGACAGCCTGCAGTTCAAGCTTTCCCCCTATATTATTCCTTGCAGGACAATACAACTGTGCTTATATTTCAATATACATCGCTGCAATGAGAAATGTAATATTATTTTATTCCTTTTTTTAAAAAAACAATAACTCTGCTCTTACACAGATTGTACGGACTCCCTATGGCCAGGAGCTCCTGCTGTGGCTCAATCAGGGCGGGGCAAGATACTAGCATAAACTGCTAAGAAGGGGCCCGAAGTACCAGGACCTATATTTTGCCAGACTTCAAAAAAAGTATGTTCTCATTAGCAGGTGGTTACTGTAATACATAACAGGGGCACCCAACGACGGTTTCCTCCTAAATGCACTGGAAACACTTTTAGGCTATCCAGAGTACTTTTAGATCCCTAGAAATGTATTCTGAGTGGCGATAAAAAATTTTATCTGTTCGGTAATCCTAGGGCAACTTGAGTTTTTTTTTAAATTAAAAGGGTTTCAGTATTATTTTCCCGAAAATTTTAGCTACAATAAGTTTTGCGAAAGTGATAATTTTTCTTATTCCTCTCTGCATCGCACCCCCTATTAACTCTGCTGAACAACAGGCGCAATAGGCATATATATTTTTAAAGCTGTGTAGGCATAAATATATTATACAATGGTACGAATATGTTTTATTAGGCATGAATATATCATGCAATGGTACGAATATATATTTATTAAAACCAATATAAATTGAATGACAATATTGTCCCATATGGCGCCCGATATTTTTCTTGCTGGGAATTAATTTTTTGTGATTTTCAGGAAGTACCCGGTATCCTGCATTGATAATATTTTCGTTTTTGTTAAGTACGTGCAATAGCGTACCCTATGTAAAACCAGTGGTTCATTGTATACCTTTTTGATTCTGAATGAAAGAGGCAAGTTGTAATTGAACAGACACGATTTCTTCGTACTGTATATACCTGGATTTTTGAAAACCGGGTTAGCAAAAATATCAATTCATTCTACTACTTGGCAATTTAAAACAATAAAACTCATTCAAAGGCCGATTAAAATCTTTTATCTGACACCGGGCAGTAAGTTCATGGTCCCTTAAGAAGCATTCGAACGACTCCAAATTAAAAATGACGCAAATTTTAGAACATTTATTCAGTAATCTAACTTCGTGAAGTTTCAAACCGGTCTCATTTCAGTCTAGAAATTTTTAAGTTGAGTGAACTGTAGCGAAAGAGTGCTTGGTTAAGGCTTACATAACAACTAATGCATCAGTCAATTCCAGCTGCGCCCAGCACCCCCCCCCCCCCCCCGGGCTATTGCGTAAATACTGCAGCAACAATGCATGTAGGGCTGAAACAGGAAGATTCCCAATAAAAATTGAAGCACAATATAGGAATTTTAAGTTTTGGCTAACTCTAACCAAACACCCAAAACACAAATTATCACAGGTGGTTTATAATGATATAAAGTCGAGGATTAATAAGGAATTATGGAGCCAAAAAATCAAACGCGTATTAGACCAAATAGGGCTGGGATACCTCTGGACAAAAGCACATGAAAATGACATAGGAATCTTGAACATTATCAAACAAAGACTGAAAGACATCGAATTACAAACATGGTTAGTGACGTAAACAATGACGTAAGAAAAGACGCCAACCAAAAGAACAAACTAAGAACCTTCCGAAAATTTAAAACAATAGAGAACTATAAATGTGAAGATTATCTCCGTAAGGTCACCAACATCCGACACCGGATAACTCTAACTAAACTCCGTCTAAGTAATCACAAATTAGCGATAGAGACAGGTCGGTATATAAGACCTTATAAGAAACCGGAAGAGAGGATCTGTCCTATCTGTAAAAAAGACGTAGAAGATGAAATACACTTTTTAACTCTGTGCCCTGCGTATCAAGAAAAAAGAAAGAATTTATTTGAATACTGAAACAAAGAATACAGAATAGCAGTAAACAGAATGGCACCAGATGATGTTTTTCTGTTGTTAATAAACCCTCCGAGCAAGAACAAACCAGTGCAAAAATACGTATTCGTGCGAAATACGTATTCGACTGCTATGAGAAAAGAAGATCATTAGTTCTTTAGGTTAACATTGATCATAGTTTCACTAGTGTGCAATGTGTGTTATGATTTTAAATTATTTGGTTAGAAAGTCGATGTACATAGGACTGTATAAGACTCCAAATAAAGCATTGTCTTGTCTTGTCTTGTCTTTTCCCGCCTTGTCAGTCCCGGGGGTGGGGCATTTGCAAATTTTGCGCTGCCCGAGAGCCGCGCATTTGCCAACCCCGGGGCCAACCTCAAGCTTTTGAAACGCACGCGGTTTCCTATCAGAATATAACTACACAGAGGATTTTACTGGAAAAACAAGCAGATTGGCTCATCTGTCAAAGACGGGAAAAAATTGAAGAGGTTTGTAAAAGCATATTCTCGATTTTATGTATACATTTCTTCATTGCTTGTTAAACCAGAATTACATAGCAAAATCGGGAGTTATCGACGTGAATCAACGTTTTCTTGGTTTTATTATTGAATTAAATTTCCGTTGATATTATTTGAAGAAAATCCTTTCATAGTCATAAAACTATGCTGTTTTTTCATAACAGTTAACTTAACAGCGCACTAATAATTTTAATGTCAATAACTTCATAATAATGCTAAAACCATAAACTGGTGTCGTCACGGCGTGAAGTCTTATTAGAATAGCAATATTACAAAGGAAGACGTTAATTGAAACAAAAAGTCGCACATTAAAATGCTTAAAATGGCACTACTCGACTGTGCGATCATTGAACAATGTTGCAGCGTTGACGGAGGAAGGGGCATTTGCCCTCTTTTTTGGTCCCCACCCCGGGGAATTTGACAGTTCAAGAGTCTCCACCCCTGGGAATTTGCCATCCAAGCCAAAAAAAATGCTAATGCCCAAGGGTCAGCCCCAGAGGGAAGGGGGGGGGGGGGGGGGGCTGGGTGCAGCTGGAATTGCATTAGAAAAACACTACTCCTTTCACGGTCCGATAAACGACAGGATTTCGCATGGAATAGACAACAAACTTAATGAAACATACTACACAAATTATCACCTGCTTATCTGCAAAAAACGGCCTATGGTTCAATGCCATTAGAACTCGCTGAAACTAGACCTATACCCAATTTTCCTGAGTCGAGAGTTTCTTTCCAAGGTACGATAAGCTAAGCTAAACTCCGACAAAACGTTTTTATGTCTGGCACAGAATATTTTGCCGAAAACGCAGTTCAACCACGCGATCACATACATTTCAACACCATGCGGAAATCACACAATCACTCACTTTCGCGGCACTGATAAGACTATCCACAACCACGCATAATCTTCTCACGTTTAACACAAGCGAAATATCATCGAATAACTCGGAAAAACTCAGCCTATTGGCAGATAAACACCTCTGGACTTTTCTCTTACAGCATAAAATGCTGCAAAACGTTAACTCTTGTGCGGAAGTTTTAACACCCAGTCTGAAAGTGACAATGTTGAGTGACTTTGTTGCGTTGAAACAGCAATGCCTGACATCAAAGCAGGAGGTCGTATGATTTTATTTGTAAATCCTAATAATTCTAAGTAACCAATCAGCTGTTCTCTTTGAGTTTGTTGGTGGCAATGTTATTACATTAGTGGTTAAGTTTTTTATTACGTTAAAGGTTAAAAAATTATAACATTGGTGGTTAACTTTTTGTTACTTTAGTGGTTGATATTTATTACATTAGTAATTAGTGTTACAAAAGTGGTCTATCATTGCATTAGCGGGTGATGCACATATCAGCCTCTCTGGCTTCATTTTTACTCGGCTGATTCCATAATTTGATCGAAAAAGTGGATATTTGATTTTCCTATCCCAAAATATTGGCATAAGCTCGACTAACTCCTAACAAGGCGAACTGTCCCATCACTGATACCATTACAGTACCATTGATCAAGGATAAGCTTCCACACAATCCTCACAGCGCTGACTGCGACCAGGCTAATCACCACTGAATAAAACAGGGACTAGGCAAGAAACTGACAAAGTCATAACATCCACACAACAACACACACCAATCTTGACAGTAGATTATGATTTTCTTTTCTCAAGAGTGATGTGCATATTTCTCTGAATAAAAGTAAAGTGCAAGCTTGGTGGATGTTATGAAACTCTTCTTCTACACTGCACTATTCTTGCAATTCTCCCCAAAAACCATTTTTCATAAAGGATGGCTGGTTTCAAAATGCACAGGGCTTAACTGTATAATCAAACTTATCATTTGATTTAATACCTGTAATTCTTATCGTACTGATTTTATACCTGCATAAGGGGAATCACATGTATGACTGCAATTTTATTATGCTTTTTTTTAGTCCTATTACAAAAACAGACATTCCTACATCAGAGTACTCATCAGCATATTTATTTACCAATTTCGAACATTTTATGCTCACCTAATACTATTGTTTGGAGGAACCAGTCGCCGCTGGCCCCGGGCCGCTGCCCCGCTATTTTGTGATCAGCTTGTGATTACAACAGTAACACTTCCAGTAACATGTCACATTGGTCTTCGCGAGGCTACATTTTCCCATGAAAACATGCCGGTTTCAACTCGGAAAAAGTATCACAAAACGTGGGGCGCGTTGGGAAGCGATAAAAAATTAGCGTACAACAAGGTTTGTAGAAACACTTACAACTATCTTCTACTTTTGACGGGCAATATAACGGAAATTATAGCTTCTTAAAAACCGGGTTCAAATTTCATGCTCTTACAGGAGGAATCTTCGGGCTCCACGTTTTAAATTGAAATGAAGAATATTGATTTGTTTTTCTTCACAGAAAAAATCTAAACAAATATGAGCTTATGAAATCGAGAAAAACGATCACAGGAAACACCTGTATCTATTGAAAAATAAAGCATATAACCTGCGAAATTTCTCAACCTTCGCCGCCATCTTGAAAATTTTGAATCCACAATGCATCGTAATCGTAGTGCGCACACCATCTGGACTGTGACAATGACCATTCTCTGATGTACAGTAATTTGAAACTGCAGATAAGGGACGGACCATTATTTTTTGCAGGGGGTGATGAAATTTTTTGGGGACACAAACAGTTTGTTTCTATGTCGTTGTCCCTGCAAAGTGATTTTTCCAACTGCATCAGTCTAGCCTGCTTAGCTGGCGGTTTTTTAGACGGGGCAGGTGTGTTTTTTATTTTGTGGTTCGCAAAGTAAGACTTACAGCCGCGCGAAAGCTGAACCGTCAGCTGAACCGTGGTCGAAACAGAAAACGATGGGGGAGGGGGGCGAGGGGAGAGGGCCACTGTTTGAGAGCTCAATATATTATTCCCATGAATCAGCTAACACTCATAATGTCAATACAGGTGACAAATCCGTTTGGTATATATTTTTATACCCTGAAAATATATTTTACGTTTATCTCACAAATCAGACTAACTGGATCATGATTTATACCTGACCTTACTATCTGCTAGTCTGAAAACTTTTTATTTTCTTTTTCTCGTGTCTGCGAACAACATATTTCAGCTTTTTTGCTTTTGCAAACAATTTTTTCCCGGATTTTTCATCCCCCCTTCCAAAAAATAACGGTCGGTCCCTTAAAACAATATATATCGCAAAATGACCGCATTGACGTTAGCAAGACCAACGATGCACAGAAAGTGGAGGAGTTCATAACTACGCTTGAGAAATCTCTCCCCAGCCTCTCTGTAGGAAGCGATTAGGAAAGATGGGATTACTTCAGGGATGCAATTCATGGTACAGCCATGACCAATTTCGGCAAGAAGAAAATCAAATCCGCAGACTGGTTCGAGGCGCATATAGAGACAATGGTTCCAGCAATAGAAGAAAAGAGGAAAGCGTTGGCTGCAAACAAGATCTACGCGAGGGAAAAAGAACTAGAGGTTCTACATGCACAGTCTGCGCGTAGTAATGTGCAACGATGCACCAGACGCTGTGAAAATGAATACTGGCTTGACCTCTGTGCTTGTATTCAGTCTGGTGTTAAGACAAGTATTATCAAGGCCATATATGTACGATGGAATCAAGCAGGCACTTGGTCCTTCTCAGAACAAGACAGACCCCTTAAAACTGCTACAGGCGGGATAATCCAGGACCGAGTGCAACAGATGGAGCGCTGGGTTGAACATTACCCTGAGCTGTATACCAGAGACTGAGAAAATGGTGTCTGAGGAAGCCAAGAACGCCATAGAGTACAAAACCTGTTGTGGAGGACCTGGACGGTGAACCAACTGAGCAGGATCTGAAAAAGGCCCTGGGTTCACTGCCACCTGAGAAAGCGCTGGATGGTATTCGAGCAGAAATCCTGAAATGCTGTAAAGGCGTTGCCTTCACCGAGCTCTACCAAATCCTCTCCCTGTGCTGGAGGGAGGGGATGTACCAGAAAACATGAGAGAGGCAAACACAGTCACTCTATACCAAAACAGGGTCTAGAAGCGACTGCCACACTATCAAGGCATCTCACGCCTCAGCATCGTTGTAAACCTCTTTGCTTGAGTTGTTCTGAAGCGTCTCTAAGTGCTTGCAGAAAGATTTTGTGAGTGATATGCATGTTGATCAGGATTAAATACAATAGGCGCTTTCAAGCTTGCTGGTATTTATCAAAGTAACAAATATGCTTTAGAACCCGGTTGTACATACCTAGAGGACGGTGTCCTTAAAACACTGACATATACCACATTCACAACTAAACTGAAACGAACACTGGATCTCTGCCGCTATGATAGCTCTCGTTTCTCTGGACACTCCTTCAGGCGAGGTGGTGCTTCATTTGCTTTGCACTACGTTGTGTCTAGCGATTATATTACGCTACATGGTGACTGGAAATCGACTGCATATGAACGTACGTTACTTAGACCAAGCACTGCGCTACAAAACAGACGAGCCGGGGTATAACTCACTAATTAACTCCCCTATCTCTCTTTGGGGGTTTGGGGGGTATATCCAATTTTTTTAAATTTCGCCATTCATTTCTTTCTTACAGTAGTTTAAGATTACAAAACATATCTAGTAGCAGGAAGATCTCTGCAAGCGATTTATACAGCTTTTCTGGGGAGATCTCCCCTTTATTACAATAAAGTCTTAAATTACATTAATGACGGTGGCTTGATTGAATTCAATCACGTAGTAATATAGATCAATTATTGCTAATTATATTAAACAGCTCTTACTATCCTCACGGTTTTCCAGGTCGGAATCATAATGTTTTTGGGCAAATTGATTCATTTTCTTTTTAACAAATAAACATACTTCGATTTAATTTTCTTTAATTTTGTAGGCAAGCTGTTCCATATCTTTACTCCTCTATGCTTAATTGAAAACTCATCAGAATTTGTTCTTTTGTAGCTTTTGTGTAATTTTTTTACTTGCCTAAATAATGTTACAATATGTCAAGTATGGATAGATTAACGTGTTTTATATGGTATACAATGTCCTCTTTGTGTATTATTAATCCCCAAAACCTTGTACTGTTGACTTGTTCAACAGTTTACTTATTGATTCCAATTTCAAATTAACTGGGTTTCTTTTTGTTTTTAGTATAAAAATAGTAAAGTGAGTTTGCTACAAGATCGTTTTCACTGTCACGCAACAAAAAAATAAATTGGAAACCGTCCAATGGAAGAGGCCAGGAAAATGAAATGCTATAAAAGACTAATACATAAACAATTTGTCCAAGTCTCTGGTTTTTGTTGCCCACAGTTTCTGAGTTATTTGCCGAAACGTTTCACGCACCTTTGTAGAGTTTTTTTATGGAGACGCCATATTGGTGCACCATTTTGGTGCACCAGTATGGCCGTCGGAAATCAACAGAAACATCTGGAGTTCACTTTTTATATAAAAACTCCTTGTATTTACTCGAAAACTAGCATACGTGCGCATAAACATGTTCTAATACTTGAAATGGTTATACTGCTGAAAATCAAAAGGAGAGACTTTTTTTTCAACTAGACAGCATTCCTATTTTGGTGTCACGCACTGAGAAAATTCCTAAGTTCAAATTGCTGTATTTTCGAAATGAAACATGCTTCGGGAGTCGGAACTTGTACAAAGAATTATTTTTTGTTTATCTTCGACCTAGTGTGAATAAGAATTCGTAAAACCTCGCTATTTTGACTTCACAATTTGATGACGTCACAGTGAAAAACATCTATATTTAAAGAAATTTTATTAGCTCTAAGCCAATCGGCAACTTTACATAACTCCTGATTTGCAGTCTGATTTAATAACTCAGGATTTCTGTGACTGTAAAATAAATGTGTCGCTCGCAAAAAGTAGAAATCATGGGAGTTTTGAGCTCTCTGAAATGTCATTATTTTACATAGCTGAAAAATAAAAAGGGACCACGAACCCATCCCTGCGGTACGCTATATGTAACAACTGAAACATACAACTCGACAGACTTATAGTTTACTATTTGCTTCCTATTCATAACATAATTTTGGAAACCGTTCCAATACAGTTCCTCTAACCCCATAATGTTCAAGTTTATGCAGTAATATCTCATGATTAACAGTATCGAATGTTTTGGAAAGGTCCAAAAATATCCCAATAATATATTAATTTCATTCAATTTTTAATGATTTTTTTTGTCTGTAAGTTCTAGTATTGCCTGTTGGGTAGATTTCCCAGCTCTAAATCCATATACGTTTTTAAATAAGATGTCATGTTTGTCTAAAAACTTAACTATTTTTTTTGTACATTACTTTTTCGAATATTTTTGAAAAACATGATAACACTGAGATGAGATTGGTCTAAGGTTTGAAGTCTTTCACTATCATTTGCCTTATATAATGGTCTGGTAATTAATGCTATGAATCTTAAGCGCATCAGGAATTATTCCTGTAACAAAAGACAAATTGAAGATGTGTGTTAGTGGTTTTACAATGTAGCTGGCTATGTTCCTGACTACCTTTGAAGCAATATCATCATAACCATTTGACTTATTTGCATTTAATTGTGTTATTCCTTTGTCTACTTCACCTTCTTTAACTGGATCTAAGAATACTGAATTAATATTTCTCTTTCCTTCAAATAGGATTACGTTTGAGAATTAGCGGGTATTTTTGCGCTAAATGTAGTCGGATATTAACAAAATATACATTAAATTTAGTTGCTATTTCATTAGGGTCTGCTATTACGTTTTCTTCGACATACATTCATTGAATTTGTCAGATATACACTCTTTATATCTATTCCTGTTAATACCTTCAAAGCGTGTTTGAGGTTACTCAAGAAATTTCACACAGTAGTAGGCTTTCTTTGCGGCAGATTTTACTGTGTTGAATTTATGTCAGTAACGTTGTAGTTTATCATATAGATTATAGTTATCGTTTCGAGGTCTCTAAATCACACCTATCAATATATTACTGGGTTTATAATTAAGTTCAATAAATTGTGCCTCCATTCCTAGACAAATCTTCTCTTTCTGTGAACTGGTAAGATTGATTAACATACATTCCAACTTCTCGACTATGTTTGTTATTTCCGACATTCCAACGAATTTATACCAAGGAACTGAAAACTCATCCATGTTTTGTTTAGTTAACCACATCTATCGCGGTGTTCTAGGCAAGAAAGACCCGAAGAACCCCCCAAAAAATGTGGGGGAATTTAATCCTGCGTCACAGCGCGGTTTCCGCGCCTAATAGGTCTCGACTAATAGCTTGTCCAGTCTAGCAATCAATTAGGACAGCTTGGCCGAAACTTCGCCGCAAATGGCCACAAGCATTGCTTACCGTTAACATTAATTTGTTTGGGAGCCACTTTCTAGCTGACTTTTTTCGGCACAAATTTCTCCTACGTTTTCTTTTTCACTTTTCGAGCGAACCAGAGCCATATATTAAGCTTAGGCATAGTCATATCACTTCAGCAACTTTGCAATTAGTTTTCGACGAGTTTTTCACAACCCGATGGCCTTCAATTAAGGCGACCGTCTTTGCTTAGAACTATTTGAATGGGTGGTTCTAGAAGAATATTTTCCTTTTACAACGTGACTAGCAACTGACTTCGAGCTGAGACATCATTATAAACGACTTTCAGAATGAGCTCTCCCAAATAACAACGATCATTATAATATAGTTACTGTGGAATAAAGGAACATTTAAGGTTAAAGGCGTCCTTGGAAATAGCTAGGGGTTACCTGTAGTGACAAGAAAAGGAGCTGGTTTTTATATTACATTTCACCTTAAGTAAGCGATTTTGTAAAAAATCACACACAAACAAATTTCGTTTCTGTGCGTAACAGTTTACCGGCGCAACGTACTTCTACAATGTAAGATGTTTACTAAGAACAGAATCAGTGTAGTCAGTCGTTGGAAGCTCGTCACGCAATTAAATACGTCTGCAGTTTTAAACCCAGTCTTAAACTCTCTACGAGGACCCTTAAGCGACGCTGAAATGTGGTCTTCGTCCAAGATATAACAATAACGCAACAAGTATTTTCTGAAGTGTTTAGCTGTCAAAACAGGGTTTCGACTGAAGCCGATCGATTCTTCCAAAATGCGTAAAATCCTTGACACTTCAATTTGCACGGTTTTCGTTTACTTTGATTAGCTTTACTTCCTGCTTTGGAGTTAATAATTTTCTTTCCAAAGCAAATAAAGTTCCTTCTTGTTTAGACTTAATTTTAGGAGCATTGTAATATATTCCCAAGAATAATAATTTGCGTTCTACGAATGTTTTTTTTTTATAGTATTAAACTTTTGTTGTTGTGTCTTTTTTTGGAAATACAAGACTACAGACACGAACTATAGACATACATATGTATTTTTAAACATTCAAATATCATTTTAATACATCGAAACCGAACTTCTTTTAAGTGCAAATCCGGCTTTATTTTCCAAACCCAGGTCGCTTTCACACTTTTTACACTTTTACATGAAGATACCTGACCCGATCACAGATTTGTTCATGTAATAGAAAAAAACTATTTATTTTGAGGGAAAATTTCTTTTTCCTAGCTATTACTTAACCAAGGGGATATCAATTATAGCGTTTGTGACTAGCATTTTTAATTTGAAAGATATAGTGCTTATAACTCTACCTCCGTAGAACAATTTGCTAATATTGCTAGCCTTGTATTTACCTATCTTTCAGAGAAAACCATTATGGACAAGGTTCTAAAAAAGATATTACCCGGCATAATTGCGGGAGATTTCCTTTGGAAAACTGAACGAGTTGTCCAGGCTATCATGCTGTGGAACGAGTGCGTAATACTCCTAAGCAACAAAGCCTTAGAGATAGAAAATGACTTTGCCACAAAATTGAGTATAACGCTGTACAAAAGGGTGTTTTATGGGTATGCTGCTATTAAGAATCTTTCACCAGCTATAGAATCTGGCGAAAAGCTTTTAGTCCTACTTCGTGATTGTAAGAGAAAAAAAGAAGAAGGTGAGACAGCCTTAATGCTAGCAACAATGTACCACCGAAAATGTAAATACAAGGAAGCAGAAGCATTCCTCAAAAAAGCACTCGGTGTCAAAAAAGAAATCAACGACAAAGACGGAGAAGCGACATGCTACGGAAACCTAGGAAGGTTATTTAAGTCTGTCGGAGAATATGCCAAGGCTGAAGAATATCTTCATAAATCACTTACCATCAAGACAGACATTGGCGACAGAGACGGAGAAGCGACATGCTACGGAAACCTAGGAGAGTTATTTCGGTCTGTCGGAGAATATGCCAAGGCTGAAGAATATCTTCATAAAGCACTTACCATCAAGACAGACATTGGCCACAGAGACGGAGAAGCGTCATGCTATGGAAACCTAGGAGCGTTATTTCAGTCTGTCGGAGAATATGCCAAGGCTGAAGAATATCTTCATAAAGCACTTACCATCAAGACAGAAATTGGCGACAAAAGCGGAAAAGCGACATGCTACATAAAAATGGCAAAGGTCAATCAATCAATCAATCAATAAACTTTATTTACCCTCGAATTTACAGTGTAGCACTCAAGTGCTAATATCTTCGAGCCAACTACATTAATAAATAATTATAATAAAAAGTTAATTCTATATAGCAAAAAAGATAACTAACTACCTAGACAACTAACTTGCAAATTATCATGATGTAGAAAGGTTTGCAGTTCCTTCCCTTTTAAGTAAATTATTGTTCCCAGTAGATATCAGTCTATAAGGTATTTCAGTCTGTCGGAGAATATGCCAAGGCTGAAGAATATCTTCATAAAGCACTTACCATCATGACAGAAATTGGCGACAAACGGGGAAAAGCGACATGCTACATAAAAATGGGAATGGTATTTCAGTCTGTCGGAGAATATGCCAAGGCTGAAGAATATCTTCATAAAGCACTTACCATCAAGGCAGAAATTGGCGACAGAGACGGAGAAGCGACATGCTACGCAAACCTAGGAACGTTATTTAAGTCTGTCGGAGAATATGCCAAGACTGAAGAATATCTTCATAAAGCACTTACCATCAAGACAGACATTGGCGACAGAGACGGAGAAGCGACATGCTACGCAAACCTAGGAGGGGTATTTTGGTCTGTCAAAGAATATGCCAAGGCTGAAGAATATCTCCATAAAGCACTTACCATTAACACGGACATTGGCGACAGAGACGGAGAAGCGACATCCTACGGAAACCTAGGAACGTTATTTAAGTTTGTCGGAGAATATGCCAAGGCTGAAGAATATCTTCATAAAGCACTTACCATCAAGACAGACATTGGCGACAGAGTCGGAGAAGCGACATGCTACGCAAACCTAGGAGGGGTATTTTGGTCTGTCAGAGAATATGCCAAGGCTGAAGAATATCTTCATAAAGCACTTACCATCAAGACAGAAATTGGCGACAGAGACGGAGAAGCGACATGCTACGCAAACCTAGGAGCATTATTTCGGTCTGTCGGAGAATATGCCAAGGCTGAAGAATATCTTCATAAAGCACTTACCATCAAGACAGACATTGGCCACAGAGACGGAGAAGCGACATGCTACGCAAACTTAGGAACGTTATTTGAGTCTGTCGGAGAATATGCCAAGGCTGAAGAATATCTTCATAAAGCACTTACCATCAAGACAGAAATTGGCGACAAAAGCGGAAAAGCGACATGCTACATAAAAATGGCAAAGGTCAATCAATCAATCAATCAATAAACTTTATTTACCCTCGAATTTACAGTGTAGCACTCAAGTGCTAATATCTTCGAGCCAACTACATTAATAAATAATTATAATAAAAAGTTAATTCTATATAGCAAAAAAGATAACTAACTACCTAGACAACTAACTTGCAAATTATCATGATGTAGAAAGGTTTGCAGTTCCTTCCCTTTTAAGTAAATTATTGTTCCCAGTAGATATCAGTCTATAAGGTATTTCAGTCTGTCGGAGAATATGCCAAGGCTGAAGAATATCTTCATAAAGCACTTACCATCAACACAGACATTGGCGACAGAGACGGAGAAGCGACATGCTACGGAAACCTAGGACGGTTATTTAAGTCTGTCGGAGAATATGCCAAGGCTGAAGAATATCTTCATAAAGCACTTACCATCAAGACAGACATTGGCGACAGAGACGGAGAAGCAACATGCTACGTAAACCTAGGAGGGGTATTTTGGTCTGTCAGAGAATATGCCAAGGCTGAAGAATATCTTCATAAATCACTTACCATCAAGACAGACATTGGCGACAGAGACGGAGAAGCGACATGCTACGGAAACCTAGGAACGTTATTTGAGTCTGTCGGAGAATATGCCAAGGCCGAAGAATATCTTTATAAAGCACTTACCATCAACACAGATATTGGCGACAGAGACGGAGGAGCGACATGCTACGCAAACCTAGGAACGTTATTTAAGTCTGTCGGAGAATATGCCAAGGCTGAAGAATATCTTCATAAAGCACTTACCATCAAGACAGACATTGGCGACAGAGACGGAGAAGCGTCATGCTACGGAAACCTAGGAGAGTTATTTCGGTCTGTCGGAGAATATGCCAAGGCCGAAGAATATCTTCATAAAGCACTTACCATCAAGACAGACATTGGCGACAGAGACGGAGAAGCGACATGCTATGGAAACCTTGGAAGGTTATTTCAGTCTGTCGGAGAATATGCCAAGGCTGAAGAATATCTTCATAAAGCACTTACCATCAAGACAGACATTGGCAACAGAGACGGAGAAGCGATATGCTACGGAAACCTAGGAGCGTTATTTCGGTCTGTCGGAGAATATGCCAAGGCTGAAGAATATCTTCATAAAGCACTTACCATCGACACAGACATTGGCGACAGAAACGGAGAAGCGACATGCTACGCAAGACTAGGAACGTTATTTCAGTCTGTCGGAGAATATGCCAAGGCTGAAGAATATCTTCATAAAGCACTTACCATCAAGACAGAAATTGGCGACAGAGACGGAGGAGCGACATGTTACGCAAACCTTGGAGCGTTATTTCGGTCTGTCGGAGAATGTGCCAAGGCTGAAGAATATCTTCATAAAGCGCTTACAATCAAGACAGACATTGGCGACAGAGACGGAGAAGCGACATGCTACGCAAACCTAGGAGAGGTATTTTTGTATGTCGGAGAATATGCCAAGGCTGAAGAATATCTTCATAAAGCACTTACGATCAAGACAGAAATTGGCGACAAAAGCGGAAAAGCGACATGCTACATGGACATGGGAGTGGTATTTCAGTCTGTCGGAGAATATGCCAAGGCTGAAGAATATCTTCATAAAGCACTTACCATCAAGACAGACATTGGCGACAGACACGGAGAAGCGACATGCTACGCAAACCTAGGAACGTTATTTCTGTTTGTCGGAGAATATGCCAAGGCTGAAGAATATCTTCATAAAGCACTTACCATCAACACAGACATTGGCAACAGAGACGGAGAAGCGACATGCTACGCAAACTTAGGAGCGGTATTTCAGTCTGTCGGAGAATATGCCAAGGCTGAAGAATATCTTCATAAAGCGCTTACCATTGTCGACAGAGACAGAGAAGAAACATGCCACCTGAGCCTAGGTGAAGGTGTGAAGGCTCAAAAATATTTTCAGAATCCTCTTGAAATTAGCAGGAGGACTGTAAACATCAATTTGCAATATAACTCTTTACTTTCCCTATTTCAGTGTCTTTTCAGCTCGAAAGGAAACATATCTGAAGCCTTATTGATTCTCCATAGAAGTATTCAAATTTTCGAAAAAATGCATAGCTTTCTAGGAAACAAAGATGGCCGCAAGATATCATTTTTTGACAACCACGCGGAACCCTATCGGCTGTTTAGTCCATTGAGTTTTTCTTATGGGAAACCCTATGAAGCTTTACACGTTGCTGAACTTGGACGGGCCAAAGCTCTTGCAGAACTAATGTCAAACCGTTACTCTATTGAAAAAGAAATATCCATCAACACACAATCGTTTGTTGGCATTGAGGAAGTAATGACGAAAAATGGCAACAGCACTTGCCTATACATCTCCTACTACTCTGACAACATATTTTTGTGGGTTTTGAAACAAAGCAAACTGGTAGCTTCCCGAGGAACGAAACTTTGTGAAAGCTATGTCAGCAAGGACGGCAAAATCTCTGTGGATGACCTTTTTGGAAACGGAAGCTTATTAAGAAATTTTCACGTTTTACCTCAAGAGCAATGCGAAGACCGATCACTCTTCTCTTCTTACACCAACCAACTAAGAAACGAATCAAATCTGGAAGATAGTCTCTCATCCTTGCGTCTTTCTTTAGATGAGGACAAAGTAAACACAGACCCTGAACCGCCAACACTTCTCCAGATTTACAACATGTTGATTGATCCCGTAAGAGACGTACTAGAAGGATCTGAAATTATTGTAGTTCCTGATCGCTGCTTCTTCAAAGTTCCGTTTGCAGCATTACATGATGAAAGTAACCACTTTTTATCAGATTCATTCAGGATACGCATTGTTCCTTCTTTGACGACTCTCAAGCTCATTCTGGACAGTCCAGCGGACTATCACAGCGAAACTGGTGCATTGATTGTGGGTGAGCCAAGAGTGACGGATGTGTATTTCAAGGGAGAGTTAGGGTATCTCTGTCCATTGCCTGGCGCGAGAGCGGAAGCGGAGATGATTGCAAGACTACTACCTGAATCTCACCTTTTAATAGGAGAGCAAGCAACAAGGCAAGCAGTTCTTCAGAGAATACCCTCGGTGAGTCTCATACATTTCGCTGCTCATGGTGATGCCGAAAGAGGAGAAATTGCTCTTACCCCCCCTGACTCTGCAATGCGTCCTCCACATGAAGCAGACTACTTACTGACAATGACCGACATTTCACAAGTTAAACTGTCAGCCAAACTGGTGGTCCTTAGCTGTTGTCATACCGCACGTGGACAGATCAAAACAGAAGGCGTTGTTGGAATCGCTCGAGCATTCTTAGGATCGGGTGCACGCTCAGTGTTGGTGGCATTGTGGGCCTTACAAGACGATGCAACAGAACAGTTCATGAGAATATTCTACAAAAACCTTGTCCAAGGAGAAAGTGCAAGTGAATGTCTTCACCGGGCCATGAAGTGGATGCGAAATAACGGTTTCTCTGAAGTGAGGCAATGGGCACCTTTCATGCTGATTGGGGATGACGTGTCATTTCACTTTGGTGAAGAAAAGTGAAGGTAATTCGTGCTTTCTGATAATTAGGGCCATAGGAAATCTGCAAGGTCTTTTTGCATTGCAGTTTTCAGTATCAACTTGGGTACATTTGTAATTTCAAGTACTAAAAATAAAAGCAGTATTTACCCTTGAAAGCCACATTATTGACTACACCTGAAGTCATCTTTTAATAATAATAATAATAATAATAATAATAATAATAATAATAATATTTCTATAGCGCATTTTCCTAACGCCCAAATGCGCTTTACAGTGTCAAATATATTATAATCTATACACTAAAAAATGTAAAAAAAACCTAAGAATCGAAAAAATCAAAAGTCTTAAAGTCCTAAAAATCAAAAAAAGAAATAAGAAAAAAAAAAGGAAAAATTGACTACTACTATGACTAAGGTAAAATATCAATCAACCGCTTTTTAACATCGATAGATACAAAACGCGCACAAAAAATAAAGCTCCGTATCCCTACAGTAACACAGAATGATTTTAAATCTTTTCTCTTTTTCGTGATATATGAGGCACAAATAATTGAACATTCTTTTATTTGCTACCCCTCAATAAGAACATGAGGGTTGGCTGAATATACTATGGTATGTGAATTCCCGAACTGTAACCAAAACAAACAGCCCAAGGTATTTTTTTGTTTGATATAAAGATAATCGGAATAAACATATCATGGCGGAGATCTAGATCTGAGAATTGATCGAAAACACTAAAAACTACAAATTGTCGGCTGTGTATGGCGTCTTGAATGTAACTACGGGGCTTTTCGCGGACACTGACAGTAGAACACTGGCTCTAAACTTGGACCAAAGAGAAAAGACCGAGATTCCAAAGGTCATCGAGGCAAGGAGTTTCAAACCTATTTTAGCTGTGCACCTTGCTTTTCATATATGATCAGCCTAATTGGAAAGTTTTAGCGGTGAGATAAACTTAAATAAGTTAATTTTTCCCTTATGATAAATCCCTCTTCCATGTAAAATGAACCTAAATGCCACTTACCCCAGCTGGAGTCTTTTGTAATGAATATATGTGTTTTACTAATTTTTATGTTTTTATACATTACTGTTCCAGGTATTACACTAACAACACACCATGGAATAACAGAACAGCCCTGGCGCAAAATTCCAATGAGGTAGTCCCTGGCGGAAAATGCAAATGGTCAATCCTTGCAGCATACGAAGATAACCCAGACTAGAAGAATTAAAAGAGAACTGACTTGCTCTGCCCAGCTGTTGATCTTTGCCGGCTTGATTATTTTTCGCGCTGATTTTATGAATTTGTATGTGTGTGTGTACATAGGTACCTTGAGTACTCTTGACTAATCTGGGTCTAAAATGTCTTGCAAAAGCACCAATCACCAGCCTCGTAAAAGTGTACATCGGTAGCTCGGACAATGATACACTGTAATTGCGACGCGAATAACATCAGGATTAGATAATTTCCCAGGCTATCTATTTAGGTAATTTGTTAACTTACTTCCTTAATTAGTCACTAAGGCTACAACTAACAAATACTTTTCACGTAAACGAGATTCTTAATCGCAAATTGAAGTTTGATTATAATGTAAACAACATTGCAAGGTTTATAGTTTAGTCGAATTGTATATATTTTAGAGCCAATCTTTCTGTGGACATAGAAGTACAGTATATAGTTCTGCAACCTTGCATTATGAAATAAGGTTTGACGACTCAAGTCAACTAAAAGTCTAGCGAAACCAACTTGTCCAAACTCCAAACTAGCCATAACAGTGGTAAACTAAGGTTATTTCATTGTATAATATTCATGCCTGAGCATAGGTTAGTATTTCACGTTGTTTGATCAGTCCCTGCAAAAAGTCTTCTTGACTATAACGTTTTCAATTTTTTCTATTTTGACTGATCACGATCTTTTTGGATCCGACGTTGAGCAAGATTGTTTGTTCACGGTTTTTGCAGTGGTTTTTTACCTTAACTAAACATTATAGGTTAGTATATTAGTGGTGTTAAGAGAACCTTAGAGGAGGAAAACATGTCGCGTATCCTAGAAGGCCGCACATGGAAGTTTCATTGTAATTTGTATATTAATGTAATCTCAACAGGTTTTTAAAAATAAAGCGTATGAGATAGCAAACTCAACGAGGAAACTTTATTGAGCCTTTCGTTGTTAAGACCTCTTGTGTTTCTCCTTAACTATCTATTTTCTCTTTAACAAAAAAATCAGCATTTCCTATATAAGAGAGATTTAGAATCACATTTTCACGTCAAACGGCAACGTTAATTCTGACGTAACCAAGGTATCAGTCTAAAAAAATAAACAAATAAACTGGTAATTTGTAATTTGTTTTCCCACGGAGCACTTAGAAGTTGCTAAAAACTTAATCGTAAGCGTGATTCTAAATCTCTAGACGCCTGCGTTCGCATCGAAGTTCTCCTAGGAACCAATGGAGACAGGCCTGGTAACAATTCTTTTCGGTCCGTTCCAACATCCCTGCTTTACTTTCTGAAATCCCGAGGTGATCCTTTTTCGCTTTGCACAAATACCAGACAATATATTCAAGACTTTTTTCAGATTTTTTTACAAAACAATAATTTCTTTTTCCAGACTCAAAATTATCAATTAGGTCATTGATCAATAGAGACCTTAAAAAACGCAGGAACAAAAAAGCTTTTTTCATGACCATGATAGGCTGCAAACATACCGGAGAAATTGAATAAGATTTCACCAAAACGAAAAAAATTCACTTATAAAGCACTAGTTACTGTAGCTTTGCAAAAAAAAAAAAAGAAAAATTCAAGAATTTCTACTATTTTTCCTGCCTTTATCTCCATTTTCCAGACTTTTTTCAGGTTCTGGAAAATTGCTGAACAAATTTCAAGACTTTTTACAAACCCTGCGTTTTGTCAAGGTATTTCAATCCATGAAGTTAGTTGCACATGTACAAGCTTGTACACCCCTGTAGTAAGAGATACTTCGGGTCCCATCGCGGATGGATTTTTATTTTCGTCACTATCCCGATCTGGGTAGAACTTCTGATTAGTTGAGGCAAATTTTTAACCAATCAGAAGTACTACCCAGATCTGGGTAGTGACACGTCATCAGTGTGGAATTTCCGCGCTCGTTTCTCAGACGTCATTACGCGGGGAAACCAGTGGTGGCGTCACCAAATGTCGGCTGTTTTCTCAGGTTAAGCTGGGAACAAGTGGAAACACCACACTTAAAGAGCATATTATGATGTGCAACGATGCTAAAGTAAGGTGATTGACCTCAACAGTGTGAACACACCTTTTAACCAGGTGGGAACGAGGGAAGAAAAAGCCCCCTTTGAAGCTTTATTAGGGTTAGCTTTTTGCCAGGGTATTTACCCTCGATAGGTTGAACACTCGCTCACGGGAGCTCTGGCGGCACGAAATCCGTAACGCGGACTGTGGGAAGGATATTGAAGAAAAGACAAAAGGCAAATTCCCTTAAGAGCATGGGCATCACGTAATCTGAAATGGGATAACAAAACAGACAAGCTAAAAAGGTCTATAGAGCAGTTTTCACATGATTTCACGGGGGGAAATCGTGGCGTTTCAAAGGACATTAGAGACTTTAAGATCCAACGACGCGGACGGCAACGAGAAGGTAAAAAAAAAAAGGTTTAATAAGCAAAACAACAACTTCGCACTTAGTATTTTCGATCCTAGCCACCAGTATTTTAAACAGTCTGCTTCGCTCTCTGTACCTAAGACTTTACCATAGTAGCAACTGACGAGGAACGCTATAGTTCCGAAACTGCGCATGCAGTCTTGCTTTAACCTGAGATCAGGCTCTATTTTCGTTTCGCTTTGAAAATTACATTCCGGCGGGCAAGGCGAAACGAAAAGAGAGCCTGATACAAACCTTTAACGAAATGTCTGCCGCCCACTTTTTGATTGATTGACATTTGCCGAATCAGCCAATCAGAATTACTTCCGTTGCTTGTTTTTCTAGTATGCAAATTTTTCACGCGTGGGAAAAATGCAGACTGGCTGACTTAAAAAATAGCTTTTATCTGTTAATTTTTTCAGCTAAAAATAAAACAGTCAGCACAATCACATTTAACTTCTTGCGAGATTAAGGGAGATCTCGAAGGTTACTTCTGTTGGCGGAGAAGGTAAAAAGTTTTCGAAAAGACGGCGACACGATGTTCTACTAGTTTTATTAGGGACTTTAAGATCCAACGACACGGACGGCAACGAGAACATCAAAAAAACAATTGGTTTAATTAGCAAAACAACAACTTCGCACGTGCATCACACTTTTTTGTACATTTCTTTCCCGTTTTTGCACGACTAGGACGTGAAAATGCCTTATTTCGCGTTTATGGAGGACGTAAACAAGCAACGACGAAATTTTATTTCTCTTTCTGTGCTTGGATATGGTCATTTGAAATTTAGCTTCAGGAGGGTTCGCCTATATTTGACAAAGTAAGTCAGTAGGAATGATCGCTTTAAAGACTGAAAGAACGCAATTCACTTTTTAAGCGACGTTCTCGTTGTCGTCGCGTCGTTGAATCTTAAAGTCCCTAAAAAATCAGACTTTAGCGGACGTGATAAATATACATCCACATAATACAGGATGCAAAAGATACAGAGACCTGTTTACTTTTTTTGTTTACCAGTTGCAAGATGTTTTAAAAGTTTTTTTCTTGTAATAGCACAGTCACAAGAAGATCAGCGTGTCTAACTAAATGCATAGTTTTACATATTAAAATTGTTCAAACAGAGAAAAACGTGTTCGCAAACTAGTGTTCGCTGCGCTGAAACCTTTATTTCTTGTAGCATGCTTTTTGACACGCTAACTGTGGGAATTAAGCAAACG
>OZ037995.1:46248694-46393694 GCA_964035705.1 Porites rus
AATCGCAGGCTTCACTTGTTGTGGCATTCCTGCCTGCACAGGCAACGCAGCCAATAACTTGGTTAAAGAACACAACGGGGAACGAGCATCAAGGGAAGAGGACATTACTTGTGCGCAAATTTCTTTTCTTGTTTGATCAACGTTAACAAAATATGCCAAAATTTTCCCTGTATACAGTGTCACGTGACTGCCGTTGGATCCCAGCAAAACCGAGTGTTTGTGTTCATGTGATTTAAGATGGCCATGTCCTTTGCAGAGAGTTGAAAGTCGTTAACACTCAAGTTGTCCTTTATGTGCTGGGGTCGGACAGACTTTGGAATCACCCCTGTTGAAAAAGGCAGTACCCACATATAACTATAATAAAGAACTGTAAACCCAGAAGAGCACTCGAAAATTTAATCCCTCAGTAAGTATGACTTTCTGAGAACAACAGAAAGTAATCGTATTCATTCTGTCACAATAGGATCTAGTGGAAAAGGAGCTAGATTCATTGGTTCACCACCCTTATCTGGGCGTGGAGCTGTTCACTAACCTCTACTGAGGCTCCCACATAACCAAGTTATGAGGGAAAATCACCAAAACATGGGTTTCTCTTGCAAAACCTGAAAACTCCTTAAATCGAATTAATTCAATATAGCCGCCGAATCGGTAAAAAGGTCTGTTGACCTGATGAGAGAGTGGAAGAAGCAACCTAAATGGCCCTTGTGAGACCATATAAGGAACACGCCAGTTCAGCCTGGCACCCACATCTTATGAACTACATCAAACAGGTGGAAGGAGTTCAGAGGAGAGCTACATGCTGATTATTGTGATGTTTTGAATGGATCTCAAAACAAGATGCAAACGATTAACAACGATTTAATAAACAGTTGTAAGAAGACGTGTTACAGCATCGGTGGACGCCATGATCGTTCTCCTACATATACCCCATAGTTCCTAGCGAACATCCGGTATCGATAACTTCCGGTCTACATGAACATTACATCTCTTTCTCCCTAGTGGGTAACTCTCTAGATGATATGGAAAGAAATAAAATAAACTTCAACTAATCAGTGTCCATGAAACTATGACTACTGACTGGAATCAAAGTCCAACGAAAACAAACGTTTTTGTACAGGCGACAGCATTTTAACTTAACAAACTATACTGCCACAGTTCAGAGTTCACAGTTCAATAAGAATCTAGGCCTACAAATCAAGAATCTGACGGGGAACTCGTTTCCTGGAAGATCTACGCAATGGTGGTTGACCAACCGGGTGAGATGCACTAGCTTGGCCCTCTGGGATAGGGCTAAATGAACTTGTAGGATTAGCTTGCCCGCCAGGGGAGCTCACAGGTTTTGATGCAGACGGGTCAGAAGCATGAGCACGTGTACGTGCAGCAGGCAGCTCTTGTTGGTGTTTGATGTCAGCCGGAGAGCTGAGACCACTGTCATGGGACAGATCATCATCACGGTTGATGACTGACTGGTCCAGAGTTTTAAAGAAAGAGGAATTTCTGGTAACTGTGCGATTCTCGTTTTGAGCTGTGATCATGCTGCCTTTCTTATCCACTACAGTCAAGGGGGTAGGGTCGTAAACAGTTGCACCTTTAGACGCAGTAAATGGTCTCTTCACTAGTACGGTTTCACCGGGTGAGATAGTGCTGGGTTTCACATAAACCTTGCTGTCAGCATGAGCCTTGAACTTGGATTTCTGCGAGAAATCGCGTTCGCGGATGATCTCCGACACAGGGTCAACGTAGTTGGTCTGTGGTAGCTTGTTACGCACAGGACGTTTCAGTAACAATACTGCTGGGGCCACACCAGTGGTTTGATGAGGAGAGGTGCGATAGTTTCTCAGAATCGCTTGCAGTTCCTTTCTCCAGTTTCTTCCTTCCACTTTAGCGGCTTTAAGACACTTCTTCAGTGTTTTCACGAATCTCTCCACCTCACCCGTTGGCCCTAGGCCATAATGGGGTTACCTTGCGATGCTTGAAACCAAGCGCATGAGCAAACTTGGCAAACTCTTCTCCGTTGAAAGGTGGACCATTGTCTGATCTAACAATCTTGGGAGTTCCGAATGTAGCAAATAGCTGGTCTAACTTAGGTATGACAGCACTAGCGGACGTTGAGGACACTGGTTCTACGAACGGGAACCTTGAATAATCATCAACCAATAGAAGTAGGGTTTCACCCTCAACATGCGCAAAGTCGATGCTTACTTCATCAAAAGGGCTGTCAGGAAGAGCTGATACTTGAACAGGCCCTCTAGCGTACACTGGGGTTACAACTTGGCACGGTAAACAGGCCTTGACCTTTGTTTCAACCATCTTGTCCATGCATGGGAACCACACCTTCTCTCGCAGGAGGGCCTTAGTTTTAACTATGCCCAAGTGACCTTCATGGACGATGTCAACAATTCGTTCTTGCAGCGAAGCAGGAACTACTAAGCGATCAGATTTTAACAAGACGGTGTCAGTGCAGGTTAATTGCTCCTTGACTTGCTCGTAGCGGGATAGCTCAGATAGTGATACACCAGGTGGCGCCTTATGCCAGCAACCAGATTTCATTGCAGACATAACCGCTTGTAGCACTGGATCTGTTGCGGTTGCAGATTTTACCTCAGACAATGTTACAGCTTTTGGTACTGCATTTCTTGTAATAAAACAAATGTGGTCTTCAGACTCGATTTCATAATTGTGAGATTCCAAGTCTCCTACTGGGTGTCTCGAAGCATAATCTGCTGGGTTTGAAGCACCAGGGCGATATTCTACTGTGAATCGGTACTGCTGTAGCTCCATGAGCCAACGTTCTATCCTGGCGGACGGTTTAGAGGTGGGGTTGTTAAACATGGAAACCAGAGGTTGATGGTCTGTGATTACTTTAAATTCCCCTCCATAGATGAACAAGTGAAAGCCCTTTACAGCCCAGTAAACTGACAAAGCTTCACGATCAATCTGTGGATATCTAGCTTGAGTTGGTGTCAGTGGAGAACTGGCATAATGCAAAGGTGTCATTTCATTAGTCGAAACATCTTTCTGGGTCAGGACAGCACCTAGACCAATGGGACTACCATCGACAAAGATGGAAGTAGGTTTCTTTGGATCAAAGTATCCAAGGGTAGTCTTGGTAGATAGTGCCGCTTTTAGGCGTTCAAATGATGACTGTTCCTCCTCAGTCCACTGCCACTTCACTCCATTACAGGTCAGCTGTCGAAGAGGTCTGGTGATTAGTGCAAAGTTCTTGATGAACCTAGAGCAGAATGCAGCCGAGCTAAGGAGGCTTCGTACTTCAGATACATTGGTTGGTGGCACAACATTTTGAAGAGCTTCAACTTTTTTAGGATCAGGTGACATGCCCTTTTCAGAGAACACATGGCCAAAGAAGAGCATAGTGGGAACTCGAAACTGACACTTGAGTAAGTTTATTGTCAGACCACTCTCCTGGAGTTGACGGAACACTTGTCTCAGATGTTGGTCATGAGTGTCCTTGTCTGCGTCCCCAACATAGATGTCATCACTGATGTTCTTGACGCAGGGTATGCCACGGATTGCATCACCCACCTTCTTTTGGAAGATTTCTGCTGCGCGCGAGAGGCCAAAATTGAGACGTTTGTATTGGAACAGTCCAACGTGTGTAGAAAACGTGCTCAGTGCTCTCGAGTCGGGGTGCAATGGGATCTGATGGTACCCTTGATTTAAGTCGATCTTACTAAACACTTTACAACCGTTCAAGTCCGATACTACATCATCGATGGTGGGTATGATGTGTCGCTCCCTGATGATAGCTTTGTTTAATGAACGCATGTCTACACAAATTCTAATCTCGTTCGGTTTATTCGGCTTGGGCACAACAGCAGTTGGCGATACCCAAGGGGTGGGACCTTCTACGCGTTCAATGATGTCATCATTTTCAAGCTGTTTGAGTTTTTCCTCCACCTGTTTTCTTACATGAAAAGGGACTCGGCGATGTGGCTGTGCCACGGGTTTGACAGATTCATCTACATGTATACGTGCTGGTTCACCTTTGTACTTGCCCATTCCACTGGTTAGATTAGGAAATTCCTTGAGAAAATCTGGGGCATCAGGTGGCAGGTTAACGGGAGGTTCGACCGTACTAACAGCTTTAATAAGATTTAATGTTTGTGAGGTTGTCCAGCTAAGTATGGAGCTTGATGAACCCTTTGCGACATAGAATGTTTCCACGGATGTACAGCTACCACTGGTGACAGTAGCTCGGAACTTTCCACACAGGGTTAGTGGCTTATCAGACATGTATGGATACACTTTGGCACTTGTTTCAGCCAGTTGTGGCTTTGATTTAAAGCCATCAAAGTCTTTCTTGCTTAAGATATTCACGGTTGCTCCTGAATCTGCCATTATGCGGATAGGTGTGTTCATGATCGTGACCTGAAAGATAGGCTTGCCAGCTTGGTGTCCCTGTGCACCAATGTTAAAGGTATACTCTTCGCTGTTGTCACTATCAACACCAGCTAGAGATGACATTTCACTACTCGGAGACTCTTCCACATCTGCAGACCTGGCATGGTGTTTACCTTTTGACGGTTTCTTTGGGTGCGAAGATTTGGACCGATTATTGGGTTTGCCACGACAAACTTTGGAGAAATGGTTCATTTTGCCACAGTTCAAACACTTTTTACCTTGAGCAGGGCAAGTTCCTTGATGTGGGTAATTTCCACCACATAAACCACACCTGTTGATACGCAATCCAGACTTTGGTAGACCACGAGAATTCTCTTTCTGCTGAACGTCGGTTGCTTTATTTCTACCATAGCCCACTGCGTTGGATTGCTGTTTCTCCATCTCAGTGGTCTGTTCGTCGGCGGTTTCCATGGCGCGAGCTACTTTCAATAAGTTCTCAAGATTGAGGCTCTGTTCGATTGCTTTACGTCTCAGGCGAAGCGATGAGGTTCCTTGAATAATCTGCCGCTTAATTTCCAGTTCGGGATCGGCGAATTGACACTTGCGTGCTAACAGCTGGAGACGTGTGTAAAACTCGGTAATGTTTTCACCAGACTTTTGCGTTTCCTGACGAAAGGCATAGACGTGATAATCCACACACTTTTGAGGCTCAAAATGATCAGCAAGAGCCTTTACGGCAGTCTTGTATTCGTCACTTCCTTCCGGCGGTTCTGGAACGGTAAGGGTGTCAAACACATCACAGGTTTCTTCTCCTACGTAATGCAACAACATGGCTTTCTTTTGAGATGCTCGGGTAATGTTCATTGCTGTAAACATGTTGTCCAAACGCTTGACATACTTCTCAAAGCGAACGGGTACTGTATCTCTTGGTTGAAGATCAAACTCAGGAAAGGTCGGTAGGTTAATTGCCATTGCAGAGGCTGTTGAAGGCTGCGAAGGCGAAGTGGTTGATGAAGAATCTGCAGGCATTGAAAACAAGGTTGATCGGTAGGATTTTCCGGTTGATTTAACACTTTAAACGCAAAGATTTCCGTCTTCGATTACTTGCATCCCATCCTCGTCGCCATTTGTGTTGTTTTGAATGGATTTCAAAACAAGATGCAAACGATTAACAACGATTTAATAAACAGTTGTAAGAAGACGTGTTACAGCATCGGTGGACGCCATGATCGTTCTCCTACATATACCCCATAGTTCCTAGCGAACATCCGGTATCGATAACTTCCGGTTTACATGAACATTACAATTATACACTGACTAATAACTATAATTAGCATACCTACCTCATTATGTTGAAGAGCCCACTTGAGTAACACTTGAGCTGTTGACTTGTTGTATGTTGTAGCTATACTTCTGACTGGTGCCTCATCTAACAGCTAAAGAGATCGTAGTACTTTGGTTCATTGTGCAATCTTGCTTTTTTGCCTGCATTAAAATTGTCTTGCACAGTCTTCCTCAAATTTTCCCCTAAAAACCAAACAACAACGAAAACAACCCCCAAGAACTCGAAAAAAAAGGGGATTTCCTACTTGTCATTTGGGCAAGCAGCTGTCACATTTTGCTTGTTCGGGGCCACTTCTTGCTCGTCTTAGTTAATGATTTTGTTAGAGGATGACTTGCCTATACCCATGCTCACTGGGCGAGTGGCCTTTTATAGTTACTTGCCCTGAAAGAAAATATACTTGTCCCGAACTGCCGGACAGGACTTTTATCGAGCCCTGTTTCCCCTCCCTCCATAAAAAAAAAAACTCAATACAGTTTATCTTGTAATAAGCAGAGCACTTCGCATTCACAGGACACAAGCAACAGTAAGTCCAAACTTTTCTTCTGAATTGTTTTTCTGTAAAATAAATGGGTCTTCAGGTCTGTAGACACCTCCTATAAAGTGGACACATACAAGGGACCCATAATGATAGAGTTTTCACTGTAAATAATGACTACTGAGGTGCAAGATGGCTTACCATGCTCCACATTAGAGATTACAGGTTACCACATGTAGGTAAATGAGATTGTTGTCCATACAAGTCATAAAGACACCGCTGGTCCTAGCACTATATTGGACGTGTGACATGAACCTGGTAAGGGAGCGGTCATTAACTATTGGGGGGGGGGGGGGGGGCGCTGGTAAATTTTGGGGGGCTAAAATTTTCTGGGCCCGCATTTGAGGGCTGCAATTTCTGGGCGCCTTTGGGCGATGTGCGTGTACTATTTAATTGGGTTTGTGCTACTGAAATATTAAGCAGTGCTTGAAATACGATGGCCGTGCAAGTAATATTAACAGAATTGCATACTCAAAGCTGAATCGCACGGTTAAAAAGCACTTTGATTAGCTGGCAATGAGCAGTGACTTCACGCGGAATCGCTTCCAATTTGCTTGACTTTGAAATGGCTTTGAAAACAGCGCACGGTTTTAGTTTGGCTTTCATTTTGACTAATCAACGTCATCGTCATGTGATTTTCCTGTATTATAATACATCTGAATGGCAGATAATTTCATGAAAGCCCATCTTAAAACGATCCGCAATTAAAAGTGCACGGATAGTTGATATGTTATGTAAACTTAAAATGTATTTTTCATGTTATGACTGGTACTCGATCTGTATTTTTTTTTTAACTCATAGTGATCCAGTTTATACTAATCCTTCTTTTACAAAACTCAGTCAGTCGTAGTAACAGGAACAGAATGTTTTTCTTTTTCAACAAATGCAACATAGTTTTTTATATGTACAGTATACAAATTAAATGTACAGTGAAGATGTAACGATTAGTCAATAGGCTGATAGTAAGGAGCGCATTTGAATGACGTTCCAGTAGAGGCCAGAGTCATCTGAACTGCCACTGTCGTATATATGCGTCCATTGCAGTGCCCGAGTGAATATCAAAGGCACTTCCTGATTCCTCCTTCTGACATTGTTCAGTGGCATCGCATCATCATCGGCCCCGCCATCACTTTTTATTTACCAATTAAGTTTTTTCTTTTTGTCAGTTTTTTGTTAGTTCAATAACCCCACAACAGTTCAATAACCACACCAGTAGTTTGAAACGTGCGGAAAGAGAGTCAAAACAGGGTTTCATCCACCGCTAACCGTTATGTTTTCTGCTATATCAACGCGCGCTCTGTCGATTTATTTAGTATTCGAATTTTTCTCCGGACCAAGTTAGCTTTCCATTTTCAGCGCTTACTCTCTTTTCAGGTCTGTTCACTGTGCCCCTGATGGGAATGACAGACCTTCTGAGCAGACTAGAACTTCTTAATTAACATCAATCTATGTTTCTGTCTATATCAGTGAGCTCACTAAAACTTTATAACAATGTACCATAGCTATATGTAAATTTAGTTCTTGTATCGTTGCTGAATGAGTATTTATCACTTACTTAAAAAATATCTAGAACGTAGCTGTGGCTTTTTTTTTTCGCAGCTACATGTAGTTTACGCTCAATGAACTAATGTGTGGTCATTGAACTACTGGTGTGGTTATGGAACTGTTCGGTGGTTATTGAACTGTTTTGTGGTTATTGAACTAACAAAAACAAAAAATTGGGTTTTGTAAATATTGAGTGCTAACACTTTTTTTTATTCCAATGAAAAAATAGACTCAAAGTTAATTACGCTCATATGGATTTTCACGATGGAACATTTGAATACTCAAAATGTTATTACAGGGGAGGGTTACAAATTTTGGGGCACACATTTTTGGAGGGGGCAGGATATATGGGCTGTTAACCTGAGAAGGGCTTAAATTTTTGGGCCCTCGCTTTTGAAATAATACCGGCCCTCCTCCCCAATAGTTAATGCCGCTCCCTAAAGGCCTACAATACTCATCACGAATCGCTGAAACAGGAACCGTTTCCTCTTGAATTTTCTCGAAACTTTCTTACATTCACTCTCCACTCCTTTGTTCTCACTCAAATGCTCCCATCTCCTTCCCCAGTGTTAAGCCATGCGTATTTTGGAGCACTGAGACGACTATAATACCCAAATCAACATTGGGGAAGGAGAAATGCATACAAGTGTTTCAAGATTTTTGACGAGTATTATAGCTCAGTGTCTATTGAAAAAAAAAAAGGCTTGAAACCATTGTCCAGTGTCCAAGTAAGTAATTTTCATGCTTACAGTGTACTTGACTGATAGGCCAAGGTCTAGTCAAGTCATCTTCTAACTACATCAAAAACTTAGACAAGGATGCAATGGTCCTGGGCAGGCAAATTTGAGAGCCGCTTGTTCTATAAACATGCTGTAAATTAAGATTTTTCAAGTCCTCTCCTAGCTCATTTGGTGAGTGTCCATACACTTCCAAAAGCCATAAGGTATGATTTCAGTTAAATGCAATGAATCTCTCAACTACATGTGTTGGTCCCATACTAGAAACCCACTGAATCGAAGACTTCATCTTGGTTGTAACATACCTTTCCTTGGCCTAATGAGGTATAGGCTTGTAGCAAAATTCCTTTTCTTTGGCAGTACTTAAGCAACCCTTTCTGGAAAAGACTTGGGTGAAACTCTACCTACAGTTTAAAACACTTGAGTTGTTAAATAGAGAATAATAACGGCTGCACAGGACTACCAGTATAGAAGTTATCTATGATTGTCAAATCAATAAACTGTGACTGAATGCAGAGAAAGAACAAGCTATCAATTTAAACATAAGGAGAAAAACTGTACTGGGCATTGCATTTTTCTTGGAAGTTAATGTAGACAATAATTATCATGCTTAATTCTTTAATAGACTGAAATTAAAACAAAAAACACAAACGTGTAAAGAAAGTACACATACCACGATACGTACCCAGAGATTCTCTGAATGTTGCCTTTAAAAATTTTGAAGTTGCCAACAATTATATTTTGTAATGCATTAACAGTTTCAGTTTCAGTGACTTAATAAATGTAAGAAATTGCCCCTTTATGAATGAATGTTGCTCTTTGAATAAAAGCTGTTCTCAGGCTACTGAAGTCCTATACCACCAGATTATACAAAGAAGCAAACAGACACTTCTGTACAAAAGAGAAGAAACATTATAACTAACGTCACCTGCAGCACAGCAGGAACAACAGTAGCATACTGTAACATCTCGTCCAAGTGGGCAACTGTGTAGTTTGATACACAGATACTTCTGAGTAAACCTGAAGGAAACCCATGCAGAATGAGCTCATCACATTGACTTACTTTTACTTTATAGACCAACTTTTTTTTACAGGGGCTGGGGGGTGGGGGATTATTTTAAGGGTGTCTGAAATCCATGCGGGTTTTCTGAGTTGTGAATAGACCCTTCCACCACAAGTGCGCGTTGGATGTGAGATGGTAGACAGCCAATTTATTGTATGTATAGGTCAGTGTTCCAGATAAGAGACGGGTCTCGGGTCAATGACCTGACAAAATTAAAGACGGCTTCCTGACCCAACAAATGAAATATAAAATTCATGTTAACTTAAATACACATGTATATAATGAAACATTAGCTTGTGGTCTGGGTGACCCCTCAGATGGTCTACATGACCCCTCGCTTGAAAGAACTAACTGGAACACTGATAGGTTAACTGCTAAGGGTTTGAAACCCTGACCCGGTTTAGGAGAAAGAACCAAATGCTTCCTGTCTTGTTTTTAAGTCACTTATTGCAATTGTGATTGTTCCAAAAACGACGTTAAGAGAATGCAACAAACTCTTGAGTGCCCTGTACTGTAGGAGAATGTAACAAACTCCTGGGGGTCCGGTGCAGCCAAGTGGTGATCTTTTTTGTTGTTCATGTCACTTGTTTGCCTTTTCATCACTTTCTTTAATTCAAAGAGGTTGCATGGTGACTGATGACCTGATATTTTATATATAGTTTGCATAATTTTGCAAGACAAATGTTTATCAACCAGCATGTTTAGTGTTAGCACATGTGGAATTTAATCGTTACTTTTGAACTGTTGTAGTTTTACAAATTGCATTCATTTCAAATTTTTGAGCTATCATCAAATTTACTCTGTGGTACTGTGGCATGTTCGTGCACATCAATCGAAAGATAGTCTTACCTGGAACGCACGCTATAATCTACGATTGCTAATAGTTTTAGCACTGCATGGTCATTCCGACTGTTAATCAAGTATTCACTCAATGAATTATACCGCTTCTTTCTCCTCAACATGTGCATGACAAACATTTTGAAGGCATAACAACCCCACCCCCTTCCAAGTTGTCTTTCTCATAAGTACCTTTAAACTCCTCACAATAGATGAGGGTGGGGGAGGTGCCTGAGAAGCTGGTGGAGCCCACAACTGCAGCCGAGAGAAGTGGGTAACCATGACAACCCTGTGAGGGGCATCCACCCAGGCACCGTCACACTGCTAACCAGTGGAAACTAAATATACTTACCAAAGGGAGGGCTGGGAAGGGAGCTGACTTAAAGCGAACGTGTTCATGTAACACAACACGAGCGAAATGAGATGACCTCCACACGATGGCATTAAAATCCCAGATACCCAAGCGAAATGCCCATGGTTGCGCCCGGTGAATTCTAGGGAAAGACAGCTGGCAAGCATTGTCTCGACTTTAACTTTGCCTAAATTGCATTCAGCCACATAAATCATATGAGTGAGTAGTCTGCGTGGCAGGCGCTTTTATTTAACATGGGTGCAAGAAAGAACGCGAATCAACGCGAGTGAAATTTGTAGCCGCAGTGTCTGATCACTGGCAAATTCGTTTTAAAAGTGAGAAGGTAAGAGGACATAGGGAAAAAGACATAGTGAGGAGACAGATTCTTTAAATACCTTTCTCCCCACTTACTTATTTAGTTATCTTAAAATTTGTGAAAAACATGCTCTCTTACCCCCTGACACCTTCAGGCAATTCCTACAGAATTACTGTTGTATTTTTTTTTAGTTAAAAGTAAGTAGTTAGTCAATAATACTTAAAGCATGTTACTCCGCTTTTTACAGATATAGAATCTCCCAATAAAGCACTTTAGACGTGCCATCATGAATGGTTAATTTTTCTCTTTCCCTTCTGGAGATGTCTGGCTCCACAAGGCTGTAGCTATCGCCCACAAATGTTACCCATAATTTGTTGCAGGCCTCTTAAGGGTTTAACGTTAATTAAATCTCTTTTTCGTAATGATTATATTGCAGATGAATGACACGGTCATCACTTTTCTAGTCGGAGGTTTCCACACATAAAATACATAAATCATTTGTAAATTTTTATTACTGTTAAACAGAAAGATGTTAAAAGTTCCAATGTCTCCCTTTTTTTTTTCGCTGAGATAGAATCGTAATTGACTGGTTGGTGTAGATTACCAAGTTTACCGAGTTTTTCTTACAATTCTCGAATAAACGCCGCATTCTTCTGATTGGGTGCGGCGTTTATTGGTAATTTTAGTTCCTAAATTGCGAAGTTTAATAGGGTAAATAGTGTTTACCTAGCATTTGGAACTTTAAGGACGATAATGTCTCAAGTTATTTCCTGATTTCTTTCCTTTTCTCAGCCTAGCTAGAATACAGTCAAACCTGCATTAGGCAAACCTCTATTAAACGGTTACCTTCTAGTAAGCGGTCACATTACCAAAGACCGTCAAGACCCGAAAATCATTTCCCTGATAACTGTAAAACTGACCTGTATTAAGTAGTCACCTCAATGTAATTAAGCGGGTTTTTCACTTCACTTATCTAGGTATAGTTTTTGATGACCGCCTTAGCTGGAACGAGCAAATAAAGTACCTAATTTCGAAGGCGGGAAAACGCGTAGGAATGCTCGGCAGGCTTCGCAGAAGCCTCACTAGAGAGAGTGCAAATGTAGTGTACTGTAGTCTAATTAGGCCAATTTTAGAATACTGTGTAAGTGTGTGGGGCTGTTGCGGGGAAGGTCGTAAACAAGACCTTGAAGCCCTCCAAAACCGGACTGCTAGGATAGTGGCTTGTACTGTGCGCAGCAAGCAGGCATTGGACGTTCTGAAATGGCCCACCTTGGAGGAGCGCCGACGTCAATCTGTTTTTAAACTCGTTAAGAAATGCCTGCAAGGTCAATGTCCCCAGTATTTTAAACAATATTTTAAACGTTATAATAAAATCCATGCGCGCGCTTCTAGACAAAGCAACCTCTTACATCCGCCTGCTGTGAGAACTGAAATTGCAAAAAGATCCTTCTATTATTATGGTTGCACTCTTTTTAACGAATTATCTTAATGATATTTCGTGTTTTACATCTTTTAATCTTTTAATTGAAAATAGTTTTCTATTTATATTATTACCTGTATTAGTGTAATGTTTATATGTTTAGTGTGTTTTTGTGCGTTGTTGCTCAGGGCTCCCATTGATAACAGACAGCTTTTTGCGTCTGAAGGGGCTACCCTGAGCGGTATAAATTAATAAAGGTTCTTCTTCTTCTTCTTCTATTAAGCAATCGTACTCACCTTTTCCGTGGGCCAAACGAATTACTTTTTGTCGTCTTCAGCTCTATTTAACGGTCACTATGACAACTAATGCAACGGATATAACGTGCACGGTGTTAAGTGGTCTTTTACTTCCTTTCTTTTCACACAAGAATATGTAGAGACACTTGAGGTCGATTTGTCTTGGAATAGATATTTCGCCCTTTCATCATGTTCATTTTCTTGAGTATTCGTGGGTTTGTTAAACCTGTATTAAGCGGTCTGTAGGCCTGCATTCCCGAAGGCTGACCATAAGTTGTTGATATTAGTTTTTTATCCACCAAACATTTTTTCGTCTTGTAGTGATGACTTGGTGTTTGTATTACCTGACGAAACATCCTGAGATCCAAGAGAAAGTTTACAAGGAACTTGAAGACGTCCTGGGAGATGAGGACATCAAACCACAAGTTGCCTCTCAACTGAAGTAAAACTACTAAATGTCTCCATTCAGCCACTGATTAGTCCCCTTCTGCAGTCGTCTCTATTTGGATCGCACGTGGAGGACGCGCGGGACGCGAGAAGCGTGAGCGAAGGGAGCGCGAGGGGTAATAAGAAGGCCATCCTTCCCATCACCCCTTGCGCTCCCCTTGACAGAAGACTAAAAGACGACCGGGGACGAGTCAGATTTATCATCATTAATTTCACTGGCGATTCAATTGGTGACAACATTAAATTAGAATTATTAATTTACTTGCATTACTGGAGCTCGACATAGGCTTACAAGTGGGTCATTTGGGATTTTGTGTCGCATTTTAATCACAGTCGTTTGTTATATTGTAGGTTCTGAAACAAAAGACCCGGATATAAAAACCCTTCATTTTCGGCAACAGTTTTAAATAGGCTCCTTGGTACAAGACAAAGTGGACACTGGTTCTTGTATAATGTGGTTATTTAGTGCACTTTCAGTTTGCCGGTGATTTGTTTTACGCAGGTGATTTGTTCAGTGTACGATGATGTCCTACATCATACAGCGCATGCTCTGTAAGGGATGCTATCGTTTCCATCGTTTAAACATTTTCGTGTGGACGCAAATTTTGTCGAAAACGAAGAAAAAGGCTTCGCTTTTAAAAGTATTCTTAGACGTGTTGACAGGGCCTAAGTCTGTTTCACTCATAAATTTTATTGCAGGTATACTCGTTAAGTGATAGATGAGACTCTCCGTTGTTCAGTCTTGGCGCCTTGGGGGAGGGGGGGGGGGGGGGTGAGAATTCATGAATACGATCTTCAAGTGGGCGAGTTTGTAATTCCAAAAGAGGTACAGTTAGCCTTCTGACCCAGTTGTTGTCCTAATACGTCCGCTCCAGAAATGTCTGTTAACTAGGAACCATCCTTTTAAAGCACTATTCTTTTTTTGGATCGTTTTAATGCACGGCCCGCTTTATCGGCATGGTAGTTTGCTAGCTTTCTTAGGCGACTATTATCCAATCACAGCTCTTCAGGCCACCCAAACAACTGGATAAATTCATTTCTAAAAATTGGTTTCCAGTCGCCTTTGAGTTTCTTTAGTAGTAAATAGGCTTAAAGACTTAAGTCGAAAGTGGCGGTTTGTACGATTTGTCAGTGAGTGTTGCAAGTGGATTGAAACTACCACTGTGATTAAACAAGAAGCCAGTTTAATGACTCTAATGAACCTTAGAAGAAAATGAAAGCTCAAATAAATTTAAAAATATATTTTTCCTTGTGTATCTCCGCAGACGCCAATTCTTCTTCCCTTTGGAATTGTTCTTCAAGATCCAGAGTTGTGGCCAGAGCTCAAAAGGTAAAACATTTCGGAATTTTCCCAGTTTGCCAACAGTCAAGCAGTCTCTTACGTTGTTGAAAGTTACTGTGACTAGTTTTAGCCTTCGAGTTATTAAAATAAAATATTAAAATAACTCGAAGGTTCTAGACGAAAAGGTGGACTGCAACTACGTTTAGGTAATTTTAATCGCCGAGCTTATTTTACCACAAATGAATGAACGGGTCTAGTTTCAAAAGAACGTCTTTTGGTGCTGCATCTGTGGGGTAGGGAGGGGGGGAATTTGGGGTGAAATGAGTGTTAAAAAGGCAACAAAAAGCTGATGTTTCAAATGGTAGCACTCTTTGCCATATGGGACATACCCGGGTGGCAAAAAAGATTCCTGCCACTTTTCAACCATTCTTGAGTAAATCCTTAGTGACAACTAAGTTACTCGGTTTTTTCCCCACGATATATCCAGTTTCTTCAAGTTCTGATTGTTATTTTTTGTTCTTGTGATCAGGGGAAGGGGCAGGGTACTTCATTTTTCTGTTAGTTAGTTTACATTTTTGAATTTTGTTCCAGTGGTTGACCCATGTAACCTTATCTGGAGCGTGATATTATCTTTAAACAGATAGAGGTTTTATTCCGTTTAGACAGGGTCTTGTAACAACATTTGTAAGTAAGACTGAATTGTTGACGCATGGGTAGACCAATTCTTTGCCACGTACCCTAACTGCAGAAAGTGAGATAACTTTTGCCAGTAAAGAAAAATGACACCCTGTAATATTTTTCAGGTTTGATCCTGATCGTTTCAGTCCAGAGAACATTAAAGAGCTTCCAAGCCTCGCTTACCAACCGTTTGGGTTTGCTGGTAAACGTAAATGTCCCGGATGGAGGTTCTCAATCGCTGAAGGGCTCGTGTTTCTTGCTGTCCTCATTAAACGGTTCAAGTTTCATCTCGTAGAGGGACAACAGGTCAAACCGGTTCATGGACTGGTCACCTCACCAGCCGAGGAAATCTGGGTTACAGTAACAAAGAGATTAATAGAAAACTAGTCGGTGCTCCAGACGTGTTTCATCTAAAGCCTTTTCGGTAGCGAGCGCGGCAATGTTTGTCTCTAATGGGAAAGTAGGGGTGGGGGAGGGGGTTCGGGTCTGTGAGCAGACTTATTGTAAAAGATGACCCCAAGACTCGATACAACAAAATTGCAGCGAATATTCACCGTCACCCCCTGCACCCGCCCCTATGGATTCTCCATCATTTCATAGGCAGGCCTGCGAGAGGCAAGTGCGAGGTACATTAAGTAGAAACAGCAAGCAGGAGTTATGTCCCTTCGTCTGTCTTCAGATTCCCAAATGGGCAGCTTCCACGCGGGCTGAAGATATAAAGCTTAAGAAGTTACCATTTTTTTTACAAGGCTAAGATTGTTTTGAAATATCAATATCAAAGGTCTAACATGATGCACTTTTTTTAAAATCGTCAGCATATCACATTAAGAAAGGGTCTAAGTTGACGCACATGTCAAGTACTGTCTCAGTTCTTGCAATTGCTTGTAGCTTGCAATGCTGGCCTTCAGGAGCGGAAATTTATTACAGTCATTGTTAGGGGAAAAAAAAACCGTTATTTAGGTGTAGGTGCTATAATACCAGTAGGGGCGATAACCTGTCTCAGTGTCTCGGACACAATTTACTAATCTCAGCTGACAGTTGCTCAAAGAATCTCAGCTATCAGTTAAAAAACTTATCGTTTCTCAGCTAACAGTTAACGTTTTGGCCAATCCTCAGCTATCAGCTAACCCCATCCACACCCTCTGAAGTGGCGTATCTCGCGATCAACCTACGTCGTCGGTCTTGCAGTTTCTAACAGAATTTGCTTATAAAGAACTTTGAACGAAAAGGAAAATTTAAATGAAATTAATTGCCATTGCGTAAAGCGAGCACTCCTTCGTTGTTTAATAACAATACTATATTACAGTTATGCATGTTCTTAGTTTGTCTTGAACAAGTTATCTTTCTGATGATAAATAGACGTTTTTACTCGGAAATGATGGACAAGATTGTTGAACGGTAATGATTTAAGAGGCGCTGCTGCGTGATGGCTACTTCTATCAATGTGAAAGAGCAATTCAACAAAACACATATATTCCTGGATTATATTTTAATATTTCCCTAAAACAGTTTTATAACACATTAACTATTTCTTCTATACGTAATTATGAATATTGTAATTCCTCTTTAATCTTTTTTACTTTTCTCATAATGTGTGCCAGAGTTACTCATTTTAATAGAGTGGAATGTTTGGTTTCTATAGAGGATAAAAGTTTAACGTATTTTTGATACTTTGGTTGAAGTCCCCTCGTTCATATGCTGCAGGACCAAGGACCTGGCCATGCCGGCCTGCAACCCTAACCGTGTTACTTCGGCCAAAGTATGTGTTGTCTGCGTACACGTGATGTTCAGAAGGATTGCCATTGGTCAGCCAAATGCAAGGGTAATCAGTCGGATTACTGACACCAATGATCTCAAATTCATTGACAGAAAATTTGATGTTCTCATCTCTTCCAACATTGTGATGAGGCTCGTGGTATCTCAAACCACTTGTTGAATTGTTTAGGTTGGTTTGCATTCTGAGGTGATTTCCGCAGACTACAACGTTCTTGAGACCTACATAAATACAGGCCTTTTTTCTTTTGTTGTCGTGCGAATACAGCAGAATTCCGGTGTCGTCAACGTAATTCCGAACAAGCCAAAGATTTTGGCCATTTCGAGCTTTAATGCCACCCGATGCATTCGCAGGCCAACCTCTGACGTAGTTGCTTATTACTGTTATGTTGTCGAACCCGTTGAGGTATATGGCGTGGTCTCTATGTCGTCCAGTATTGGGACTTCTCTTGAAAACGTTTTTCTCGATTTGCATTCCTTCGTCGCAATGTTCATAGAGACAACTTTTAAAGTAGCCTTGGTCATCTTGAAGATGGTAATGAGTTTTAAGGAATTCTAATTTACTTTTTTGACCCGACCAGTATCTTTTTGGCTCAACTTGGTCGGACAACCAGTGCATATCCTGACTTAATTTGAGACCACACAAGTTGTTATCTAGTGTTATGTATCGGTCAAATCGAAGCTTCAACATGCCCCCCCGGGCAACACCCCGGGCATTTGACTTTTTTGAAAATTATTGTTCAAATTCCCCCTACCCGGGCCAAAATGCCGTTCAAATGCCCCACACTGGGGTTCATTCAGGTGATCAAATGCCCCCACCCCGAGGACAGTTCACAGGCACAAAATTGACAGAAGGACGGCGGAAACGCCTTCAGTTGTCGAACAAAATCTTTCTAAATATAACAAAAACTGAGAAACACTGCTAGCGTATTTACTACGAACGAAAGTCTCGTGCAAAGCGGCGGAAATCGCTGCTACAAGGTCACTGAATGCTCAGCTTTTCTTCGTCATGCAACATACAAAGCGTTCTATAAAAAAGATCCCACCTATTGAGATTACTACATCATGACCATTTCACTGACATGCATCATCGCTCACCTTATTAATTAACATACTTGCAGTAAGTCAAAGTAGTTGACCTGAGCTTTTTATTTTACCGTATTTATTCGAATAAGCGCCCAACCTCGAATTAGCGCCCACCTCGAATAAGCGCCCGTCCTAAAGGCAGGAAAAGTTAATAAGCGCCCAGCCTCGAATAAGCGTCCACCCCCTCCACCTCCCAATCAAACTCAAATAAGCGCTCACCCCTACCCCACCCACTTGAGTGAATAAATTCTAATAAGAGACTTCGCTAAGGACGGAGTTTTCTTCAGAGTATTTTACAGAAACCTTGCTTTGTTACTTCTTCGCGTTTTGTTATTAGCATTTATTGTTTTCTTGCAAAATCAACACACTTGACTTGCTGAAAATGGTGAAAATTTAATAAGCGCCCAGCCTCGAATAAGCGCCCACTCTCAAGGTACAAAAATTTAATAAGCGCCCAGGGCGGTTAATCGAATAAATACGGTATTCTATTTTATGTTGTTGTATTGAATCGCCGGTATAGGTATTGTATTTCATTGTAAACACAACAATAAAATACATTCATACATTCAAAGCCTGAATCCAATATTAAAAATTTTAAAATTTAAATACTTCAAATAAGCCACAAAGCTTGTTTAAACCCTTTCCTCGTAACCAATTGGCCACAAAGGCACAATCTTTCCACGAAAATCCTCTAACAACGCGTCCCCCATAGCTCGCCACGCCAAAGATTTTACATGAAATCGAGAGTGCAGTTCAAATTCCCCACCCCTAAAGCATGGGGATCAAATTCCCCAGCCCCTGGAAGACTCTGATAATCAAATTCCCTCCTCCCCGGGACGGCAAAGGTGTCAAATGCCCGGGGTATGCCCGGGGGGGCATGTTGAAGCTTCGATTTGACCGATACATTACATTCACGGTATGGGCGAAACTGATGGCAACCCCATAAGCATGTGAATCGCGCATAAAAACGTTTTTGGTAACACGGCCTTGTCTAAGATTAACCATTTTCAACTGTTTCTTCAAAGCATTGCTTGCTGTTCCTGGATTTTGCGATGAAAATAATACGCAACCCTCTATTGTGATATTGTTTGTAGATCGACCTTCAATTTCTACATGAATTCCGTCAAAATACAGATACTTTAGTGAAACATGTGTTACCGGAGAAGCATTGTGTATTTTTATGGCATATGCATCCCTGGCTTTAATAACTGCGATACCACTCTGTGTTCTGTTAAGTTCCACAGAGTCGGCGATGGCGATATCACCGTTGACCTGGTACACACCAGGAGGGAAGAAAACCTTTTTGATGGTGGAAATCGCAGCCTGGTTTACTATTACCTGAATCGCAGACTTGTCGTCAGTTATTCCATCTCCGACAGCGGCAGTTAGGCAACCGCCAGGTTGCTTCACAGTTGTCATTCCAGTACGTACCCTGTTCGGTGTCCCTGTCAGATAGTTTTGCGGAGCTAAGAGATGGAAGAATTAAGCAAATCAAGCTTATAAGTCCGTTACGAGAAATGCTGTTGTTCGGCTGGCTTTCACATTTGATTCGATTCACAGTACACCACAGGAGCAATTAATATTTCAAACACTCTACAACTTTATGAGAAAGCCAGAAGTTTAAAATTACCCTATCGAGCTCTATGAATGACTGATTACGTTGGTTTAACTCTTAAAGAAAATCAGTCGAAAAAATCTTCTGTTCTCAGTTTTGCTAGGCAAGTGTCTAAGATTCTTGCTTTGAAATAGTTGGTTATAAGCAGTATTTCCTTCAGGTACATTTACATCATTTACATTCAATAACAAAAATCCTCCCGTTAATGAGCCTTACGTACGTGCTGATTGCTTTTTGATAATGATTTTCCGTTCTCTCTTGTGATTAACTGAAGACGTTCTCTGTTTGTGGTGTCTACCAAAGGGCCCTCTGGCAGAAACATTCTCCATCCTTCAGTAAGGAGAAAATATGACTGAGTCAGGATCATAGGGGCTTTCTCTCGTCTCTATTTATTTCGTTCCTGTCAACACTTACCCAAAGAAGGAAGATAATTCCCACAAACAGTACTACCTCGGGTCCTTTTATTTTGTGAAAACTCTTAGCTTGACAAACATCTTTCAGAGAATCGTGTCTGTAACAACTGAAGACAAGTTACCACCTGATATGATATGAGATGAAAACTGTGTTTGTTACATAGTAACCACTGACGAAACTGAAAATGATGTAAGTTTTACTTATTCGTAGTGACATATATGAGCTCAGTTCCCCAGGTTAACCATGAATTGGTCATAAAGTCACGTAATCTAGACCCCACATGCACCGGTGTATGTCGGTGGCCATCAGATTTTTCCTTTACCCATTTATCACATTCTCCTGCTCAAATAAAGAGTTCAGAGAGTCAAGAAATAGCTGAGGGCCTCCTTACGATTTGAATAACTCGAGTTCCTCGCACGGTGTTACATATTTACAGCCTATCTTTGGATCGATCTACGTAGATCTTCATGCTGTCGCTTTGCATCAAGCACAGCGCGCGTTTACGAACTGTATATATACCTCATTCGTAAAGGAAACGTCTTCCCTCGATAGAGAGCGAACGAAGCTGTTCAATCTCGTTTGATATGGAAGGTTTTCAATACTCCTCTGTACAGTCCAAGCTCTTGAGCCACCTTTCGATATTTTTCTGTCGCAGTCTTCTAATTAGTTAGGATCGAAGATCATAGCTTTTTCGCTTAAAGTACCCTATGAAAGTACTTTTAATTAAAAATTTGATGTTGTGACGCTATCAAACCCGAGTTTCTTAGTTTAAAAGATACATGTGTGAAGCTACAAGAAATATTGCTGAATTCTTGTTAAACATCGTAAATCAAAGTAGGACAACCGTCCAGACATCTGCTGACTGATTACAATTACAAATCACATTTTAAATTGTACTCGCACAGGTTTAGTTACAGGTTTTAAAGAAAACGTCTTATCGTAATTTTTCTTGAACGAAAAACTGTGATTCTTCAATGAAGACTCAAGAAACCGATTCATTTTCTCTATTTTAAACTGGATATATAAGATTCAGCACAGTTCCTTCAAATATGTCAAAATCTATTTTCATCGAAATAATTATTTGATTAACGCAGCAGTGTACCTGGTGAATTTACAGGTCTGAATCCACGTTTCCGTCTGGTAGACTAGGACGCATCCCTGGAGACCCAGGGGCAGTCAGTCGGGTCGGGAGAAAGGGGGCGACGATAGTTTTCAAGTAATATATCAAACATGAGATGCAGTGTTTCATCACCAGATGAAATACCGAGAAGAGAGTTGAAAATACGACGCGCAGCGGAGTATTTTTGACGAACTTCGAGGTGTTTCATCTGGTGATGAAACACTGTGTCGAATGTTTGATATTTCTTCTCAAACAAAATCATTTTTGAAGGAGAAATTAAGGATGCAAATACTAAGCAGTGTTTCATCCGATTTCCAAACACTCATTAAACATTAATTTCCTTTGTATTTTCTTAATGAATTATTAATGAGTTTGAGAAGTATGGGCGAAAGAGCCCCTCACCAAACTATTTCCAAAAATTCAAGAGGATGCTGGCTCCTGATTGGGCACAAAAAATGCTTTGTATTATTGTTCCCAATCGCGAACAGTTTCTCCTGAGTTCTTTTCGTGAGTTCGTACACGACGGCTGTTGTTTTTTCACACTTGCCCGGTTCATTCACCAAGCTTGTGCGAGCAAGGGAAACTTTTATTTTCTACTTTCCTAACCAGAAACGAAGGAACTACCGATGAGACGAGAAAACGTTTGGGATGCTATCAGCATGATTAATTCAATTTGCCCCGAGAATATTCTGTTTTTGACTCATCACAATGTATCGTAAATAATAGGAAGTTAAAGTCAAATAAGCAATAGCTTAACAAGGCAAAACAACAACTTTGCACGTGCATCACACTTTTTTGTACATTTCTTTGCCGTCAACTGCACGACTACCCGTGAAAATGCCTACTGTAATTTCATGTTTTGTGAAGGACGTAAACAAGCAATGACAAAATTCATTCTCTTCATGAACTTGGATATGGTTGATAGAAATTCAGCTCCAGAAGACTTCGCTTGCATTTGACAAAGTAAGCGAGTTGGAATAATCACGATAGAAACTGAAAAAAATGTGAATTCCTTTTACCATGCTACGTTTTCGTGGTCGTCAGCCGTCGCGGTATCTTTTTAAAATTCCCTAATATTTACGCAAGACGTGACCGATGCAAGCGTGAACACCTGTTGTAAGTTCAAGCTTGTATTTTTGGAAAAGCGTCGTTAGTTTTCGGGCAGACAGTAATTTGAAATCAGATGGGGATTTTATATCAAACTGAAAGTTTCCTGACTGCGTGCTTTTCTTTGGTGCATGAGCCAGACAAGCCGTGATTGAAACAATAGCCGTCGTTACGAACTCACGAAAAAAACTCAGGAGAAACTGTTCGCCGATTGGGCACAATAATACAAAGCATTTTTTCTGCCCAATCAGGAGCCGGCTTCCGCTTGAATTTTTGGAAATAGCTCGGTGAGAGTCGGTACCCAGGGGCTCTTTCGCCCATACTTGAAAACTTTCGTCCCGCCTTTTCTCCCGACTCGACTGACTTCCCCTGGGTCTCCAACGATGACTAGGACGATGAACACGCCGTAACACCTTCCGCCTAAAAGAGATCTCTGTCTTATTATTTATTATTATTCGGCTCTTTGTAGAAATTTTGCACAAATTTTGACAATAAGTCTAGTACATCTAAAGTCTAGAAAAACGCTTTCAAGGGAGGATTCTTTCAGTATCCCGTGACAAGGACGGTGAATGTGGCCGTAGCTGTCAAGAGTTTAGCTCCCACATGTGGTGACCTGCGACAGAACAGTGTTTCAGCTTTTCAGTTGGACGTTAGGACTTTTGGCAGGTATTTCCTGGTTACATTGAATGAATTGTGTTTTCTGTCAATTAAATTTTATATCATTTTACCAAGAAAGAGCTTTTGCAGTTCTTTCATATCTTATCTTACAATACTTCATTATTTGAACAGAGTTTTATAAAGCAATGCTTGTTGTATCAGGCTGGTAACAAGGAAGGGATTATATGATGATCCCATTTTTTACCCATTTTTTTTTTTTTTATCCTTATCCCAAAATTACAGATTTTCCTCATCCTTGATCCCATAAAACAACAATGTTCTCGTCTGAAAAGAAATTGATCCCATCCCAGATAAAGCGATCCCTGTTAGTTTACTGCAATAGCTTTTTCGGAGTGACTTTATCGAAGTGTAGGCCTTGAAGTTTTTAAACAGTGTATAAAAATGACTTTATGTTCTTATAATTAAACAAAAATCGCTATCGTGGCCTTGATTTGAATCGAAGGCTAGTTAAAAAAAAATCGTTGGTATTTCCTGTTCATGGATTCAGTAGATGCAAACCAGTGGGGTGGATGTCACATTTAAGGTAATCACTTTAAGTGTAAGTATTGGTAATGGTATACTGAGCGGAGTACAATTCTGGGAACAATCTGGGGAGTAAATTCAAATCGACTGACTAGAGCGCGTAGCGCGAGGCGGATTTTATTTGAAATTACAAGCAGTATTACCTCTGAATTGTACGACACGAAGTCCTATTACCTATCAATTGTGTCAATAACAAAATGTAACAATCTCAGTATTGTGATATTTCTAAATGTTAGTACGATTTGTACAAAGTTCTTTTTTTTTGCTTCCAAAGCAAAAACAACTATCGTAGACTTCAGGAGCTTTCAAGCAGAAAAGTGTGTGAATACAAGTCATTGGACCAAATTATTTCGTCCATTTCTCCTTCCAAGCTTAAGCTGGAGAGCCTAGTGATTACTAATTCTTCATATTATTCAGAAGGATTTCAACAGTAACATGTTACGACAGCGACTATACCGTACATCGCTCAAGGGCACGCATTGGACACAAACCGATAACTACTTTACGACTACCAGTTACTAATGTCAAGGACAAAGACAAACCGGAGTACAGACAGGGAGCAGTATACAAGATCATTGCTGAGACTTCCAGGCCTTGTACTTGCATTAATGAGACCGTCAGAAACCTTGGGTGCTTTCCATTCAGCCTGATATTTTGAATATATAAGCTCTTGTAAATCACAAGCTCTTTCCCATTGGCCCCAGTCTTCATCTCATCAAAAAGGGAGGAAGAGACGAACCTGGGAACGAGGTCACGGTCAATCACGAATCAAAAGTCTCGACTTCAAGTTGGTACAAACTTGTGCTGATTGCTTCACAGACTTTCAAGTGGAAGCAAGATTTTATGCGGTTTATTTTAATTTAAAAAATGACAAAACTCCCCTTTCAGGCTACGTGATGTTACCACTTAGAACATAGCTAAAACATGCTTACCTCCATCGATGTTATGTTCATGTTCCATAGTGAACGTGTAGGGTTGTTCAGGTCCGCAAATATTCTCTAAATAGCAGATGTCTCCCCTTGAGTTGACTTCTTGCTGTTCTTGCCATGTTTTTAGCTATTCTTTCGCCTGGTTCTTACTCTTGAAACGAGTGAAATGTCCGCCATTTTTGTTTTCACAATCAAAACAACTCATTCCCGTTCCCAGGTCTTCACGGTGAACGGTGCATTAACCTGCAAGGAAGCTACACTATTGACGTCATCGTTTGATTAATCGCAAAGTTCTTCCAAATTTGGTCATCAGTAGCTGGTTATGGTGAATTATGCGTGTGTTTTTAGCCAATCAGAATCGGGGAAATATTTTGAATGAATAATAAACATTTAACTTACTCATTTTTAACTCGTGGATTACACGTAGCGTAGGAACGAGTTATTGGGGGTTATTGTGGGCACTATGATATGCAAATGTGTCACTCAGGTGTAGACACTTTCGTGTTCGCTTACCATACACTTAACATGTACTTTAAGAGGTGCAAGAAAGACTTTTTTGGTATGATTCGTATATGAGAAAGCTAGTAATGACTCAATTAAATTATATACATGACGTGTGTGCACGGGTGGGCGGGCGTACGCTACCTCATAACCCAATTTCTCGGATGGATAGTTTACCAAATTTTGTTACCCGTGGTGCTCCGCTGTGCGCGCTACGCGCGCGCAAGAGCTCCGCTATTATTCACTATTATCGTTTTCCACCCTGGCCCGTACTAAAAGCCTTAAACGCTTACAGACTATGTTCGACTCTAATCTAAATAAATAATAATAATAAAAAAACAGTCTTGGAAAGATTAATATATTCGGAGAGAAATTTTCGCGATCTAACTCTAGGTGAAAGCCTTACTATGGTCAGCATAGTGTTGGTCACATTTCTATTTCATTTTCGAACGTTTACGTCAGGCAGTATATTTTCTTAATAAATAGAAGCCGAGAGCTAAGCCACACGCTCATAACGGATCGGGAGAACTTCCACGAACTAGATTTCACCATATCCCTATGTACAGGTTTTCTTCAGTCTATTCCTTATCAGTAATAGATTTGAAGCCTAAGTACCATAATAAATCGGCAGAATGTTGATCAGTTTGTAAAAAGAAATTATTCAATAGGCCATTTGCACGATTGCGTCATTTTACTACTATGACCAGAATTCTTTTCGTTTTTCTTTTCATATTTCAATTTGGAAGCCCCAGTGAGGTTTAAATAACAAAAGCCCTATTTTGCACAAGAAAGCAAAACCCTGAACGATTCTGGTCCTAGTAGTAAAATGACGCGATTATGCAAATAGCCTATTGTTTCATTTTTGAACCTTGACGTCATGCCATGCTATGCCATCTTAGGCTATATTTATCCCTACTACAAGCCGACATAACTGTACTTCCACGACTGGACTATATTTATTCCGACTACAAGCCGACAGGCTAAACCCACATAACTGTGCTTCCACGACTGGATTACTAGCTCTCACCATTCCGCTTGACATATCCAAATCTCTCGGCAACCACAGTTTGGTTTCTTTTTCTTATGATTTTTTTGTTAAGCCTAGTGATAATCACACGTTTAAAAAGCAATAATGAATTACTTCATTTTCGAACGTTGACATCATGCTATATATTTCCTTTCTTGAAACAAAGCTAAGCCACACCCCATAACAGACCCTCCATTAACCAAGTTTCAAGACTCTGGTGGACATATCAGAATTCCCGTGAGTACAAATTGTTTTTTTATTTCTTATAGATAATAGATTTTAAAGCATAACTCCCTTTGTAGCTATGCTATGTGAGTGGCCTACCCTACCCAGTGACTGTCACTAACCGTTCAAATTCTCAGAAGTAGAAGAAGAAATCGAGATTCAAGACGTTACAGACATTTTTGATGTTCTATTTTCTAGTTGTACTGTATATTCATATGCTTTTAGAAAAGTAAAAGATAAGTTGATATAACTGTCCACCATTCAAGGTGATGGCATCAAAAATCAAGAAAAATCATATCACCCATTATTCTAGTTCGTTTGCGCGTTTTTTAAAACCAAAAAAATCACAATGAAACGGAACAACAGAGAATACTTCCTAACAGTTTCGCTAACTCTACAAAAATACTAAATTGTTCGATTTTGTTTTTTGTTTTCTTTTGTTTTTTTTTTTATTTCAGATAACTCCCTGCACAATATTACCGATAAGTTGACATTTCATGACACGCAGCGCCTACACCCTCTTCACGCTTTGTTTTCTCTTTTTTTCAGGTGCTCAAAATTTTTACATTTTGGTAATTGGATTAATTAAACAAGTTGACCCGATCTTCCATCTTAAAATTTCTGATTAAGGTAAGAAATTTTCATCGACCGCTTAGGTAAAACACGTTGCATTCGTGAAAGAATGAACGGAATTTGGTTGAAATAGTGGTAAAGTCGAAAATTAGATAAAAAATGGGAATGACCTGCCGATACTTCCTTTCTAAGGTATTTAATCTTCCTCCGCTACTGCGTGCTTTTTGCGTTGATGACAGCCTGCAGTTCAAGCTTTCCTCCTACATTATTCCCTGCAGGACAATACACCACGGGCAAAGCACTCTGTTAGCTGCTTTCTCCTTAATGTATTAAAACTTGTTTTAGGCCAGCTAGAGTGCTAGAGTGAAGAAAACCACGGCCATTTTCTTAAATTTTATTACTAAAACAGCTAAAATCTGATTGGTTCTTGGTGGTTTCTTTTGTGTTTTCAGCCAATCAGAAACCATTTGTAATTTGCACGCGTGTTACAAGTTTTGCACTCCTGTTAAAGACGAACTGCACTCCTTTCTCAGCCAATCAGAATTGAGTAATTATTTCCTGTATATTATTTGAAGTTTAACAGCTGGGCATTTTAGAGAAGCGGTGGCTGAGGTGCTATAAATTATTTATCTTTTCGGTCATCATAGGGCAAGTTTAAATTTCTCCCACTTCAAATGCGAAAACCCTAACAGTGCGGTTGATTGCTATTTAAAGTTTTACGGAAGCGAGGAGTTTTTTAATACCTATTTCCGCCACTTTTCTCGAAACTAAAATTTACTAATCCTTTCTAACGAGCACTTGCCAAATCTGGAGTCGAGTGATCTGTGAAAAATCAGACCCAGCTTATACAGGGAAGTTAATTTAAACACTTTAAAAAGTATAGATAGGAAATAATCATCTAGTAATTTTTACTCTTCCGCTAGCTAAAGAAATGTCTAGGCAACATTCGCTTCTTCGAAAAGATGTTTTACAGACATTCGGTGGGTTCCTATGAAACGTCATGCCGCGGAATGCCTTTTGTCTCTGATCATTTTTTAATGTCACAGAAACTGAAATATCGAGTAAAAAACGCCAAACAAGCACGATAGTGGTCATTCGCCTCTTTTGTATAAAGACTTTCTCTTCAGGCGTTTTTTTCAGATTTATTCATGTTTTTAGGCGCCTGAAAGCGCAACTCGAAGGGGCAGCAGAGCCATACCTATAAGCTTTTATCATCCTTCCTCGTCTCCATGCGTGCCATTTACTTTAGGGCGTTGCGCATGAGTGCGGCAATAGCTTTTAAAGGGTAGCCGAGGGTTTGTGGCTATGCGGTAAACAGCCGGATACTTGAAACTATTATTCAGCAGTTACTTAGGCTCAATAGGGATAGCGGCTGAGGAAAATGCGTATAACGTCACCTTCTAACTAAAACCTATCCCTACTTCTTGTGATTATGGTCATGTGTGACATTTCACGATCGTGGGACAAAGAAAAAAAAACTTGACTCCCAGACGAGACTCTTGACCGGGGTATTTTCTTCGTCATGTCATGCTGATTATCACTTCTATCACATTGAAATTCGTATCTTTCTTTATGAAATCGTAAACTTCGCATTTTTACTAAGGGTTTAATAACGATGTTACGTCATAACTGACACTCATACATGTAAATGGAAAGATAGGTTTACTAGGAGAACAACGAAATTACTCCTTTTCTCTATCCTAAGCTGTCCCTAATCAAGAAGTCTATTAACCGTTAGTAACTATTCTAGATGTATAATTTAGGTCATATTTACCAATTGTGTATGGCATATAGAAAGACACGCAGCGCCTACACCCTCTTCACGCTTTGTTTTCTCTTTTTCTCAGGTGCACAAAATTTTTACGTTTTGGTAATTGGATTAATAAGACAAGTTGACCCGATCTTCCATCTTAAAATTTCTGTTTAAGGTAAGATTTTTTCATCGACTGCTGAGGTAAATCACGTTGCATTCGTGAAAGAATGAACGGAATTTGGGTGAAATAGTGGTAAAGTCGAATATTAGATAAAAATTGGAAGCAGCCTGCCGATACTTGCAAGTGGAAGCGAGATTTTATGCGGTTTATTTTAATTTAAAAAATGACAAAACTCCCCTTTCAGGCTACGTGATGTTACCACTTAGAGCATAGCTAAAAATACTTACATCCATCGATGTTAAGTTCATCTTCGATAGTGCACGTTTAGGGTTGTTCAGCTCCGCAAATATTCTCTAAATAGCAAATGTCTCCCCTAGAGTTGTCTTCTTGCTGTTCTTGCCATGTTTTTAGCTATTATTTTGCCTGGTTCTTACTCTTGAAACGAGTGAAATGTCAGCCATTTTTGTTTTACAACCAAAACAACTAATTCTGGTCCCCAGGTCTTCTCGGTTGACGATGCATTAACCTGCAAGGAAGCTGCACTATTGACGTCATCCGTTGATTAATCGCAAAATTCTTCCAAATTTGGTCATCAGTAGCTGGTTATGGTGAATTATGTGTGTGCTTTTAGCCAATCAGAATCGGGAAAACATTTTGAATGAATAATTAAAATATTTAGGAACGAGTTATTGTCGGCACTGCGATATGCAAATGTGTCAGTCAGCTGTAGAAACTTTCGTGTTCGCTTAACATACACTTAACATGTACTTTGAGAAGTACAAGAAAGACTTTTTTGGTATGATTCGTATTTGAGAAAGCTAGTAATGACTCAATTTAAGTATATACATGAGGTGTGTGTACGAGTGGGCGGGCGTACGCTACGTTATAACCAAATTTTCTTGGATGGATAGTTTACCAAATTTTGTTACCCATGGTGCGCCGCTGCGCGCACTACGCTCGCGCGAGAGCTCCGCTATTATTCACTATTATCGTTTTCCACCGTGGCCCGTACTAAACGCCTCAAACTCTTACAGACTATGTTCGACTCTAATCTAAATTAATAATAATAAACATTCTTGGAAAGATTAATATATTCGGAGAAATGTTCGGAATCTAACTCTAGGTGAAAGCCTTACTATGATCAGCATAGTGTTGGTCATATTTCAAAAACAAAGATCAATTCTATTTCATTTTCGAAGGTTTACGTCAAGCAATATGTTTTTTTAATAAATAGAAGCCAAGAGCTAAGCCACAAGCTCATAACAGAACTTCCACGAACTAGATTTCACCATATCCCTAGGTACAGGTTCTCTTTCTATTTCTTATGAGTAATAGATTTGAAGCCTAAATACCATAACAAAAAGGCGAAATGTTGATCAGCTTGTAAAAAGAAATTTCTCGATAGGCCATTTGCACGATGGCGTCATTTTACTACTTCGGACCAGAATTCTTTTCGTTTTTCTTTTCATATTAAAATTTGGAAGCCCCAGTGAGGTTTAAATAACAAAAGCCCTAATTTGCACAAGAAAGCAAAACCCTGAACGATTCTGGTCCTAGTAGTAAAATGACGCAATTATGCAAATAGCCTATTGTTTCATTTTGGAACCTGGACGTCATGCCATGCTATGCCCTATTAGGCTGTATTTATCCCTACTACAAGCCGATAGGCTAAACCCACATAACTGTGCTTCCACGACTGGGTTACTAGCTCTCACTGATTCCGCTTGACATATCCAAATCTCTCGGTAACCACAGGTTGGTTTCTTTTTCTTATGATTTTTTTTGTTCAGCCTAAAGTTAATCATACGTTTAAAAAGCAATAATGAATTGCTTCATTTTCGAACGTTGACATCATACCATATATTTCATTTTCGAACGTTGACGTCATACCATATATTTCCTTTCTTGAAACAAAGCTAAGCCACATTCTATAACAGACCCCCCATTAACCAAGTTTCAACACTCCGGTGGACTTATCAGAATTCCTGTGAGTAAAAAGTGTTTTTTTTTTATTTCTTATAGATTATAGATTTTAAAGCATAACTCCCTTTGTAACCATGCTATTTGAGTGGCCTACCCTACTGAGTGACCGTCACTAACCGTTCAAATTCTCAGAAGTAGAAGAAGAAATAGAGATTCAAGACGTTACAGGCATTTTTGATGTTCTATTTTCTAGTTGTACTGTATACAGGGTGTCCCAAAAGTTCGTTCCTCTACTTTACAAGTCTGTATTTCAGTACGATTGGACTTGGTAAGCAAATCATTGAAACAAAATTTGTCTTTCAATCTAATTCACCATTTTCGTACTTGTTGTGCCAATTTTTTGACTCGAATATTCGATTTGTGCACTTCCACGCCAAAGGTGCGCGTGCGCGAGTATATTTTCCAGCCACATATTTTTTGTATTCTATAGCCCGAATTGCTCGAACTCCTTCCTTGATTTTTGTGAATATCACGAAAGATAAATCCCCTTAACGCAAAAACGTTCAGCTATGTTAAGGGAAGAGCACGTATATTTCGATTTACTGGCTTATCTGTCGTAGAAACTGCTAAAAAACTTGAAAAATCCGAATGTTGGATGGTAAAATGATCATGGAGGAATGAAGGTTTTGAAGGCAAGAAATGAAGGGGAAGACCAAAACTCCCGCATAAAGCAGCTAATCAGTTTTAAAGGAGGCTAGATATAAAAAAAGGAGACTCAACGAGAAAGCTCTCACATTAGTTAACAAGCCAAGTCCAGAAAGGGTCATGAAAAACTGTTTAAAATGTTTAAAATTAGAGGCCCCTGAGTTGGTTAAAAAAACCTCTGCTTAGTCTGCCAAGTAACGCCCAGCTCGTCTCAAATTTGTAGAGAAGTACAAAATCTTGCTGTGGAAGGAGGCCGGGATGATGATCCTTTTTGGATGAATGCCCAAAATATATTTTTTTCCAGCTGCCTAAACTAAACAAATATTGTTTGGGGGTTGAACTGGCCCTTGCGCATCAGGTGATAGAAAAGCTCAAAATGGATCATCTGTGGGTCTACAAGCTGTATCCCAGTTCATGCAGCAACGGCTACAGAATGAGAATGTGGTAAAAAAAATTAAAAAAAAGAAAAATGGGAATGCCAGTAACTGAAATTCTGAATACATGTACTAAATAGAGAAATAAACATCTTCCAGCAGTTTCATGTAAAAATGAAGTTTTGATCAAAAGTTATGGTGCAAGAATTTAGAGGAACGAACTTTTGAGACACCCTGTATTCATATGCTTTTGAAAAAATAATGGATAAATTGATATAACTGTCCACCATTCAAGCTGATGGCATTAAAAATCAAGAAAAATCATATCACCCATTATTCTAGTTCGTTCGGGCGTTTTTTAAAACCAATAAAAATCGGAATGAAAGGGAATAACAGAGAATACTTCCTAACAGTTTTGCTAACTCTACAAAAATAAAGTCGCGTAACCTCTGCTTTCTCCTTAATGCATTAAAACTTGTTTAAGGCCAGCTAGAGTGCAGAAAACCATATGGCCCTTTTCTTAAATTTTATTGTTGAAACAGCTAAAATCTGATTGGTTCTTGGTGGTTTCTTTTGTGTTTTCAGCCAATCGGAAACCATTTGTAATTTGCACTTGTGTTACAAGTTTTGCACTCGTGTTACAAGTTTGCACTCGTGTTACAGAAGAACTGTACTCCTTTCTCAGCCAATCAGAATTGAGTAATTTTTTGGTGTATATTATTTTAAGTTTAACAGCTGGGCATTCTAAGAGAAGCGGTGGCTGAGGTGCTATAAATTATTTATCTTTTCGGTCATCATAGCGCAAATTTAAATTTAAATTTATCGGGATCTCCCACTTCAAATGCGAAAACCCTAACAGTGCGGTGTATTGCTATTTATTTACTCCTCCGCTAGCTAAAGAAATGTCTAGGCAACATTCGCTTCTTCGAAAAGAAGTCATGCCGCGGAATGTCTTTTGTCTCTGATCATTTTTTAATGTCACAGAAACTGAAATATCGAGTAAAAAGTGCCAAACAAACACGATATTGGTCATTCGCCTTTCTCTTCAGGCGTTTTCTTCAGATTTATTCATGATTTTAGGCCTCTTTTTCCTAAGATATTATGAATTCAACCTGAAAGCGCAACTCGAAGGGGCAGCAGAGCCATATCGATAAGCTTTTATTGTCCTTCCTCGTCTCTATGCATGCCATTTACTTTAGGGCACTGCGTGTGAGAGCGGCAATAGCTTTCAAATGGTCGCCGAGGCTTTGTGGCTATCCGGTAAACAGCCGGACACTTGAAACTATTATTCAGCAGTTACTTAGGCTCAATAGGGATAGCGGCTGAGGGAAATGCGTATAACGTCACCTTCTAACTAAAACCCATCCCTCTTCTTGTGATTATGGTCATGTGACATTTCACGATCTTGGGACAAAGAAAAAAAAAACTTGACTCCCAGACGAGACTCTTGACCGGGGTATTTTCTTCGTCATTTCTTGCTGATTATCACTTCTATCACATTGAAATTCGTATCTTTCTTTATGAAATCGTAAACTTCGCATTTTTACTAAGGGTTTGATAACGATGTTACGTCATAAATGACACTCATACGTGTAATTGGAAAAATGGGTTTACTAGGAGAACAACGAAATTACCCCTTTTCTCTATCCTTAGCTGTCAATAATCAAGAACTCTATAAACCCTTAGTCAGACTATTCTAGATGTATATTTTAGGTCATATTCACCAATAGTTTAGGGCATATAGTAAGCTGCCCTTCCCTGATCTTTAGGAGGGGTTATATTTAGCTACTTTTCTTCCTATACATTGGAACAATCGTACAATAGTTCTGGAATTGTTGTTATTGTTTTGTTTGATTCTGTTTTTTGTTTTTGTTTTAATTTCTTTTTTTATTTCAGATAACTCCCCACACAATATTACCGATAAGTTGACATTTCATGACACGTAGTGCCTACACCCTCTTAACGCTTTGTTTTCTCTTTTTTTTTTCAGATGCACAACTTTTACGTTCTGGTAATTGGATTAATAAGACAAGGTGACCCGATCTTCCAATTTAAAATTTCTGTTTAAGGTAAGATATTTTCATCGACTGCTTAGGTAAATCACGTTGCATTCGTGAAAGAATGAACGGAATTTGGGTGAAATAGTAGTAAAGTCGAAAATAAGATTAAAAAAATGAGAGCGGCCTGCTGATTCTTGCTTTCTAAGTTACTTAATCTTCCTCCGCTACTGAGTGCTTTTAGCGTTGATGACAGACTGCAGTTCAAGCTTTCCCCCTATATTATTTCTTGCAGGACAATACAACTATGCTTATATTTCAATATACATCGCTGCAATGAGAAACGTAATATTACTTTATTACTTTTTTTAAAAAAACAATAACTCTGCTCTTACACAGATTGTACGGACTACCTATGGCCAGGAGCTCCTGCTGTGGCTCAATCAGAGCGGGGCAAGATACTAGCATAAACTGCTAAGAAGTATCCCGAAGTACCAGAACCTATTTTGCCAGACTTCAAACAAAGTATGTTCTCATTAGCAGGTGGTTACTGTAATACATAACAGGGGCACCCAACGACGGTTTCCTCCTAAATGCACTGGAAACACTTTTAGGCTATCCAGAGTACTTTTAGATCTATAGAAATGTATTCTGAGTGGCGATAAAAAATTTATCTGTTCGGTAATCCTAGGGCAACTTGAGTTTTTTTTTAAATTAAAAGGGTTTCAGTATTATTTTCCCGAAAATTTTAGCTACAATAAGTTTTGCGAAAGTGATAATTTTTCTTATTCCTCTCTGCATCGCACCCCCTATTAACTCCGCTGATCAGCAGGCGCAATAGGCATATATATTTTTTAAGCTGTATAGGCATAAATATATTATACAATGGTACAAATATGTTTTATTAGGCATGAATATATCATGCAATGGTACGAATATATATTTATTAAAACCAATATAAATTGAATGACAATATTGTCCCATATGGCGCCCGATATTTTTCTTGCTGGGAATTAATTTTTTGTGATTTTCAGGAAGTACCCAGTATCCTGCATTGATAATATTTTCGTTTTTGTTAAGTACGTGCAATAGCGTACCCTATGTAAAACCAGTGGTTCATTGTATACCGTTTTGATTCTGAATGAAAGAGGCAAGTTGTAATTGAACAGACACGATTTCTTAGTACTGTATATACCTGGATTTTTGAAAACCGGGTTAGCAAAAATATCAATTCATTCTACTACTTGGCAATTTAAAACAATAAAACTCATTCAAAGGCCGATTAAAATCTTTTATCTGACACCGGGCAGTAAGTTCATGGTCCCTAGAAGCATTCGAACGACTCCAAATTAAAAATGACGCAAATTTTAGAACATTTATTCAGTAATCTAACTTCGTGAAGTTTCAAACCGGTCTCATTTCAGTCTAGAAATTTTTAAGTAGAGTGAACTGTAGCGAAAGAGTGCTTGGTTAAGGCTTACATAACAACTAATGCATCAGTCAATTCCAGCTGCGCCCAGCACCCCCCCCCCCCCCCGGGCTATTGCGTAAATACTGCAGCAACAATGCATGTAGGGCTGAAACAGGAAGATTCCCAATAAAAATTGAAGCACAATATAGGAATTTTAAGTTTTGGCTAACTCTAACCAAACACCCAAAACACAAATTATCACAGGTGGTTTATAATGATATAAAGTCGAGGATCAATAAGGAATTATGGAGCCAAAAAATCAAACGCGTATTAGGGTGGGTGTTGAATTTATGTCAGTAACGTTGTAGTTTATCATATAGATTATAGTTATCGTTTCGAGGTCTCTAAATCACACCTATCAATATATTACTGGGTTTATAATTAAGTTCAATAAATTGTGCCTCCATTCCTAGACAAATCTTCTCTTTCTGTGAACTGGTAAGATTGATTAACGTACATTCCAACTTCTCGACCATGTTTGTTATTTCCGACATTCCAACGAATTTATACCGAGGAACTGAAAACTCATCCATGTTTTGTTTAGTTAACCACATCTATTGCGGTGTTCTAGGCAAGAAAGACCCGAAGAACCCAAAAAAAGTTGTTGGGTATTTAATCCTGCGTCACAGCGCGGTTTCCGCGCCTAATAGGTCTCGACTAATAGCTTGTCCAGTCTAGCAATCAATTAGGACAGCTTGGCCGAAACTTCGCCGCAAATGGCCACAAGCATTGCTTACCGTTAACATTAATTTGTTTGGGAGCTACTTTCTAGCTGACCTTTTTCGGCACAAATTTCTCCTACGTTTTCTTTTTCACTTTTCGAGCGAACCAGAGCCATATATTAAGCTTAGGCATAGTCATATCACTTCAGCAACTTTGCAATTAGTTTTCGACGAGTTTTTCACAACCCGATGGCCTTCAATTAAGGCGACCGTCTTTGCTTAGAACTATTTGAATGGGTGGTTCTAGAAGAATATTTTCCTTTTACAACGTGACTTGCAACTGACTTCGAGCTGAGACATCATCATAAACGACTTTCAGAATGAGCTCTCCCAAATAACTACATGTAACTACATAACTACATCATTATAATATAGTTACTGTGGAATAAAGGAAAATTTAAGGTTAAAAGCGTCCTTGGGAATAGCTAGGGGTTACCTGTAGTGACAAGAAAAGGAGCTGGTTTTTATATTACATTTCACCTGAGGTAAGCGATTCTGTAAAAAATCACACACAAACAAATTTCGTTTCTGTGCGTAACAATTTACCGACGCAACGTACTTCTACAATGTAAGATGTTTACTAAGAACAGAACCAGTGTAGTCAGTCGTTGGAAGCTCGTCACGCAATTAAATACGTCTGCAGTTTTAAACCCAGTCTTAAACTCTCTACGAGGACCCTTAAGCGACGCTGAAATGGGGTCTTCGTCCAAGATATAACAATAACGCAACAAGTGTTTTCTGAAGTGTTTAGCTGTCAAAACAGGGTTTCGACTGAAGCCGATTCTTCCAAAATGCGTAAAATCCTTGACACTTCAGTTTGCACGGTTTTCGTTTACTTTGATTAGCTTTACTTCCTGCTTTGGAGTTAATAATTTTCTTTCCAAAGCAAATAAAGTTCCTTCTTGTTTAGACTTAATTTTACACAGCAAATTCGAGGTTGTAAATTAACACCAAGGGACATATACATTAACACTGAATTAGTGTTATCATAACACTTGCCGAGTGTTTCTTAAAAGATACACCAATTCAGTGTATGAAAACACTAAAATGGTGTAATCAAGAAATGTGGCACACGTTGGCGGTGTAAAGTTACACTACGTCTGTGTTTCAGAAATCTTGCAAGAACTTAACACAACTGGTGTGTTATTTTACACCAAATCGTGTATCAAAACACTAAAACGGAGTTTAATCTGAAATTATCAATTGCATATCCCAGGTCAGAAATGTTTAAACTAACCACCCTGCTCACGTGAATAGACCGAATAGGTCTATTGCTTTTCAAAAAATGTGAGATGTGAGGCAGTGCTGCAGCAATGAAAGTAGTTATACTTCTTGGTGCTAAAAGTTATATGAATCCTTTATTAAGGATGATGTCATTTCCTCTTCTTCAAAAATTGACTGATTTAATAATGACAATTATCCTCACGTACTTTATTACGGGCAGAGAACCCTAAAAAAAAAAAAAAAAAACAAAAAAAAACATGCACACACACACCGTGTCACGAGCATCTACTACCAGGGCCCCACGTGCTTTCCGTGACTAATTGAAAGCACGTGCTTTCAGTGTTTATACGCCGGAAAGGTGAAAACAAAGATAATTGTGGAAAAATTAAAATATTCTAAAAAGACGGCATTTGTCTTATAAGCAAGTTAACCTTCGAAACATCACGAAAACATCGTATTTGCTTAACACCAGTCATTTTTATATTTCTATGCTGCGTGAGCCTCACGAAAGTGATCTTGTAAGTTTTATTGAAACGCGTCTATCAACGTCGGCAAGCGAAACAACATCGGAATGTTTTGTGTGCGGATACGACCAATCACAACTCAGTCCTAAAACGTTCTCACGGTTTCATTAATCCCTTTGATTGTATTGTGAACATTCCTTTCAAGACGGTACTTATCAAGTAATGTTTTGTCCAATCAGAGAAAAGCGGAAAGGTTTCGTGTCTTGTTCAACGTTGGGTGCTGTTCATATATTCACGCACAGCGAAGCAGTAGCTTTCCAATTCACCGTCTGTAGATTCTGCACGGAAGAGTTAAATTATTTAGTCTGTCTGTTTTAAGGGTAAAACCTGGCTTCACTTATTTTTATTTGCGAAGATGTTCAAGAGTGGATGAAGAAGGAGGGGTATTCAGGCATTTGCCGATAATTTTTATGGTAAGGTAATAGCCTGTCCTAACTAAATAATATGTTCTGCTTTTAAAAGAAAAAAACCCTCATATACTGTGACACGAACCTACAATTCGTAAAACGGTGTTCTGATACATCTTTCTTTTGATTCCCCATCTAACGAAAGTTCCCAACTGAAAATGCACTTTTGGCGCGAAATAACGGAACACGTTGACGTTTTTATTTCGCATTATATTAAGGCCTGAAAGTTTAGCTTTACAAAAACTTTAATTTTCCTTTCTTAACTCTTTACTTTTTAACTTCCAAAGCTGAACAGGTTCAGTTGTGCATGAATGAGTAGACCCTGAAGGCCCTCGTGCCCCCTGCTGGCGTTCTCGCTAATCTTCTTCACAAGGTACGAAAACTTGACTTGATAAAAGCACTGAAGTTCGGATAATTCACGAAGTGTCTACCGAAGCGCGATCTGTACAAGAAGCCGTTAATGCTGAAACAGTTGGCGAGGCATCTAGCGCCCCAACAGTTGATAAAAAGAGGTGAGAACCTATTTACACTTCCAAAGGGACAGTGACTGTCACAAACGTCATTTCATTTTATATGAAAACGGCTAGGGGAGTAGAAGGGGGAGGGATTTGCAAATTTTGTCCATGTGGTCCTATATTGTAAGCTTTTTTTCCTGCAATCCGGTCAATTATGGAAACTATAACAAAAGGGACAATATTATATATAGGGAATTTACTAGCAATGAGAAGCTTGCAACATAGACAAGTTAATATTGACATATTTCTTAGGTAGGGTGGGTGGGGAATTAGGTTCAGTGGAAGAAAGAAGACTCAGTTACAATGCATTAGTCAACCTATACGGAGCGGTTAGGAGAGAATCCTGGGAACGAGGTTTTGGATTAGTAAGCAAATTCTAAACACATCATTACCTATTTCATGTTACACCTACACAATTTGCCAATGTGTGCTGTCCATATACAATGTAAAAGAACGTATAAACATTTTCAATCATTTACAAGAGATACCTGTAATGAAAAATATTATTTTCAGCCATCCTATTCATTTTACCAATGATACTTCAATACTGTCTTTTTCGATAAAAGTGCCCGAGACCAAAAACTGTAAAGTTCTGTTCAGTGATACAATAATCGAGGCTGCAAAAAGTATTATTAAAATATGTCTGTAAGGTTCTCAATTATATATATTCCCAAACAACTTACCTTTATCTTTCAATTCATCATGTTGTGGGTTTCCATAGCTATGTAAAGTTGGCTTTTCCGCTTTTAACTAGCTCCAAAGTTGAGAGGCCAGCCCGCTCATTACTTGGAACATGATGAATTGATAGCTGGTAATAATTATAGTTATCTAAAATTATCAGAAAAACTTAAGAAGGATAGAAAAACAAAAAGGAAAGAAAGGACGGAAGAAAGACAAAGAAAAAGGAAATACACTCACAGTAATGCTTCCACCCCCTTTGAACAAATTTTTATTATTTGCGGCATTTTTTTTTTTAGTTGGAAAAGATCTGATGAGGCAAAAAGGCGTCAGAGACGAACTCGAAATAAACGAAGAAGGCTTGAAATAAAACAAATAAAGAAAAACGCTCATGAAGAGCTAGTTCAAGAAAAAAAAGAAAAGACAGACAACCGAAGAAAAACTGTCTTCTGTCAAAAAAAAAATCAAGAGAAGTTTCACCAACTGTGGCGTCAAACAGAACGTGAAAAAGAAAGATTGCTTTATTTGCAGATGAAAAATAAGACAAAGTCAATCAATTCTTCAGATAGTGTTGTGGCAGTAACAAACTCACTCCTAGAGATTCCACGGGAACAGAAAGTACATGTGAATATGGACAGTGATTCCAGAAAAACTTAATAACCCTTTGGGAAGGAAAGTTTGGAAAAGTTACACTGGACTTGCCTTTTATCATGTTTTATCGAAAAATGCCTGTTGCATTGAAACAATTCAGTGAAGGAGTCTCGCAAACAGAATTAAGTTGAGCATAAGGCAAACATTATTTCCTCATTTAATCAGGCTAAACCTTTCATGCTTGTACTACAATCCTAATTCGTTTTTCGGCAGGAACCATTCAACCGATTTCTGTGATGTTTTTGACAGTTTTTGTAAAAATTCGGTTTTAAACATAAGCTGATATCTCAAATAGTGTTAAACCTACACAAAAATAGACAACATTTTCTTTAATTTGCTTTATTCTTTATTAAGGATGCCAAAAATGAAAAACGCGATTCAAAAACATACCCAACGTGCATATACATAGGTTCGGGCCATCTGAAGAATTGGATGAACATACAAAACTTTTCATTTCAATATTTATCGACTTTTACTATGCTGCAGTTGAGAAAACACATTTATTGAAAGTGTTCTTTTGCCTCTTTTTTCCTCTTTATAGAATGGTGTTGATGCAAATAAAGTTGCCGAGAACAGCAAGGAGGGAATGACGCACTTCATCATCTTTGAGGGGCAACTGCAAGCCCCAGATGATATATACCTGAGTGGGGAAAGGAATCTCCCTCTAAAGGTTAATGGAGGACATACCAGCGCCTTGCTCACTCTAATATATGTTGTGTGTAATATAGCATATGCGGAAGAATGCAGACACTCATATTCATTTGTCCCAGAGAGAAGTTTTGAATGGACAATGTTAAACTATACCGACTAAGGTATTACAGCTCATGAATGAACTGAATCAGTTCTAAGCTCGTAATTAAAGCAAACTAAAATTAAATCTGCACGACTTGTTGTGTAATCTGCCTTTCACGTCAATAGCAAAGCCGAACGACGACAACGACGGTGGCAAAAACGTCTCTTAAAAAGTAGATCCACGTTGTTTCAAATTTCATCTCTCCGGCTTCCTTGTATAGGACTATATTAATATTTGAATTTTTAAAAAAAGGTTGCATGAGAAAATCGTTCTCTCATGCAGTGTGCTCTCATCCTCCGCAAAACTGGTGAAATTAGGTAGTTAAATGTCGTAGTCGTGCAGCAACGGCAAGACAATAAGCAAAAATATGTGACGCACATGCAAAGATGTTGTTTTGCTAATATAAATCTATTGCTTTTTTCGTAACATTTTTGTCGCCGTCATCGTCGTATTAACCTCCCTAAAAAGTCTTAGAAAAGAAAGACCTACGGTGTACAGCCCTCTTATTTTTTAACACTTGTTTTAATTCATGCTGTTTTACTGAATTCTGAAGAGATCAAAGTTTTTATTACTTTCAGGGTAAAGCAATTAAATGGGAGTAAATTTACAGGTTGTTGTCGTAGCTGTTACTTTGTCTACTTTTAAGACTTCTTCATGAGTTACAAATAGTGTTGGCTCAGCACTCAAACGGTGTGTTATAACACAATTGGGAGTGTTGATCTACACTAATACAGTGTAAAATTCCCAGTAGTGTAAATTTACCTGACTTTGGTGTGCACACAGCTGCAACGGGTTTTACACATATTCAGTGTCATCATTACCTTTTTTAGTGTAACAAAAACACCAGAACAGTGTAAAGGAGACATATTTTTGGTGTATTTTAACACCAAAATTGGTTTACGTTAACCCAATTTTAGTGTTACTAAACACCAATATAGAAAAAATATACACCAGGTCAGTGTTGCTGTAACACTGCAAAGGTGTTTTTAAACGCTTCAGGATCGTATGTAGGTCATATTTGCACCATTTTGGTGTAAATATACACGACAGTTGTGTTAACTGAACACCTATTTGGTGTTCACACAGCTGCAAAAATTTACACTTTTTTGGTGTTACCATAACACCTCGATTTTGCTGTGTAGGAGCATTGTAATATATTCCCAAGGATAATAATTTGCGTTCTACGAATGGTTTTTTTTATAGTATTAAACTTTTGTTGTTGTGTCTTTTTTTGGAAATACAAGACTGCAGACACGAACTATAGACATACATATGTATTTTTAAACATTCAAATATCATTTTAATACATCGAAACCGAACTGCCTTTAAGTGCAAATCCGGCTTTATTTTCCAAACCCAGGTCGCTTTCACACTTTTTACACTTTTACATGACGATACCTGACCCGATCACAGATTTGTTCATGTAATAGAAAAAAATATATTTATTTTGAGGGAAAATTTCTTTTTCCTAGCTATTACTTAACCAAGGGGATATCAATTATAGCGTTTGTGACTAGCATTTTTAATTTTAAAGATATAGTGTTTATAACTCTACCTCCGTAGAACAATTTGCTAATATTGCTAGCCTTGTATTTACTTATCTTTCAGAGAAAACCATTATGGACAGGGTTCTAAAAAAGATATTACCTGGCATAATTGCGGGAGATTTCCTTTGGAAAACTGAACGAGTTGTCCAGGCTATCATGCTGTGGAACGAGTGCGTAATACTCCTAAGCAACAAAGCCCTAGAGATAGAAAATGACTTTGCCACAAAATTGAGTATAACGCTGTACAAAAGGGTGTTTTATGCGTATGCTGCTATTAAGAATCTTTCACCAGCTATAGAATCTGGCAAAAAGCTTTTAGTCCTACTTCGTGATTGTAAGAGAAAAAAAGAAGAAGGTGAGACAGCCTTAATGCTAGCAACAATGTACAACCGAAAATGTAAATACAAGGAAGCAGAAGCATTCCTCAAAAAAGCACTCGGTGTCAACAAAGAAATCAACGACAAAGACGGAGAAGCGACATGCTACGGAAACCTAGGAGTGCTATTTCAGTCTGTCAGAGAATATGCCAAGGCTGAAGAATATCTTCATAAAGCACTTACCATCAACACAGACATTGGCGACAGACACGGAGAAGCGACATGCTACGGAGGCCTAGGAGCGGTATTTAAGTCTGTCGGAGAATATGCCAAGGCTGAAGAATATCTTCATAAAGCACTTACCATCAAGACAGACATTGGCGAAAGAGACGGAGAAGCGACATGCTACGTAAGCCTAGGAACGTTATTTCAGTCTGTCGGAGAATATGCCAAAGCTGAAGAATATCTTCATAAAGCACTTACCATCAACACAGACATTGGCGACAGAGACGGAGAAGCGACATGCTACGTAAGCCTAGGAAAGTTTTTTCAGTCTGTCGGAGAATATGCCAAGGCTGAAGAATATCTTCATAAAGCACTTACCATCAAGACAGACATTGGCGACAGAGACGGAGAAGCGACATGCTACGTAAGCCTAGGAACGTTATTTCAGTCTGTCGGAGAATATGCCAAGGCTGAAGAATATCTTCATAAAGCACATACCATCAAGACAGACATTGGCGACAGAGATGGAGAAGCGACATGCTACGCAAACCTAGGAGCGTTATTTCGGTCTGTCGGAGAATATGCCAAGGCTGAAGAATATCTTCATAAAGCACTTACCATCAACACAGACATTGGCGACAGAGACGGAGAAGCGACATGCTACGGAAACCTAGGAAGGTTATTTCAGTCTGTCGGAGAATATGCCAAGGCTGAAGAATATCTTCATAAAGCACTTACCATCAAGACAGACATTGGCGACAGAGACGGAGAAGCGACATGCTACGTAATCCAAGGAACGTTATTTCAGTCTGTCGGAGAATATGCCAAGGCTGAAGAATATCTTCATAAAGCACTTACCATCAAGACAGACATTGGCGACAGAGACGGAGAAGCTACATGCTACGGAAACCTAGGAGCGGTATTTAAGTCTGTCGGGGAATATGCCAAGGCTGAAGAATATCTTCATAAAGCACTTACCATCAAGACAGACATTGGCGACAGAGACGGAGAAGCGACATGCTACGGAAACCTAGGAACGTTATTTCAGTCTGTCGGAGAATATGCCAAGGCTGAAGAATATCTTCATAAAGCACTTACCATCAAGACAGACATTGGCGACAGACACGGAGAAGCGACATGCTACGCAAACCTAGGAGCGGTATTTAAGTCTGTCGGAGAATATGCCAAGGCTGAAGAATATCTTCATAAAGCACTTACCATCAGGACAGACATTGGCGACAGAGACGGAGAAGCGAAATGCTACGCAAACCTAGGAGCGGTATTTCAGTCTGTCGGAGAATATGCCAAGGCTGAAGAATATCTTCATAAAGCACTTACCATCATCACAGCCATTGGCGACAGACACGGAGAAGCGACATGCTACGGAAACCTAGGAGCGTTATTTCAGTCTGTCGGAGAATATGCCAAGGCTGAAGAATATCTTCATAAAGCACTTACCATCAACACAGACATTGGCGACAGAGACGGAGAAGCGACATGCTACGGAAGCCTAGGAGCGGTATTTAAGTCTGTCGGAGAATATGCCAAGGCTGAAGAATATCTTCATAAAGCACTTACCATCAAGACAGACATTGGCGACAGAGACGGAGAAGCGACATGCTACGTAAGCCTAGGAACGTTTTTTCAGTCTGTCGGAGAATTTGCCAAGGCTGAAGAATATCTTCATAAAGCACTTACCATCAAGACAGACATTGGCGACAGAGACGGAGAAGCGACATGCTACGGAAACCTAGGTGGGTTATTTCGGTCTGTCGGAGAATATGCCAAGGCTGAAGAATATCTTCATAAAGCACTTACCATCAACACAGACATTGGCGACAGACACGGAGAAGCGAAATGCTACGCAAACCTAGGAGCGGTATTTAAGTCTGTCGGAGATTATGCCAAGGCTGAAGAATATCTTCATAAAGCACTTACCATCAACACAGACATTGGCGACAGAGACGGAGAAGCGACATGCTACGTAAGCCTAGGAAAGTTTTTTCAGTCTGTCGGAGAATATGCCAAGGCTGAAGAATATCTTCATAAAGCACTTACCATGAAGACAGACATTGGCGACAGAGACGTAGAAGCGACATGCTACGTAAGCCTAGCAACGTTATTTCAGTCTGTCGGAGAATATGCCAAGGCTGAAGAATATCTTCATAAAGCACTTACCATCAAGACAGACATTGGCGACAGAGACGGAGAAGCTACATGCTACGGAAACCTAGGAACGTTATTTAAGTCTATCGGAGAATATGCCAAGGCTGAAGAATATCTTCATAAAGCACTTACCATCAACACAGACATTGGCGACAGACACGGAGAAGCGACATGCTACGGAAACCTAGGAGCGTTATTTCAGTCTGTCGGAGAATATGCCAAGGCTGAAGAATATCTTCATAAAGCACTTACCATCAACACAGACATTGGCGACAGACACGGAGAAGCGACATGCTACGGAAACGTAGGAACGTTATTTAAGTTTTTCGGAGAATATGCCAAGGCTGAAGAATATCTTCATAAAGCACTAACCATCAACACAGACATTGGCGACAGAGACGGAGAAGCGACATGCTACGGAAACCTAGGAACGTTACTTTTGTCTGTCGGAGAATATGCCAAGGCTGAAGAATATCTTCATAAAGCACTTACCATCAACACAGACATTGGCGACAGAGACGGAGAAGCGACATGCTACGGAAACCTAGGAACGGTATTTAAGTTTTTCGGAGAATATGCCAAGGCTGAAGAATATCTTCATAAAGCACTTACCATCAACACAGACATTGGCGACAGAGACGGAGAAGCGACATGCTACGGAAACCTAGGAACGTTATTTAAGTTTTTCGGAGAATATGCCAAGGCTGAAGAATATCTTCATAAAGCACTTACCATCAAGACAGACATTGGCGACAGAGACGGAGAAGCGACATGCTACGGAAACCTAGGAACGTTATTTAACTCTGTCGGAGAATATGCCAAGGCTGAAGAATATCTTCATAAAGCACTTACCATCAAGACAGACATTGGCGACAGAGACGGAGAAGCGACATGCTACGGAAACCTAGGAGCGTTATTTCAGTCTGTCGGAGAATATGCCAAGGCTGAAGAATATCTTCATAAAGCACTTACCATCAACACAGACATTGGCGACAGACACGGAGAAGCGACATGCTACGTAAGCCTAGGAGCGGTATTTCAGTCTGTCGGAGAATATGCCAAGGCTGAAGAATATCTTCATAAAGCGCTTACCATTGTCGACAGAGACAGAGAAGAAACATGCCACCTGAGCCTAGGTGAAGGTGTGAAGGCTCAAAAATATTTTCAGAAGTCTCTTGAAATTAGCAGGAGGACTGTAAACATCAAGTTGCATTATCACTCTTTACTTTCCCTATTTTGGTGTCTTTTAAACTCAAAAGGAAACATATCTGAAGCCTTATTGATTCTCCATAGAAGTATTCAAATTTTCGAAAAAATGCATGGCTTTGTAGGAAACAAAGATGGCCGCAAGATATCATTTTTTGACAACCACGCCGAACCCTATCGGCTGTTTAGTTCATTGAGTTTTTCTTATGGGAAACCCTATGAAGCTTTACACGTTGCTGAACTTGGACGGGCCAAAGCTCTTGCAGACCTAATGTCAAACCGTTACTCTATTGAAAAAGAAATATCCATCAACACACAATCGTTTGTTGGCATTGAGGAAGTAATGACGAAAAATGGCAACAGCACTTGCCTATACATCTCCTACTACTCTGACAACATATTTTTGTGGGTTTTGAAACAAAGCAAACTGGTGGCTTGCCGAAGAACGAAACTTTGTGAAAGCTATGTTAGCAAGGACGGCAAAATCTCCGTGGATGACCTTTTAGGAAACGAAAGCTTATTAAGAAATTTTCACGTTTTACCTCAAGAGCAATGCGAAGACCGATCACTCTTCTCTTCTTACACCAACCAACTAACAAACGAATCAAATCTGGAAGATAGTCTATCATCCTTTCGTCTTTCTTTAGATGAGGACCAAGTACACACAGACCCTGAACCGCCAACACTTGTTCAGATTTACAACATGTTGATTGATCCCGTAAGAGACGTACTAGAAGGATCTGAAATTATTGTTGTTCCTGATCGCTGCTTCTTCAAAGTTCCGTTTGCAGCATTACATGATGAAAGTAACCACTTTTTATCAGATTCATTCAGGATACGCATTGTTCCTTCTTTGACGACTCTCAAGCTCATTCTGGACAGTCCAGCGGACTATCACAGCGAAACTGGTGCATTGATTGTGGGTGAGCCAAGAGTGACGGATGTGTATTTCAAGGGAGAGTTAGGGTATCTCTGTCCATTGCCTGGCGCGAGAGCGGAAGCGGAGATGATTGCAAGGCTACTACCTGAATCTCACCTTTTAATAGGAGAGCAAGCAACAAGGCAAGCAGTTCTTCAGAGAATACCCTCGGTGAGTCTCATACATTTCGCTGCTCATGGTGATGCCGAAAGAGGAGAAATTGCTCTTACCCCCCCTGACTCTGCAATGCGTCCTCCACATGAAGCAGACTACTTACTGACAATGACCGACATTTCACAAGTTAAACTGTCAGCCAAACTGGTGGTCCTTAGCTGTTGTCATACCGCACGTGGACAGATCAAAACAGAAGGCGTTGTTGGAATCGCTCGAGCATTCTTAGGATCGGGTGCACGCTCAGTGTTGGTGGCATTGTGGGCCTTACAAGACGATGCAACAGAACAGTTCATGAGAATATTCTACAAAAACCTTGTCCAAGGAGAAAGTGCAAGTGAATGTCTTCACCGGGCCATGAAGTGGATGCGAAATAACGGTTTCTCTGAAGTGAGGCAATGGGCACCTTTCATGCTGATTGGGGATGACGTGTCATTTCACTTTGGTGAAGAAAAGTGAAGGTAATTCGTGCTTTCTGATAATTAGGGCCATAGGAAATCTGCAAGGTCTTTTTGCATTGCAGTTTTCAGTATCAACTTGGGTACATTTGTAATTTCAAGTACTAAATATAAAAGCAGTATTTACCCTTGAAAGCCACATGATTGACTACACCTGAAGTCATCTTTTAATAATAATAATAATAATAATAATAATAATTTTTTTTTAAATAAATCTAAAAGCTACTAATAACAATTTTAAAAAAGCATCAAAAAGTTAATACAAAAATAAAACTATCTAAATAATAATAATAATAATAATAATAATAATAATATTTCTATAGCGCATTTTCCTAACGCCCAAATGCGCTTTACAGTGTCAAATATATTATAATCTATACACTAAAAAATGTAAAAAAAACCTAAGAATCGAAAAAATCAAAAGTCTTAAAGTCCTAAAAATCAAAAAAAAGAAATAAGAAAAGAAAAAGGAAAAATTGACTACTACTATGACTAAGGTAAAATATCAATCAACCGCTTTTTAACGTCGATAGATACAAAACGCGCACAAAAAATAAAGCCCCGTATCCCTACAGTAACACAGAATGATTTTAACTCTTTTCTCTTTTTCGTGATATATGAGGCACAAATAATTGAACATTCTTTTATTTGCTACCCCTCAATATGAACATGAGGGTTGGCTGAATATACTATGGTATGTGAATTCCCGAACTGTAACCAAAACAAACAGCCCAAGGTAGTTTTTTGTTTGATATAAAGATAATTGGAATAAACATATCATGGCGGAGATCTAGATCTGAGAATTGATCGAAAACACTAAAAACTACAAATTGTCGGCTGTGTATGGCGTCTTGAACGTAACTACAGCGCTTTTCGCGGACACTGACAGTAGAACACTGGCTCTAAACTTGGACCAAAGAGAAAAGACCGAGATTCCAAAGGTCATCGAGGCAAGGAATTTCAAACCTATTTTAGCTGTGCACCTTGCTTTTCATATATGATCAGCCTAATTGGAAAGTTTTAGCGGTGAGATAAACTTAAATACGTAAATTTTTCCCTTATGATAAATCCCTCTTCCATGTAAAATGAACCTAAATGCCACTTACCCCAGCTGGAGTCTTTTGTAATGAATATATGTGTTTTACTAATTTTTATGTTTTTATACATTACTGTTCCAGGTATTACACTAACGACACACCATGGAATAACAGAACAGCCCTGGCGCAGAATTCCAATGAGGTAGTCCCTGGCGGAAAATGTAAATGGTCAATCCTTGCAGCATACGAAGATAACCCAGACTAGAAGAATTAAAAGAGAACTGACTTGCTCTGCCCAGCTGTTCATCTTTGCCGGCTTGATTATTTTTCGCGCTGATTTTATGAATTTGTATGTGTGTGTGTACATAGGTACCTTGAGTACTCTTGACTAATCTCGGTCTAAAATGTCTTGCAAAAGCACCAATCACCAGCCTCGTAAAAGTGTACATCGGTAGCTCGGACAATGATACTGACTGTAATTGCGGCGCGAATAACATCAGGATTAGATAATTTCCCAGGCTATCTATTTAGGTAATTTGTTAACTTACTTCCTTAATTAGTCACTAAGGCTACAACTAACAAATACTTTTCACGTAAACGAGATTCTTAATCGCAAATTGAAGTTTGATTACAATGTAAACAACATTGCAAGGTTTATAGTTTAGTCGAATTGTATATATTTTAGAGCCAATCTTTCTGTGGACATAGAAGTACAGTATATAGTTCTGCAACCTTGCATTATGAAATAAGGTTTGACGACTTAAGTCAACTAAAAATCTAGCGAAACCAACTTGTCCAAACTCCAAACTAGCCATAACAGTGGTAAACTAAGGTTATTTCATTGTATAATATTCATGCCTGAGCATAGGTTAGTATTTCACGTTGTTTGATCAGTCCCTGCAAAAGTCTTCTTGACTGTAACGTTTTCAATTTTTTCTATTTTGACTGATCACGATCTTTTTGGATCCGACGTTGAGCAAGATTGTTCGTTCACGGTTTTTGCAGTGGTTTTTTACCTTAACTAAACATTATAGGTTAGTATATTAGTATAGAAGAGTAGTATGTTTTTTTAAGTACTTGCTGTAGAAAAATATTATCCACCTAAAGTGTAAAGATTTGGTGGTCCAGTTTTCAGTAGTGTTAAGAGAACCTTAGAGGAGGAAAACATGTCGCGTATCCTAGAAGGCCGCACATGGAAGTTTCATTGTAATTTGTATATTAATGTAATCTCAACAGGTTTTTAAAAATAAAGCGTATGAGATAGCAAACTCAACGAGGAAACTTTATTGAGCCTTTCGTTGTTAAGACCTCTTGTGTTTCTCCTTAACTATCTATTTTCTCTTTAACAAAAAAATCAGCATTTCCTAAATATAAGAGAGATTTAGAATCACATTTTCACGTCAAACGGCAACGTTAATTCTGACGTAACCAAGGTATCAGTCTAAAAAAATAAACAAATAAACTGGTAATTTGTAATTTGTTTTCCCACGGAGCACTTAGAAGTTGCTAAAAACTTATACGCGTTCGTCTGTTCTGGGTCGAATTGGACTTTGGAAAGGTTGGTTTTTGGAGAGAGAGAAAAATCGGAGAACCCAGAGAAAAACCTCTCGGAGAGGCAGAAAACCAACAACAAACTCGTACCATTTCATATACCAAAAGCATGAAAAAGGTACCCCTTTTAGTCGGAGCTTCCCCATAAAGGCCATTGTAGGAAGTACCGGTAACCCCCTCCCCGGCCGGGGGAAGGGAAGCAAGTGCTTACCACTGCTCCACTCTTGCTCAGTTTTCAGCGTCAGAAGCCGATTCACTTGTTGTATTTGTTTATCTTGCTGTATCTACACAAAAAAGGTAGTAGTTCGCTGTCGACCAGTTTAATCCATAACATGTATTTTGCGAAATTTGTTCCTGTTTATTTCCTAATTCAAGGAAATGTCACCTTGGGTCTAATGTTTGCCATCTGCCGTAAACGCGACTCTAAATATCTCGATTTTCCTCTCAACGACTACTACAATCCATAAATTTGGTCTCCGCATAAAAGTTACTGCCACGATCACTCCCGTCGATTTGGAATCGTAGAATTACGTTGACGGCAAAGTCGAAACATCAGGTTCAAGTATTAAAATTACTCACGTTAGGAAATCAACAGATAAAAACCGAGAAAATTATCCTTACGGATAAACCTGGCATGAATGTCTTTATTTTTTAAACATTAAATGACAAACAAAGAGAGAGCTTAGCCACATGTTTCAAAGTGGCGTTAATCGTAAGCGTGATTCTAAATCTCTAGACGCCTGCGTTCGCATCGAAGTTCTCCTAGGAACCAATGGAGACAGGCCTGGTAACAATTCTTTTCGGTCCGTTCCAACATCCCTGCTTTACTTTCTGAAATCCCGAGGTGATCCTTTTTCGCTTTGCACATATACCAGACAATGTATTCAAGACTTTTTCAGATTTTTTTACAAAACAATAATTTCTTTTTCCAGACTCAAAATTATCAAATAGGTCATTGATCAATAGAGACCTTAAAAAACGCAGGAACAAAAAAGCTTTTTTCATGACCATGATAGGCTGCAAACATACCGGAGAAATTGAATAAGATTTCACCAAAACGTAAAAAATTCACTTATAAAGCACTAGTTACTGTAGCTTTGCAAAAAAAAAAAAAGAAAAATTCAAGAATTTCTACTATTTTTCCTGACTTTATCTCCATTTTCCAGACTTTTTTCAGGTTCTGGAAAATTGCTGAACAAATTTCAAGACTTTTTACAAACCCTGCGTTTTGTCAAGGTATTTCAATCCATGAAGTTAGTTGCACATGTACAAGCTTGTACACCCCCGTACTAAGAGATACTTCGGGTCCCATCGCGGATGGATTTTTATTTTCGTCACTATCCTGATCTGGGTAGAACTTCTGATTAGTTGAGGCAAATTTTTAACCAATCAGAAGTACTACCCAGATCTGGGTAGTGACACGTCATCAGTGTGGAATTTCCGCGCTCGTTTCTCAGACGTCATTACGCGGGGAAACCAGTGGTGGCGTCACCAAATGTCGGCTGTTTTCTCAGGTTAAGCTGGGAACAAGTGGAAACACCACACTTAAAGAGCATATTATGATGTGCAACGATGCTAAAGTAAGGTGATTGACCTCAACAGTGTGAACACACCTTTTAACCAGGTGGGAACGAGGGAAGAAAAAGCCCCCTTTGAAGCTTTATTAGGGTTAGCTTTTTGCCAGGGTATTTACCCTCGATAGGTTGAACACTCGCTCACGGGAGCTCTGGCGGCACGAAATCCGTAACGCGGATTGTGGGAAGGATATTGAAGAAAAGACAAAAGGCAAATTCCCTTAAGAGCATGGGCATCACGTACTCTGAAATGGGATAACAAAACAGACAAGCTAAAAAGGTCTATAGAGCAGTTTTCACATGATTTCACGGGGGGAAATCGTGGCGTTTCAAAGGACATTAGAGACTTTAAGATCCAACGACGCGGACGGCAACGAGAAGGTAAAAAAAAAGGTCCAATAAGCAAAACAACAACTTCGCACTTTTTTGTACATTTCTTTCCCGTTTTTGCACGACTAGGACGTGAAAATGCCTTATTTCGCGTTTATGGAGGACGTAAACAAGCAACGACGAAATTTTATTTCTCTTTCTGAGCTTGGATATGGTCATTTGAAATTTAGCTTCAGGAGGGTTCGCCTATATTTGACAAAGTAAGTCAGTAGGAATGATCGCTTTAAAGACTGAAAGAACGCAATACACTTTTTAAGCGACGTTCTCGTTGTCGTCGCGTCGTTGAATCTTAAAGTCCCTAAAAAAATCAGACTTTAGCGGACGTGATAAATATACATCCACATAATACAGGATGCAAAAGATACAGAGACCTGTTTACTTTTTTTACCAGTTGCAAGATGTTTTAAAAGTTTTTTTCTTGTAATAGCACAGTCACAAGAAGATCAGCGTGTCTAACTAAATGCATAGTTTACATATTAAAATTGTTCAAACAGAGAGAAACGTGTTCGCAAACTAGTGTTCGCTGCGCTGAAACCTTTATTTCTTGTAGCATACTTTTTGACACGCTAACTGTGGGAGTTAAGCAAACGAGCACGCTTAGCGCACTAATCGCAAATATATTTAAAGCCAAAAAAAATAGGTTCTGTTCCTGTCAGCCAAATTGTTAATAATCTTCTCCGGCTCCGTCGACTGGTAACAAGCCCAAGCAGCTGGCAGGACGCATCTTAAATATTGACACACAAGCCTCGTAAAGACGGGCGTGTACGTCCTGTGCTTATCATGGAGTTCAGGGTGATTTTATCGTATTTTAACTTTTTTTTTGGAATTTCACGACCTCTTTTTGCAGCTTTTAAGCACTTGAGTGCTTGATGATTAGCATAAGCCATAGTTATCTCACCTTACAAAAAAAAACATAACTGGCAAAATTGTTAGTACTTGACTTAACGCTTCGTTACGAAATTAATACCAATAACGAGAAGGTACCTTCACTTATGACTCTGTACGAACCCTGAATTTGGTACAAGGTATTTCACTCTATCAACTTGCCCGTGTACACCCCAAGTACACCCCGTACTGAGAGCTACTTCGACTCCCACCGGGGATGGATTTTTATTTTCGTAACTATCCAGATCTGGGCAGTACTTCTGATTGGTTGAAGCAAATTTTGAAGACAGCCTGGACAATGTTTCATCGGAGAACGAATTTCACCTCCAACAATACAACGGCAAACACACTTGGTAAGTGACGTCACTATTATATTGCCGTCACGTAATTCCTGCGAGAGAGAGGACAGTGGCAACGAGATTGTCGCGGTATTGTTTCTTATGTTAGGTTCGAATATCTTGATTTTTGCAAGAGCTTCAGAAAGCAAATAGATACCATCTGGGAGAAGCACAGACAAATCCGAGTTTTCCCAACAGGGGTCGAAATTATGACCATCTGGTTACCTGCATGGGAAAGAAATGCCTGTCAGATGACTTGTTCGCATTGATAACTGTATAAATATGAAGCTAAGCGGGTTTGACAGCCACTGTTCAGGAAATAAGCCCCCTTCCTCTCCTCCCTCCCTCTCCTTCTTCTCGGAAAGGAGCAAGATCAGACCAGAGAGAGCGGCGTTAATCAAGCCTATTGCATAAGGCCTCACAGCTTCTTATTTGAACTATGAGAATACAAATCTGACTATCAGTGATGTATTAAATGCAGACAAATTCACTACAATAATCAACCTCATCTTGTCTTCTCCCCTAAATAATAGTAATTTATTGCTGCGATTTGTTTACCTACATCCAAAAATATTCTAATTCTGTAGTTCTTCCAAGACTAAACAGCTGACTAAAGCTGTGTCGTGAGAAAGTCCAGCCTCAAAGAAAGTCTGTGTGATCTCAGAGAGTTGTCTAGGAAACGTCGTTGAGATAACATGACGAGATGACGAGTAACCATGCCATTCAGTGAAAACATATAAGAGGGTTCTGAGTGGGTAAAATGGGAACTGGGAATTGCCTTTTTATATTCTGGGAAAATGGGATTTATTGCACTGGGGCTGGGATTTAACCACTGGGAAAGGGATTAACAATTTCTATAATGGGAATGGGATTTCTCTCCTTTCATGATCTTCGACTATATTATTTGACAAAATTGCTCAAATGTGCTTACTTTTTGATATAAAAGAAATAATATTTTGTACCAGTAGACCTCAGTATACACATAAGATCATGTCAGTCTTTTATTTTTTGTCTTCTTGTCTCGCGACACAGTTAGCTGGTCTGGTCATTTCAGCGGTTTGTCGTTGAGAGAATGCATGACGTGGATGTTTGTGCACAACAGAGTTCAAATGCGGGCGTGGAATTGAACATTCCGGTGTGAGGAGGGGATTTGCCAACTATGGCAGTAGAAATATTTTTTCTGTGGACTACGTTGCGCCCGGTCCCCCCAGAAAGCGCCGTTTGTATTGCGGACTATTGAGGAACAGATGGAAATGATCAGAGGAAGTGAACCACGTTCCTTGTTCATCCAACTAATTCAGCGAGTGCCATTTTATCAAAAAGGAACAAAAAACATCGTCTTAAATCAGAGTTCATTGCAATAAATCTCAGGCTTCACTTGTTGTGGCACTCTTGTGTGCACAGGCAACGAAACCAATAACTTGGGGGGAGAAACTCAAGGCATTTCTTGAAGAATCAGGCAATGTGAGATTGGTAGACAATCGCAAAACGATGAGATGCTTGCAGGTAGAACACCCAAGGGGACAAGAGTAAGAGATCAATCAGTGACCGTCTAAAGTACTCCAGGCGTGTGCGTGTGTGCTCGCATGGGTCGCTATAGAAGCTGTAAACACATTGCCACGGAGAATTGATGAGTTGTATGGTCCAGTGTCGAAAATGAGGATGACAGAAGTGGGGTTTTAATATGGTTATGCCAACAAGGGTTGGAAGACAAAGAGTGTTCACCAGCAGAATCGAATTAGAGATTTTCTTCAGTCCAGGTGAAGGTACAAGATCCAAACAGCATCAACCAGAGCTTTCACTTCATTAAACGCTTCAGTTCGCAAAACGAGCCCTGGAAATTGGACTTCTGATTTGGTAACTGGGATTTAGACCAAAATTTGGCTGGGAACTGGGATCTGGACCAAAGTTAGGTTGGAAACTTGGATTTGGCACCCACCCACCGCAAAACAGCAGTATATTTAGGGTTGGCTAATGCATGCATTCGTCAAACGAAAATGGGTAGTCGGAGAAGGACCACGGTTAAACGATAGAAATAGGCCGTAAGAGCTAAGCAAAGTACGTTAAAAACCGGAGAGTTATGTTCCTTGTTCAAGTTGTAATATGGTAAGACCCCGTTCACACGGGTCACGAGTCAGGACAAATTTTGAACGGACGAATTTTTATATCTGGGAAAGCCATTTACTGTACACGGAACCATGCCAATTCTGTTGTACTGTTTACATGAGTCCGCTCAAATTTTTTACCGTGTCAACATTGATCTCGCTTTTTCAATCAAAGGCGCGTAACTAGACTCTAGGCTTTTACCGCATAGACCGTGCAAAAACCTGTACGATTCAGGTGTTTACACGAGTCCGAGTTAAAGTGGAACCGTACAAGTAAACAAATTAACCTTCTTCTGATCAGGTCCAAAACTTGCATACTTTGCCGTTCAAAAACTTGCACAGTTCCACGGGTCGCGCGTAAACGAAAGGCTTATCAGCGCAATGTTTGAAATTACTATGACCTGCGCAGCAGGTGGTATCGTTGCTGGGAGAAGCATGGAGGGGAATGGAAACGCGCAGCGCGGCCACGTCGCGGCTTCACTCACTCGGGCTCCCCTCCCCAAAAATCGACATTTTTAGCTTTTTAGTTATCAAACAAACAAACGGCGACATACCTGTATTGTATCACATCAGTGCAAATAGATCATTTTACCGTTATGCGCTCAGTGCCCTGGCCTTTCAATAGAAGCAAGGCTGTCGGTGACCTTGCTTTGTTACAAACCTTCTTGTTTTTCATATGTAAACAACGATCATGTTCACGGGCTTGTTAGCAGGAGAATACCACGATTTGCACATGAAAATGAACAGGAAGGTTTGTAACAAAACAAGGTCACCGCCAGCCTCGCTTCTATTCAAAGGCCAGGGCACTGAGCACACAACTGTAAAATGGTCTATTACAAAATTTAAGGAGCCATTTGAAATGTCTTCTTGACCCAGCAATCCAAAACCAACGGTTTTTGAGCTATTTTCCCAAATATTAAACACTGTCAAATAACGCTTCCTTTATATTTTTAAGGTAGCCTGTTCCAGGCGTTCAGATAGTAGAGCGCGGGAGAAAAATTCACGAAGAAAACAAATTGAGGGGAGAACAGTTCTCCCCTCGTTTTTTCCTCTCCGTTTACAATTTAACTCGCTCCCCACCATCTGACCGCTGTACTATCAGAACGCCTGGAACAGGCTACCTTAAAAATACAAAGGAAGCGTTGTTTGACAGGAACGAAATACCGTCAATCATCAATTAAACCCCCGGGGTGTTTATGAAATTTTAAGGGTCCAAGAGGGGGCGTTTAATATATGGGAGGCGTTTAAAAGAGAGAGACGTTTATTCTCGTAACTTATTTTAACGAACTCAACAACACTTGATACAATATGCTTTCGGCTAAAAACGTTTGCGTGTTAACAGAATCTCGACTGCGGGCTGACGGCTTTAGCACTCCAGGGTTTCTAATTTAATTCTCTTCTTTTTAGCTACAAACAAGAGGGTGCTTTAACGAGTGTTCACCAAGATCAAGAAGGTCAGAGCGCTACCCTTACTTTGAACTTGAAATAATGAACATGACATAATACACAAACCGATGTTAATCAAGCAATGAAATTAATAAATTGATTGATTTTTGCTCTAGTTTGCCATTTCCTAGTATTTTGGGGCAATTTTCACAGGTGGCGTTTATCAGAAAGAGGCGTTTAATACAAACTTGACAGCATACGTAGAGAGGCTTTTATTAGATAAGAGGCGTTTATTTGAGAGTGGGCGTTTATTAGATCATTTACGGCAAGTCTTTTTTCTCGTCCCTCCGGTCTTGCCCCCTCAAGGGGCACGTGGATATTTTTCTTTTCGCGTACGTTTGCTCTGTAGGGGAAGCTCGTAGTCTCCATTGGTGGGATGCTACCCACAGTCGATTCTATCGACAGTCTACTTTTTTTTCACACTTTTTCTGGCTTCACACTAAACACTCTGAATTTACTCAAGTTACTGTAATGTACCTGTTTTTATTATTGAAAGTAACAAATTGTACATTCTTGTAGTTTCAGTTTCTTTCCTCTTTTCGAGATGACAACGACAACTTCCTTCACGTAACCTCAGGCGAACAACGGGGAACGAGCATCAAGAGAAGAGGACATTACTTGTGCGCAGATTTCTTTTCTTGTTTGATCAACGAAATTTGCCAACATTTTCCCTGTCTACAATGTCACGTGACTGCCGTTGGATCCCAGCAAAACCGAGTGTTTGTGTTCATGTGATTTAAGATGGCCATGTCCTTTGCAGAGAGTTGAAAGTCGTTAACTCTCAAGTTGTCCTTTATGTGCTGGGGTCGGACAGACTTTGGGATCACCCCTGTTGAAAAAGACAGTACCTATATATAACTATAATAAAGAACTCTAAACCTAGAAGTGCACTCGGAAATTTAATCCCTTAGTAAGTATGACTTTCTGAGAACAACAGAAAGTAATCGTATTTTGTCACAATAAGATCTAGTGGAAAAAGTGCTAGATTCATTGGCATACAACCGTTATCTGTGCGTGGAGCTGTTCACAAACCTCTACTGAAGCTCACACATAACCAAGTTATCAGGGAAAATCACCAAAACATGGATTTCTCTTGCAAAACCTGAACAATTGACCTGATGAGGGAGTGAAAGAAGCAACCTAAATGTCCCTTGTGAGACCACATAAGGAACACACCAGTTCAGCCTGGCACCCACATCTTATGAAGTACATCAAACAGGTGGAAGGAGTTCAGAGGAGAGCTGCATGCTGATTACACACTGACTAATAACTATAATTAGCATAAAACTGTGAAAGGTTTGAACCCAGGAGTCATTTCAAAAGGTTGAGTTTGATCGTCCGGGTGAACGTAGTCCTGAATAGGACAGTTGTTGTTGACAGTGACTGACGTTTCGACAACCTGTGCGGTAGTCATCTTCAGAGTCGCAGCATTTGATCTTGTATACTGCTCCCTGTCTGTCCTCCGGTTTGTCTCTGTCTTTGACATTAGTAAGCAGTCGCCGTAAAGTGGTTATCGGTTTGTGCGCAACACGTATATTGTAAGGTTGTAATATACGTGCAATAGTTTCAGAGGTGCCTCTGATGTACGGTATAGTCGAATATAGATAGTATAGATCAAATGCTGCGACTGCCAGGCTTCTTACATTGGTGAAACCGGCAGAAACCTAAGCACGCGACTGACCGAACACAAACGCGCGACGAGGAATGGTGACGTCAACAATCACATTGCTGAGCACCATTTAAAGACGAAACATCAAATTGACTGGGACTCTGCGACATGTATAACGTATTCTACAGACTACTATCAACGTCTTATTTTAGAAAGCTGGTTTACTAACTTAGAACAAACGCCACTGAATCGTAGCCAACAGTTACCAGCGCCGTACTTACGACTTATTGAGGAGATCAAGCAAAACTAACTACGAGAGAACAACTGGAGAACTGACAATCTGACTAACAATAGACGACAGTTTAACTGTGACAATAGACGGATCGAAACGCACCAATCACTGATTATGAGTCTTCATAGCCAATAACATCACGGCTTAACTGACAGACGACCAATAACATCGCGACATAATTGACCAATTAGATCAATAACCAGAGTATAATACAATCAACTGACGTGATACAACTCACTTTGACTCTGAAGATGACTACCGCACAGGTTGTCGAAACGTCAGTCACTGTCAACAACAACAGTCCTATTCAGGACTACGTTCACCCGGACGATCAAACTCAACCTTTTATAATTAACATACCTACCTACATTATGTTGAAGAGCCCACTTGAGTAACACTTGAGCTGTAGACTTGTTGTATGTTGTAGCTATACTTCTGACTTGTGCCTCATCTAAGAGCTAAAGAGATCGTAGTACTTTGGTTCACTGTGCAATCTTGCTTTTTTTGTCTGCATTAAAATTGTCTTGCACAGTCTTGCTCAAATTTTCCCCTTAAAACCAAACAACAACAAAAACAACCCCCAAGGACTCAAAAAAAGGGGATTTCCTACTTGTCATTTGGGCAAGCAGCTGTCACATTTTTCTTAATGATTTAATGATTTAACAATTTAGATAGCGCGTAATTACATGTGCTGATCAATAGCGCTTGTTCGGGGCCACTTCTTGTTCGTCTTAGTTAATGATTTTGTGAGAGGATAACTTGCCTATACCCTTGCCCACTGGGCCAGTAGCCTTTTATAGTTAATTGCCCTGGAAGAAAATCTACTTGTCCCGAACTACCGGACAGGACTTATATCGAGCCCTGCTTCCCCTCCCCCAAAACAAAACTCAATACAGTTTATCTTGTAATAAGCAGAGCACTTCACATTTACAGGACACAAGCAACAGTAAGTCCAAACTTTTCTTTTGAATTTATTGTTTTTCTGTAAAATAAAATTAATGGGTCTTCAGGTCTGCAGACACCTCCTATAAAGTGGACACCAACAAGGGACCCATAATGATGGAGTTGTTACTGTAACTAATGACTACTGAGGTGCAAGATGGCTTACCATACTCTACACTAGAGATTAAAGGTTACTATATGTAGGTAAATGAGATTGTTGTTCATACAAGTCATCTAGACACCGCTGGTCCTAGCACTATTTTGGACGTGTGTGACATGAACCCAGTAAAGGCCAACAATACTCATCACAAATCGTTGAAACAGGAACCGTTTCTCTTGAATTTTCAGGGGCACCCAACGAGAATCTAGTTCAAAACCACTTAAACATAGCATTGTTAAACGTATGTTAGTATTTAAACGGTAGATATAGGCATATTTTATCGACTAAAATTTTTTTCATCTGTTCGGATTTCCTAGTTGAAAGTCTAGTGATCCAAAAATTATAGGGATCAAAACTTACTTTTTCGAAAATTTCAGCCAGAAAAAAGGCTCCCGAAAGTTCAGGTGACCTTTTAGGGTAAAAATCCGTTAAAAATGGGCAATCATACCATGTTTTAGATGTTAAAAAATCCTAGGAGAGGCAGGCAAACAAGAAATTTTGCAACAAATGTTCTGAGAATTCTAGGTCGCAAATCGTCTTCCGAACAGATATTTTCCGAAAATCAGTGACGTTGGGTATTCCTGAATTTTCTCGAAACATTCTTACATTCACTCTCCACACCTTTGTTCTCACTCAAATGTGCCCCTCTTCTTCCGCAATGTTGAGCCATGCGTATTTTGGAGCACTGAGAGGACTGTAACACCCAAATCAACTTCGGGGAAGGGAAAATGTACACAGGTGTTTCAAGGTTGTTGACAAGTATTTTAGCTCAGTGTCTATGAAAAAAGGCGCTAGAAAACAGTGTCATCTGGTAATCCACCTCAAGTAGATTTTCCTTTCAGCCAAGTACATAATTTTCATGCTAACTTGACTGATGGGCCAAGGTCTAGTCAAGTCATCTTCTAACTACATCAAAAACTTAGACAAGGATGCAGTGGTCCTGGGCAAGCAAATTTGAGAGCTGCTTGTCCTATAAGTATGCTGAAATTTAAGACTTTTCAAGTCCTGCCCTGGGTCAATTGGTGAGTGTCCATACACTTCCAAAAGCCATAAGGTCATGATTTCAGTTCAATGCAATGAATCTCTCAACTACATGTATTAGTCCCATACTAGAAACCCACTGAATCAAAGACTTCATCTTGGTTGTAACATACCTTTCCTTGGCCTAATGAGGTATAGGCTTGTAGCCAAATTCCTTTTCTTTGGCAGTACTCAAGCAACCCTTTCTGGAAAAGTCTTGGATGAAACTCTACCTGCAGTTTAAAACACTTGAGTTGTTAAATAGAGAATAATAAATGGCTGCACAGGGATACCAGTATAGAAGTTATCTATGATTGTCAAATCAATAAACTGTGACTGAATGCAGAGAAAGAACAAGCTATCAATTTGAACATGAGGAGAAAAACTGCACTAGGCATTGCATTTTTCTTGGAAGTTAATGTAGACAATAATTATCATGCTTAATTGTTTAATAGACTGAAATTAAAACAAAAAACACAAATGTGTAAAGAAAGTACACATACCATGATACATACCCAGAGATTCTCTGAATATTGCCTTTAAAAATTCTTAAAAAATTTTTAAGTTGCCGACAATTATATTTTGTAACACATTAATAGTTTCAGTTTCAGTGACTTAGTTTGTAATAAATGTAAGAAATTGCCCCTTCGTGAATGAATGTTGCTCTTTGAATAAAAGCTGTTCTCAGGCTACTGAAGTCCTATGCCGCCACCAGATTATACAAAGAAGCAAACAGACACTACTGTACAAAAGAGAAGAAACATTGATAACTAACATCACCTGCAGTACAGCAGGAACAACAGTAGCATATTGTAACATCTCTTCCAAGTGGGCAACTGTGTAGTTTGATACACCGATACTTCTGAGTAAACCTGAAGGAGACCCATGCAGAATGAGCTCATCACATCAACTTACTTTTACTTTATAGATGGCTTTCATAGTGACGTCATCAAATTGTAAAGTCAAAATAGAGAGATTTTATGAATTCTTATTTACACTAGGTTGAAGATAAACAAAAATTTAATCTTTGTACAAGTTTTCATTCCTGTAGCATGTTTCGTTTTGAAAATACAGCAATTTGAACTTCCCACTTTTCACAGTGCGTGACACCAAAATAGGAATGCTGTCTCATTGAAAAAAAGTATCTCCTCTTGATTTTCAGCAGCATAACCATTCCAAGTATTAGAAGATATTTTTATGCGCACGTATGCTAGTTCTCAAGTGAAGAGAAGGAGCTCTTATAGAAAAAGCGTACTCCAGATGTTTTTGTTGATTTTCGGTGGCCATATTGATGCACCAAAATGGTGCACCAATGTGGCGTCTCCATACAAAGCTCTACAAATGTGAGTGAACCGTTTCGGCCAATAACTCAGAAACTTTGGGCCACAAAGACCTGGGACTTGGACAAAAATTGTCTAAAAATTAGTCTTTAATAACATTTCATTTTCTTGGCTTCTTCCACTGGACGGTTTCCAATTTATTTTTTTGTTGCGTGACAGTGAAAACGATCTACAGACCAACTTTTTTTAAAGGGGCTGGGGGGTGAGGAATTATTTTTAGGGTGTCTGAAATCCATGCGGGTCCTCTGAGTTGAGAATACATGTAGATCCTTCCACCACGAGTGCGCATTGGATATGAGATAGTAGATAGCCATTAATCATCTCATATCCAACAAGCGTGAGTGGACTAATAATTATTGTTTTATTAAAAATGCCCACAAAAAATAGAGAATTCTTCCTGACTTTGTTCGGAAAAGCAACTGATTTTCAGCTTATTTTAAATTTTGAGCAGACGAGTACACTTTATACCATATTTAGAGATCATGGTATAATGGCTCATACACCATGATGGCTAAGCCAATCAGAGCTCTAGAATTGCATTATCCAATAATTCAGTTTTTAATAAGACCAGTCAGCAAATATCCATTGACACTGCCAGAAAGAGTAACTCACCAAGTTCAAGTGTGATACGTTGAATAGCTAATTCACAAAGTGGCGAAAATTGTACAGAATGATGTAAAATAGTTTGTATAGCGGGTACATTAACTTATAGGCAAACTATAGGCAAATGTCTGTAGAATTTGGCAACTTTGTGGAGCTATATCTTTGTTGCTAATTTTCAACATATTATGTTCAAACTTGGCATCTTTACTAATTTTAAAGCGTGCTTTTCACCTTTCTTGATGGATTTTTTGCTAACTGGTCCAGATCAAAAATTGAAAAAAATGTGGAAGGGTCTATTAAAATAAATAACCTGCTTTATAAAGCTTCTCTAGTGCTAGCCAGCTTCCCTTTCTAAGTTCAGAATTTTTTGGATCTTCCCTTTTCAGCTTTTGTACACCAGGCCAGTGAATGAGATACAAGTCAAGATATTCACAGTCTAAAGCTTCTAGAGACTTCATACAAGCTGCCTCTGCACTATCAAATCCATGGTCTCTTGGGGCTGAGGAGAAGAACAACAAAAAAATACCATAATATAATTTATATGAAATATTTTAAGAGTTAAAGCAAATATAATTTGAAGATTGCCAATGAAGTCATAACAGCCTGCTTCTAAAGCTTTTAGACACAGATCAATACTTAACTCATTCAAGGGTAATGGAGACTTTTTAAAAGATCCAACGACGCAATAGCAATGAGAACATCGGTTAAAAAGTGAATTTTCATTCTTTCAGTCTTAAATTTTGATTATTCTTAACCACTTCCTTTGTGAAATATATAGGCAAACCCTCTTATAAGAAGTCAGATTCCAAGGGACCATATCCAAGTTCAGAAAGAGAAATAAAATTCCATTGTTGCTAGTTTATGCATGTTCTCCATAAAATGCAAAACTGGGCATTTTTATGTCACAGTAGTGACAAAGCAGCAAAGAAATGTACAAAAAAGTGTGATGCATATACAAAGGTGTTGTTTTGCTTATTAAACCTATTGTTTTTTTGGACATTCTTGTTGCCATTGTGTCATTGGATTGCTAAAGTCCTTAATGTACTCAGGGTCGGGATACTCATTGAAAGTCATTTGAAGCGGGTATTAAAAAAGACTTTCACTAACAATATTGAGTAACTGAAAGCCTCGGGGCTCTATGAAGATCAAAGGGCCTGATCTGCTCGCGGGGTATTTCTTACACAAAGATAAGAAAAAATATATTCACAGATGCAAATAAAAGTTACACATGTTTATTAGCATAGAAGCCGTACATAGCCAAGTAATTTTTCTTATTATGTTAATATTCAATAGATAGTTGTTGTTACTTTCTTTCTTACTTAACTTTTTTTTTACTTTGTTTCATTTGTAATTAATATATACATGTATTGATTGTCTTGGTACTGAAATCTTACATGTCGAAGATAAAGTCAATAAAGTTGTATTGTCATTAAATTAATTACTCTGTTGTCATAACTTATGGTTAGTCTTGAAATCACAAAACCCAAACCAGTGCTAACACTAATTTCTTGTCACTCATAATCAACAACTGTTTGCATTCTAACTTTTGAGTCTGAAATCCTATTGTGTGACCATTCAAAGGGCACCTCTCTTTAAATTAATATTTTTTGGAATCTGTTTGAAAAGAAATCTGGAAACTTTGTCAAGTTTAAACTTTGGCCACTTTTGGAAGAGAAAGTGTCAAAAGGTGACTGTGAATAGAGGTACATGTATGACCCTCTAGGAGCTTTGGGACCAACAAAACTGTCTATAATAGAGACATGTCAGTGCAAAATAACAAAATGTTTGACTTTAAAAAGCCATTTTGCTTGGCTAATTAAAGGCAATAACTTAAGATACATACCTAAACCTGTCATATTAATAACACATTAGAGAAATGCCATTCTCAAACTCATTAATAATTCATTTAAGGAAATTAATGTTTAATGAGTGTTTGGAAATCGGATGAAACACTGCTTAGTATTTGCATCCTTAATTTCTCCTTCAAAAATGATTTTGTTTAAGAAGAAATATCAAACATTCGACACAGTGTTTCATCACCAGATGAAACACCTCGAAGTTCGTCAAAAAAACTCCGCTGCGCGTCGTATTTTCAACTCTCTTCTCGGTGTTTCATCTGGTGATGAAACACTGCATCTCATGTTTGATATATTACAAGACTTACACAGTTTACTTGTTATGAAGACATCTTGTCTGGAAAGGCTATACTTTGGTAGAAGCTCTTTTAGTGCACGTCCAATATCTGCTTCATTCCGATAAACAGCAGCTGTGTCTGTTTACAGCAAGTGAAAAATAATCAAGACTCAAAGCCTTAACTCATTCAGCAAGAGACTACAATATGATGACGGGAAATTAATATTTTGTTATTGTCACTTCTTGTTGTTTATGGAAAGGCTTAAGGAAGTATGACAAGTTCCGTTACACCGTTTCCCTTTGTGCATAAAACATCTCAGTGCCTATAAGTGCTTTTGAGACAGAGGTGGTTTCTTAAGGACCAAACTTTTTAATGGAAAGTATGATGCTACACTGGAATTTCAAAGAGGTTGTTGGATAAAAAAAGACCACTGTGTAAGTAGTATGGATATTTACTGAAACAACACATTTCTGTCGTCTTTAAGAATCTGGACAATGGAAAATTGTTGTCTATTTGCTATAACAACATTGAAACAGTCCACTTCTGGTGAAGTTTCTTGGAAAATGTGCACGAGTAACAGAAAAAAACACATTGTGTCATCATTATGCCATAATTTTAAACCTTTGTCAATGCTCTCACAGACCATAGCCCCTGATTAATGAGTACTCAAGAATCATGCCATTAATGTCAAATGTCCCTGGGGGAGGTACCTTAAGAATTTTTGGACAGGGATGGGCGTTGAGACTGTGGAACCCCTAGCCTATACCGGACCTAGTCGAACTGAACTTTGCTACCCTTTACTAGACTAAACTCCCAAAATAGTGACCTTCCTATGGCCTATCCTAGAGCTGCTATTTTTTAGAAAGTACTGAGGTCAGCAGCACAGTCCAGCCAGAAAAAAAGCCTAATGAGTTGCAAGTAAACCTAAATCTAAACCATACCCTTTACAGCTGCATACACCTATATACATACCTGCCAACTCTCCCGGTTTTTCCAGGAGTCTCCAAGTTTTTCATCAGATCTCCCAGTCTCCCAGTTAGAGCACCAAATCTCCCGGAAATACCTACCGCGCCCTTTTTGAGAATTTTTTGATTAATTTTGTTATTTTTGAGATGTCAAAAAGGAAAATGAAACAAGAAGTGGAATTAGTCCTCTTATTTGAGCTGTTCTTGATCAGAAAATGTAAAACAGACCAATCAAATTGATGTATATTTAACAAGTATCGTAATTGGTCAGAAATTAACCAATCAAATTGCACAATACTTGGTAGAAAGTTGGTGCGGTTTTTGCACACTGTTATTGATGTTGGGAACATTCGGAAGGCCTTCGGGTGATTTTCGGAGAGTATTCAGACATTGTCGAAGATTTCTAGTCTCCAGATTTTTGTACTCTTGGGGTTGACAGGTATGTAAACTATATAGCCTATACAGCTATTTCGAGAAAGGTTGTCGCATAAAGTGCATGCGACAGCCCTGAAAGGTATTATGGGTGGTTTTGAGTGCACTATTTTTCAAAGAAATTTGAAAGAATGGCAGGAGAGGTCATGGACATATGTCTGTATTGAACATATCCCATATTACCTTTGGGGATTGTCGCGTGCACATTTTTTCCAACAACCTTTCTCGAAAATTATAGCTGTATATGGCACCTATGCATTGACTACCTTATGAGACACTTTTAAATTTTGCATACAGTCTGCAGTGAACTTGACTTTTCTTACCTATAAGTCTGCAGCCACACTGCAGTGCGCTATCGATTGTTCTGTAAATTACATCATCTTCAGCCACTGATTTCATCTGAAATGTTCCAACTGAAGAAAATCTCTCATTAGTAGTAATTTACAGCACCCATGAAATCAGTACAAGAAATTACCATTGTCAGAACAGGCTTGAGCTGGCCAGATTTATAGTCCATTTGGGTTATTGATGCATGGCGGTGATGAGTTTTAAGCAAAAACTCCAAAAAAGGCCTGTTTGAATTCTAGTTCTGACTTAGGTAAGTCTTAGGCTTATATTTTATGTTAAAATAATTATTATATAAAAAGTCATAAAGATTGACATGGAAACACTTACGTCCAATGTTTGGAATCTCTACTCCATTGTTTAAAGCGTGACTAAACGACATGTTATTTACGAAAAGTAAAACATCGCACTAAAAATAGACATCTACATCTATATTTAGTTAAAATTCTCTACGAATCCTCTGACTTTTGATGACCTTTTGAGTCTCAAAAAGCCTGAAGACTTTGCGAGATCTCTTTGATTAGTGCTTCCAGCTTTTTCAGCTGGCGTTTTGACTCAAAAAAGCTACTCAATATAGCATGCGTCGTGAGTTATTGAGCCTTCGCACATCAGCGGCCTATCCTAGTAAGCGGGAAAATCAAGAGGAAAGAAACGTGTTGATCGTCATTGTCTTTGAGCATTTGAATGGATCACACATCAAAAGATTTCGCACCTTAAACAACTTGAGAAATCCAGAATTTTTGCAACAATGTAAGGTAAGTACACTCATGTAATTATTTTTTGCAGAATTATTTGAGAAAACCGCAAACAAACTCGATAAACTATCTGCTTCGTTTTCCCGTCTGTCACAACAACGGACCTCGTGTTGAGACAAAAGTGAACCAAAATGCACTTAAAAGATTTTTACGAAACCTTTGCCGTTTCAGGTCTTTCCGTTGGCTTCATTTGAGTTTATTTTGAGCACATTCGAGGCTGAAATGTGCTTAATTTTTTCTCACGTAAATCGAGAAATTCATTGTCGCTAAAGGAACCAGTTGTTTCCGGTGAGAGAAATAAAACGCATTGATCGTAGAAACAATGCTTGGTTAATCGAATATATTACTTCAAAGTTAAGTCATACAATCAATGTGCTGCAGCTGCAACCCGGGAATTAATCACACGATGAAAAACGTGGCGAAATGCACAGCAACTTCCGCTTATAGAAGTCTTTCGCCGGCCATGTCATCCTAGTTCTTTAAAAATAGATGTGCTCAAAGACAACGAAACTGAATAATGTTATCAGCATTTTGCGCCCGAAAATGACTCAGACGTGGCTAAAGTCCTGATTTACTTAGCGTTTATTTAGTGAAAATTTGAGATTCAGTGTTCAGTGTTCAGTGATTTAATCGGTTTCAAAAGCAATAATTATATCAAAACTTTTATGTAGATTCATAGCTCACGAGTTCAAACATAAGCTCATTACAACGACGCTTTTTACCGAGAAATTGTAAACTTCTTGAAATCATATAACATCTGTGAAAGACATTTCAATTTCTTAACTGTATTAAAAAAGTATTTTTGTTTTTAAACTTAATTAAAACTGAAACGTCGACGAGAAAAAAATCTTTACACACTTGTGTAGCAATATACACAACAGGAAATACGTAATCTGCTAGCAACTGAGTTACAAGTTTCGGTTCATTGAACGTGACGTCACCTGTACCTTAAGCGTAGATTTTTATTGCAAAATCAGCCAGTAACTTTCTCAGTGCTGCGTGGTTTTGACATTAAAAGTAAAGAAAGAACATGTAGAGCATAAATTTGAGAGAAAAATTAACGCTCTAAGAGCTGATATCACAGGCGAAAATATGTATATTGCAGGTGAATATACATTCTGGTGTCGTGACCTTCCGCCGACGTACACACGTCAAGGGGTATTTAAGTTTAGCAGTGCAATCTTAGTGTCATGGATATTTAAGGACTTTTGTTTCCCAGTCGCTGCTCTTAATTAGTGACGGAAGGAAGTTTAAGTCGACAACATGTCGTTCCTGTGTCTTGCTCTTTCTGCCCAAAATTTACCAAACTGTTCTTAATTTTCCCCGGCTCTCATGCACAAAATTGCTCGTAGCAGACTGGTATGTAAATTTAGAATGATTTCTTCGAAATTATAGAATTGCTCCCACCTTCTTCCTGTTTCTCCAACCCCGCCCCTCAAAACCCCCACCCCGGGGCCTGTTTCTCGAAAGTCCCGGTAACTTTCGGGAACGCAAGGCTGTTTTATTTCTGCCTTGTTTGCATTGAAGATCAACGTTTTTAAAGTTTTGATACAATGAAACGATCATTTAAAGAAATAAAATTGACTGGTTTGTGAGCTAGAAACCGTGTTGACATTCAAAAGATTTTGATTTTAAAATTTGCCTTCGGGCCCGCAAAGTTTCCGGGCCTTTTGAGAAAAAGGCCCCTGGATTCCCTCCTTTCTCGGAGCACAGTCCTGTGCTGTGCTATGTCAACCGAAATTACACAGCTCAACGTCATATCCGACATCTTTGGATCACGCTGTTTCCTTAAACTACAGACTTCCGATCAGCGATATCTTTCTTTTGTCCGAACTACACGGAATTCAACATCGTCTCTACTTTCTTGCTGAGAGAAAAAATTACTGTCTTCCTTTCTATGAATTTCACTTACATCTTCCGTAGCGTGATTCTAGCCATCGTTTTTTAGTCCAATATATTTTTAACAATGATAAAATACCCTCAATACTTTGCGTGGGTTGACGGTTCAGTCAGTCTATAACTCCCCTCAGGAAAATGATTCGTTTGGTTTAAGGTAAGCCTTCCGAAATTTCAATTTTCAAGCTCTTTACTCTCCGGTTGTTGTGAAAGCGAGGAGGAGGAAATCGTGAGCGTGCAAATCCCTTTTAAATCAGTATGATTTTCAAATGCTTGATATTAAAAACCCACGTCTTCTTTGGCTTCTTTGCTGGTGGCCGTAGCATAACCTTCCTGAGTGATAGCAACTCAATGTATGGGAACCAGGCAAAACAACAACAACCACAACTAATCTTTATTATACCATCAGTAAGATTTGTGCAGAAAAATTATCAACAACCACAAACCATCAGCATGGCTGGTATCATACATTCATCGATTGTGACCTTAAATATCAAGTAGTCAGTTATACTCTAGACGCTGCTGCTACACCTGCTGAAGGTTATTATTATTACAATGTATTACTGGTTTTTTGCTAATCGCTTGAGTCAAATCAGAGCTTTCGCTTTCTCTAATTCTTGAGTGCTTTTCCAGCTTTTTTCTCATAATCACACAGGCAATTTTAACTTCTTTTTGGCTTGAAGAATTTAGGTTTTGTACAACCGAATGTGAAATGACGTTTCCGGCGATCAGTTCCCTGGCCTCCGGTCATTTTCGACTTCCGTCCGTCGTGTTTCCTTTTAGAACAGCTAGCGAGATCTTAAAACTGCCTAAATTTTTGCTTCAGCAGTAGTAACGTGTCACTGCTGCTTGCCGCCAACGTTTTTGGACTCCTTTTGAGAGTAATCATTAGGAAAAAGAACGATTCTACCAGCCAGAAGCGAACCTGAGCAATTATTGTGCTTTGTTCTCCCCCATCGCAACTACAGTGGCCCCGTTGGTCCGCCGTCAGCGTGAAAATTAGATCATTTTATGATAATTTTAAAGAGTTCCTTACGACTCTGTCATACATCGACTACATCTATATGCCATGCCGAATTTTTGTGTACGTCAGTTGGGCCAGAACGTCTTCTTTTATAAAGGCAGGTATTTATTTTAGACATTTTTGCCGTATTACTACTTAATCAGGAGCGTATCACCCTGGAATTTCCGTCGGCTACTTATAAGTGTCACACTGAGTCAGACTTACTTTTAGTCGACTTTTTAACCTTGTTCCCAGGGGCAAAGCCCTGTGAACGAGGTTGTCTACTTTTAGGCTGTGGTTTCATTTTCCGCTCGCAAAAATTTGCGTCGTCTGCCGACATCCGGATAATACTTATGGCGGTTGATCTTCTAGACAGCGCCTCTTTGGTCGTCACTGCCAAGGTTCTTCAGGACGTAGCTCGCCAGCGGTCTTTTGGCGGCAGATGTAGAGAGCGGGGATAGGGGTAGGGGAATTGAAAACCTCCTACCCATCCCCGCTCTTGAGAGCTTGCTCGCTGGGCACTTCGCTGATCTCATCCGCCATTGCTAGAAATCCTGCTCTGATTGGCTGGGGGTTTTGGGGTGGGAAAGCTAAACGCGCTGTAACTCAGGCCATATAAGATATACCGACCCTCTGGCCATGCGTGGCGTGAGTGGTTCTTGACGTTATCCACAGTGCTCAAAAGTTTGACTTCGACTGTGCGAAGTTTGCGAAAGTAAATAAATCATGTTTCAGATCGCGACTTCTCAAAAACTGTGCTGAAACTTAGACTGCGAGCTGTCTCTCTTTTTTAAAAACTTTTCTTGGGAGACACGTGTAACCACATACGCCGGAGGGTCTCAATGGGGTGGTAGCTTTGACGGTTGACGGTAAATTTTCTCCGATTTTGACGGTTGACGGTTATTTCGTGGAAGTTTAGTCCAAGAGTTTTAGTAAATATTTACTTCTGTATAAATTTACATTAGCTGTTGTGGTTTGGAGGTTGTCTTGGCCTTTTACTTGTAAAATTTCGAAATATTTTCAGATATAAGCAAGTACTAAGGTCTTGTAATGTCTTGAAGGAGTGTTTTGAGAACATGGGAACTGGTTTTCCAGTTTGGAGCTGGATTCTTAGGGAGCAGCAGTCCATGACGATCAGCTGAAATACTAAAAAAAGCAAGATTTGAAATGCCTTCAAACTTTCTGACAGTTAATATCAATCGGCATTTTTGACGGCTGACAGTGACGGTGAAAAATAACTGACCTTTTTGACGGCTGACGGTTAACCCCATTGAGACCCACGCATACATGTACACGCTTGTGGCGAACGTCGAAGCAAGCCGCGAGTTGCTTTAATCAAGGGCGTTATCAGAGGCGCTTTCCATTTAAGCAAATTTTCCGGTTGGAAATTCCAGAAACATTCTGGGTCAAATGGAAAGTGTTTGCAGCCATATATAGAGCCACGTTTGCAATCTATTCGGCTTGCACTGTTCGCCCGTCACAACGTCCTTGGAGACTGTGTTTGATAAACTCGCTGGCAATGTTTTGGAAATTTTTTTTTGTCATTGCAAAATCCTTCTTTTTGTTCTTGCCAGCAAGAGACAAGACGTTTTTCGTGAAAATCCTCCCAGCGTTCTAAGGGCCTGTTTACATGGAGGTGGGGGACCCCAGATAGGTGAGGTAACATGCGGCGGGTCACCTCACCTATCATGAAAACGTGATCAAATTAAAATGAGAGATTATGTGGACAGTTGGGTTACCCACCAAGACGGGTTCCCTCACCTACCTGGGGTCCCCCACCTCCATGTAAACAGGCCCTAACATCGGACGTGCATATGCCATTTTTCTAAATGAGAAGAAAATACTTTTGTAAAAAAAAAAGCAAAACTGCGACTACACGCCTGCCGAAACAGGGTTGCGCAAATAGAACTGGAATTTGTGTTCCAACCCGTTGAAACGGGAAAAGTGGAACAGCTCGGAAGATTGCCCGTTTGTTCCGGAAAATTTGCGGTCGTACCGCCCGTTCCGTTTTCTTTTTTTTAAAACCGGTCGAATTAGAAATTTCCCTCCCGCCATGGAAAGCGACCCAGTTGTTATTTTTGTCGTATCGCCCTAGTCCCTCTTAATAACGTAGTTGTTTTGCAACCTCGCTCGCTAGAAAGAGAATTCAACGGATTTAAGGTGTTTCGAAACAGTTTTTCGGAGGCCATACCGATAGTTTTCAATCGCCTAAAATTGATTTTTCCTGTTACGATCGCCATTCGCCATAATATTTTCACCAGTAAGTGACTTCAATCCAAAGTCGGTTTATTAGTGAAAATTTTATGGCGATCGTTAAAGGAGATTGAAAAAGACCGGTATGGTCTCCGATAAACCGTTCTGGAAACACCTTAAGAGAAAAGTTGGACGGCAAGCAGCCTAGAACTCTGGAACACACTATTTGTCATACGCGGCAGAGTTTATTTCTAACTTCCTCAAGAAGCTCTGTCAGAAAATATATGTAATATACAGTGTGTGGAAAGAACTACAGGAAAATATGGCCAAGGGTTTTAGTTCATTTCACCTGAGCTATCCGCGGCAATAGATAGCCGTTCACCGTATTAATAGGGAGCTTACAATCCGAGATCGAAAACGGCGATGGCAGTAAAACGTCATTGAAATTCTTGCTTTTTTTCAAACTTTTTCGCGATGAGTCCGGCCAAGTGATCCAGTTGAAAAAGATGCCGGGAAATTAAGTTGGAGCTAATATAAAGAGAGGGGATCCGGTGCGTCCGAGTTCAGACAGATAGCGTAACATTTATCCCCTCTGAACTTGCTGTTCCCGCTCTCAAATAAACCTAAACCTTGGTCATTTGTACCTCGTATAGTACTCAGCAGCAACGGCAAAGTATATATGTGCAGAAAAGCGTGATGATGCACGTGCTGAGTTGTTGTTTTGCTCACTAACTAACCTTTTGGGCCAGTTATTTAAACGGAGTTATGGAAACACCCTTTATCGTGAACAGTTTCATGATAGCAAATGGCATGGACTGGAAAAGTATTTGTCTCCTTAAAATATCCCACTAAGGAAGAGATCTGGAGGTCCAAACATTTCCTAAACCGCGGTCTAAATAACCCACCCTTTGTTTTTAAGACGTTTCCTTTTCCGTTGCTGTTGTTGCTTTGTAAGGTCCCTTATTTAATATATAGTACATTCTCAACAAGAATAGATCTTCATCTTGTTTCCGTGTGTAAAAATACATTTTACGTTGATATTGGCGTTACACAGCTGACCAAACAGGAAGAAGACCCGCAAGTTCCTGTTAAAGAAAAATTGGAACTTCCTGTAATGTTTCTCGCTTGTCTTCTTTTTAGCACGAGGAGTGTTTCTGTTGTTGAACATCCTTATCTTACTGGGAACCCGATAACCTAGCTTGAAGGCCTTCTCAGAAAAGTGGACCGAATTTTTTTGCAAATCATACTTTAGTGTACGGGTCCGGTATTTCTTGATGTAGTGCACTATATATGTCTTAAGTGAAAGGTTTGTAGGGAAATGTCAGCTGTAAAACCTTTCCTAGATTTGTTTTTTAAGGTTTACATTATAGCGGAAACCATTTTGAGGTGCAAAATTTTTTAAAAATACACTAACGCTGTCATTTAACTGATCGCATTGCTTTGATTACGTTTCTACGATTCAGCGGCTTTTACAGGAGTAAGTATTTCTTGACAAGAAGAAACATATCTTTCTTCAAGGAAAACTTACATAGGAAATGCGAAGACCTGACAAGTCTTTTGTTGTTTTCAAGGAAAACTTGTCGAATCATCTCAAAAACCGCGGGTTCCGATGCATTTTGTATCCTTCTAATGATACCCTATGTTCTCTGCTCTCTACGATATGGTTCGTCACTTAGGGTCGAGAAGGTCAAGGGATATTTTTTAGCAGAGCAATTGCATATTCAAACCAATAACGACCTTTCGTTCTACAACAAAAATTTGGAAACGATTGTATAATACTTACAGAATTCTGTCATATCCTCAACAGCTCACCGGTGGTTGATAATCCCAGCGCAATGCCGAAACGCAAGCGTGAACTTTTGAATCAGTGTAAGGCGAGCCGCTCGCCGAGGGTATCGCGGGCTCTGAAGACAAAAAGTGAAGAGGATCCTGTTTGCATCTGGGTGCAGTGTGAGAACGAACACTGTAACAAATGGCGACTTATATCAGCTGAGGAGGCTAAGGGACTGGAGGAAAGCAGCTCATGGTACTGCTGGTTTAATCGTGACACTCGCTATAACACATGTTCAGCTGAAGAACAGAAGGTTAAAAAACCAAAGCATATGAAGTTCATATACAGTCTGCTACCCGAGGGGGAGGTGGTAACGGCTAAAATGCACGGATATCCACCGTAAGTACTGCACCATATTTTTCAGTGTTGTTCTCTCTCTGAACACTACCGTATTTCCCCGAATTATAGCCGTCCCTCGATTAATCGCCTCCCTCGAAAAATCGCCCTCCCTTTGACGAAAATATTTAAAATAATCGCCTGGCTGGAATAATCCCCCCCCCCCCCACCCCTCTCGCCATCTTCTCTTTAAATTTCTTTTATCCCCTCTTTGTCAAGTTAAAACTTGAATAGTTACAAAAGCACAGGTTTCGTTACAGTTTTTTCTATGGTAATGTTTATGTATTTCACTTTTTCCTTTATTCCTTGGATATTGACTTTAAAAATTAATCAAGGAACTAAAAATTTGGAACACTTTATATACTTTTTTTTGAGATTATTTTTTAAAAATTTAATGGGATAATAAAACAAAATATTTAGAGCACGTCTTCCAGTGAGTAATATTTAAAACAGGCGCCTCCCTCGAATAATCGCCCCGTTTTGCTGCGAAAAGAAAAAAATCGCCCCCGACTATTATTCAAGGAAATACGGTATGCTAAAAATAAGCGCTTTTAGCAAAATTAGTGCAAGCGTTTTTGCCACCATACATAAAACATCCTCCAGGAAAGTATTCGCTATTTTAATTCTTCGGGTGCGAGCTGAAGCCTGTAACTGATTACGAAAACTAATTAACCTATGGAATCCAAAAGCAATGTTTCGCGCCCCCTTACACTTTATTGAATTAACCTACAGGTTACCGTGACCCCTTTATGAACCCGTGCTATTCTTTTTTTCTCAGTAAAATATCAACAAATGCTGTGATTTATTTCTTTGAATAATCGCTTGTGCCCCTTACTATTCATTTTTATACCTGGAGAGATCAAATTACTCACTCATGTTTGTTGATTCTAATCTAGTTGGCCAGGTCTGTTAACACGGGATCCAACGTGCGGCGAGTACTACGACGCACCGCTGATCAAAGAAGACGAGGTAACGCATTATCACGTGGAGTTCTTTGGCCGACCTCGCTCTCGTGCGTGGCTAGTGCCACCTCTTGTGCATCCACTTCGCTCCATCAATGAGATTGAGAAAACGCCCAAGTTTCGGAAAATTCAGGGACGCCAACTTATGGAGCTTAGAAAATCCTATGAGTTCGCCCTTAAAGAAGCATACAACTCGTTAAGCAAGACTACCGACCAGCGACTGGCAAGCTGTCATTTTAAATATGTTGAGGGTGAGTTTATTAGTGATGGGTTTTGGGTCAATAATCTCTCCTTTCAGTCTCAGTGGTTGGCATTACTCTAGTGATAAACCAGGGCCTTGAAGGGTATTCTCCGAGCCCAGTTCCTAAAAAGGCCAATAAGCGTTAATCCAGGATTAAAATTTTGCTCCGTTTTTGTATTTTTACATTCCTGTGCATTGCGTAGGGTAACATTTTGTGTTATCATTACTGTATCTCGTAGTAAAAGCTCAACGGTATTTTGTAACCTCGAGTTACATGTTCTTAGACGAGAAAACCGTGCTTAAAATTTGGCTTAATCCTGGGTTAAACTTAACCATCTTTCGAGGAACACGCAACGGAAACACGGGATCTTGGCACGAAATGAGGTATTGGAAAAGAAAACGGTGTTCGGGATAGAGATGACAGAAGTACGGCATGCGGGATTGCCGTGATAAAGGAGCGGGAATGCGAGATCAGGAACCCCATTCCAGACCTCGACAAACCCGGAGATGCTCAATCAAATCTCAAACCTTAGACGACCGTTGTTACAGCGAGGGCGCAACTGAGATATCTACATGTATCCCAACGATTTGTCTGAGGTTGTAGCAGTATTAGGAGTCAAGTGTGGGAAGAAAATTGCCGGAAAACTTTAAAAATATATTCTGTTCTCCCAAAGCGTGCCTTGATCATTAAGTACTGAAAGGATCCGAAAAGGATGGATAGAAGATACTTATGCATGGCTTTAACAGTCAATTGCACAGGTGCCTAGACAATCACGATTAATCAAGCGGTTTGAATTTGATTTTTTGTACTAATATTTTTCTCCGATGTATCCTTTTTTAATATTAACAGAGGAAGACAAACCGACGACAGAAGTTTCGACTGCGAAAACGCCGGTTGTAAGCGTTAAAGAAGGTAAAATACTAAAAGGTTAGTATATATTTCAAGCTTGATGTGACTTATCGCCTTCGCAATAACTTATTAAATAAACATTAATCATCATAAATGATTGTCACCGTTCTTATTTCAATAGAAGAAGACAAACGAACATTAGCGAAAGTTTCGTCTGAGCAAACTCCAGTCATAAGAAAACAAGCAGTTAAAATCCCCGAGCGAAGGAATTCAGCAACATCTCCATTAAACTCTCCAACAATACCCATTATGATGAAGAAGCCATGGTTAGGTGACAACGGAAGCGTATCATCATTGGATTGGAAGGTATGTGGCATGATCAGCTGTACTGAGTGGTCGCAATGAGTGAGATAGTGCGTGCGCCATAATAGGGTTCTATCTAGGATTTATCGTTTGGGGGAAAAGTTCCGAGGGGCCGAGGGCGACGAACTTCCTTGGGGGGACTGGAGGCATGCCCCCCGGAAATTTTTGAAATGAATATGCGCTGAGATGTAATCTGGTGCATTTTTACACACAATTTTGAGAAGTGTTACAGTGTGTGCACTGACCTCGTCGCGTCGGGATGATTTTTCGGATGTAGTTACTTATATGCGTACTGTAATGATAACAATATTTTTTGGGTGGGAAGCTTCTACCTCTCAAATACCCTAGATAGAACCCCGCATAAGATAAAGAAAGTTGAGCCTGAATATCATCAGGCCTCTAATTCTCTTACATACATCAGGCGGCAGAAGAGGAGTCAACGGCTCTAACTCTGTTGATACTAGAGTTTTTGGTAACATTTTAAAGTACCAAATTCATTCTTGTAACACTAAACAAGAGGGCGTGGTCGAAATTGGCTCGGACGTGAGTGCTGAAGGCACGAACTTCTAAGAGGGCCAGAGATTATACCCTGCCTTCCCTTTCCCGACAATGTTTTTAAACTGGAATCTCCGGATTTCCATTTCCCGGACCGGTCCTTGTAGACCACACTGTCGTAGTTTCTCTGGGGGCTGCCGGTCCATTACCCAGCAATATGTCGGTGGTGTCCATGTTTGTATGCGTGGGTGAAAAGAGAAAAGGTAAAGAAAAAATTGTCTATGGGAATTACGTAGAACTACAGATTAGAAGTTTCACGTGGTTGATAGATATAGGGCGCTAGTTTAAAGAACGGCGCATGAGAGGGAGAAACACGCTATCCTTTTAAAGTTTTTTTTTGGCCGATGAAACATTTATCCCGGCAGTAAATACAAAAAGGATTCCAAAAGAAAGCTTTTATACGAATGATCAATTTTTATTTCATCCTTGTCTGCAGGAGAACGAATTCCTGGAAAGACTGGAATCGTTTTCAGTGGATCGTGGGGTGACGGTACCCAAACAACCCATATGGCGCGGCAAGCGGATAAGTTTGTTTAAATTTTACAACTTGGTCCTAAAACATGGCGGATTTGAAAAGGTAAGCTAAATCTAAAATGAAATGTAATAACGCAGTTTTTAAGTGAGCTGTGAAAGTATAAATTTTGCAGCTTTTTGGTTTTGTGTGTTGTGCGTCATGATTCCTTGAGAAAATTCGCGCGGCTTTTTCCGCCAATCAGGAGTCAGTGTTCATCGACGCATAAAAGCGGCCTGGACGATCTGCTTCCAGTTAAGCCAAATTCAGGCTTTGTTAACACTATATCGGCCAACACCTACTGCACGATGTTCGATGTGTGTGAACGATTTGTTCCACTTCTGTGTCGTGGCTGTTCATACTATAACCTTATAGTGTCAACATAGCCTCGACCATAGCAACGCAAAAGCAAAGCAATTACGAAGTAACTTCGTGGAGAAACCGCTGTACCATTGACGTTAATTCTTTTTTTGCGGCAAATTACAGGTATGTCAGAGTAAACTATGGGACAAACTGTACAATGAACTACTAGATGCTGATATGTTATATGAAGGGACCAGCAGCGCTGCAAGGTTCTTCTATCAAAAGTAAGTCAATTTTAAATTATTTGAATGAAGGGTTTCTTTTGACCAACATACATAAATCGCTAAACAGCCAAGTACACTTGCAATACTATATACAAAGCATTGTTCTTTACATTACATGGATAAATGAGCGAACAAGCCATGTTAAAAACGAAGTACCCAGATCAATTGAATTATAGCGGTAGCATACAATGATAAGCTATAGAGTTGAATAAACTGACCGTAATAAATTATGACTACAAGAAAACATCAACTGCAAAAGTTGACTAGTCAGTTGTCAAGAAATGGTGATTATTTTTTCTTTTAATGATTTTTGTATGTACCCTTTTAGATATCTTATGCCATTTGAACACCATATTAGAACTGAAAACAAACTTGGTAAGCTTTCTGTTCATTTAATTATTTGTATTTTAAGCATTTTGATCTCAAATTCCGCTTTTTAATCTTTCTTCTTATGTGATTTAAGTAACCTCTGAAAGTACTACTTCATCAATAAAATGTACCCTTTACTGCACCCGTACCTATAGTAGTTTACGCCCTTCTTCGTTACACCCTTCTCTAGGGGGGAAGGGGGGTAAACAAACCGACTACGTTACTGACATGACAAGCTACGGGAGATAACGACTTCGTAGATGTTAAAAGCCATGCCAGAAAGAAGCCTCTTTTTGCGGGGCAGGGTACCTATCACGAAAAGGACAAAGATGTAACAAAACAGTGACATTAAAAATTACTTCTGTACATTACATTACTTTGGGAGCCGATTAATCGGCGCCTGATCACATCTAACAAGTTTGAGTGTTTATTTTTTGTTGTTTATTCGTTTGTTGTTTTTCTAAGACACACACTTTGCTCTGGAAGATGTTACTGCCATCTTGCCCTCCAAACAAACAGACCATGGAACAAGCATCAAACGGAGACGAACTGTCAGCTCTTCAATCGCAGATGAAGGTAATACGTAACCTCACTTGTTCCCAGGGTCACTCTTTAGTCTGGATAGCGCTGGGAACGAGTGCAGCTGCAGCGGGATGAGAGGGAAGGCGGAAATTTTGTTGTTCAGTAATGCACAGGTGACCCAAGTTTGAAATATGACCATCGGTATCGTAGTGAAACCTTCGAAATATAAGGATCTGTATAGGGGGGAAAAACGATTGTTTCTGTAACCTATGAATGTGATATGGGCTAACCTCACTTAAGTTGTGTGGTCCCGAGCCGATATATGGCCATTTAATGGGTATAATTGAAACCCGTTATAGGCGTTTGTTCTCTCTGTAGGTTAGGTTAACTTGTTTTTTTTTTTTTTTAAATTCTTTCACATTAGTAGGTAACAGAAACAATCGTTTTTCCCCATTCTGAAGATTACGCAACAATGCCGATAATCGTATTTCGAGCTTGGGCTTCCTGTGGGTAATGTAACGTTGATGTAGTTAGTGCATCATTTAACTTCGGTTTCCTACAGTCCGTGTAACGATTGAACATGTTAAAATTGATAACTTTGTTACTCTTTTAGTAAGAAAGGGTATTACTGTCATCAGTTTCATGTTCCTTTGCAGTAATTATAACATGAATACTTCGATTTAATAATCAGCTGTTCGATCGATGGAGTAACGACTGATAGGTACCTTAATCACCACACACACACAATACAAGACTAATGTATTCAGACGTAAGTTGTCAGAGACTCCTTACTAAAGGGATTATTAATTGTCCTTAGCGGAGCAGACGGTACCAGGAACACCTGGTCCCAGTCCCCAAGACAGCAGCGCGGATCATATCGATAACAGCATCACTAACTCATCTCACCGTAGGTATTCCAGCCTGCCCGCCTGCGGCAAAACCTTGATAGATAGCGCCGTATTCTGGGTGTTTCTTGGTGTAGCGGAAACTATCGTTGGTTTGCTATTGTCATGGTGTGGGTATTGTTCGGTGTCTTTTCAATAGACCTTTTTACCGATACGGTGGCCTTATTGAATTCATTCGATTTAAGGAGTATTATAGGATGCCCAGGGGGCATAAGCACATTTCGTTTGTATTTTCGAGTGCTTTTCGGGACATTTTTTCTTAAAGTTTTCTTAGAATAACATTGTAATGGGAAAAAAAGATCTTTGTGCCGTGTTTGGATTTAATAATGATCGCCTTTTTCTAGTTTAGTATTAGAAATATGGTCTTTCACTATACATTTCGCGGGAAAAAGGCGATTATTATTACATCCAAACACGGCACAAGGATCTTGTTTCCCATTACAATTTTATTCTTAGAAAACATTAAGAAAAAATGTCCCGAAAAGCCCTCGAAAATACAAACGAAATGTGCTTATGCCCCCTGGGCATCCTATAATACTCCTTAAATCGAATGAATTCAATATGGCGCCGTATCGGTAAAAAGGTCTATTCTTTGTATTTAATTAGGTCACTGGTGATTGCACCCGTCCGACACCAACACCAACAAACTACCCGTATTATCTTCACAAACGCCTTGATCTTTTTAGGGCATATTGCATTACTGTTTCCTGGACAAAAGAGCAAATTAACAATTGAAAAACACTGAGTTCCACTAATGAAGAAGCTTTAACAAAATATTTCGTGTCCTAAGATACTTTCGGATTGGATGAACTGTGCACATGTCAAGAAAATTTATTAAGCTCCGATGAAAAGTCTCTTGTTAAAAAATACTGTTTAATTAGGATGTAACTTTTGCTAGTACAAGGACAGTTCCCTTTCGTTTCCGCGCTTTTCAGAAACATGCGAACTCTAAAGTTCATAAGCCGCCTTCACAATGGCGTTTTTCGCTGCCGCAAACATAATGACGATCACAATCAACGAACCTTGAAACACAGAAACACACAAAACGGATCGAAATCCACCAATCACAAATCACAAGCCATGTCCTTTTGAACCCGTTAAAGTAAAGTTTTGTTTCCTAAGAGATCCGTTAAGATGATTGACGGCAATGAAAAACGCAATCGTCAGTTGGCTTTTGAACTTCAAAATGCGCATGTTTGTGAGAAGCGCAGTAATTCGCTTATCGAATTTATGTTTTTTTAGTGAAATTATAAAACTAGAAGATGCAGTGTGTCGCTGTGTATAGTTTTTGAAAATAGAGTTTATTTTCGGGTTTACCTTAGTGTAAGAACCTGTGATTTTTTTTCTTTTTGTTTTTCTGTAAGCAGCACTCAGAGGAAATGACCAGGTACCGAGCTCAAACCCAGACTCCCCTCACCAGTCGTTAGGAGGATGTTCATTCGATAGTGACGGTGAGTTCAGTCATGTCAACAAGAAGACAGCAGCCTTTTCTGTTGTACCTTCCCAGCATTGTAAAACTTAATTTCGTTATCTCCCTTGTAGAAAGCGACGACGACAGCACATCGTCCGCTTGTGATGAAGCGGAGAAGGGACTTCAGCAACTGGAAAGACTGCTATTATCACTTGAGCCTTCTCTCTACCCCTCAGATGGTTAGTATTGTAGAGTTACTTGACCCCACCCCCCTTAGGAGAAAAGCCTTGGCAGGCAATAGAGCCTCTCCTCTCCTCCAGGCCTGCGCGGTTTCTCAAACCTTCAAAAAAACGTTTCGGTCCCGGATAGCTATTAAAAGTGCACAAAGTTCATAGTAGATGTGATTTTTTAATAAATTTCAAACGCGAAAACTTTACAACGTCGAGAACTATGTTGGCTTGCTTCGAGCAAAAACGCCCGAGGATCGATAAAAAATGGATACGAAAAAAGCCTTTTCTGGGCCTGAAAAGTCCTCGGGAGCTTTAAAAATGCACTCCAGAAAAATTATACATCTCACCCTCACAGAAAACTTACTGTACCCCTCGTAACTTTGCGCAGGTAAATGAAAGTAAAGTGCATTCGATTACGCCAAAAATGTTTTGGGGAAATAACGGGACACGAAGCCATCTTTATAGATTTTCCGTTGACCCTAGTAACTGAATATGGAAAATATTGCTGCATTTTCAAGCATGCAATCTATTTCTGTTGTAATGATCCTTGTCAATAAAACGCATGCTAGACTAGAGTAGATTTTTGACGTTTGTTCCCTTTTGTTTTTTGCCACCGTATGAAATTGTATATTTTAAACTGTTTGGAGAATTAAACAGTCTTCTTCTTTTTTCTAGATGGAGGCCACCTGGTCAAAAACAGGTAAACTGAATATGTCACTTCATCCAGCTAGCGACCGCTGAATAACTTGCATTTCGTGTCTGTTCTGGTTTAAGTGTCTGAAGCTTTAGTCATTTTTGTCTGAAATCTGAACTTTTCAGAAAACAGCAAGGTGAAAAATCGTTGCCAAAAACACTAAATAAGATGTCCACAATAGAAGAAGTAGACGTCAAGAAAACATTAGATGAAATTGCTAAAATAGAAGGTAATGTATGCTTCTTAGGTGGCTTTTTTTTTAACTTGTCAGTGAAAAGCATGTAGTCCGATCAATCATTTAACAGAAAATAGCCCAGTTTACTAGCTATTAGCCCCGAGTTACTGAAGTCCTTCGCGTCCAGACCCTTCAGTCCAGGATTGTTTGCGACCTTCGACTTGCCACCAAGTTTAACTGTGAGACAGCCTCCTTTATTAGTCCAGTTTCGAATTCGTCGCGGCCGCTGAATAGGAGCACTAAGACTCATTTATACAGGGTTAGCCTCGACCTAAGGTCAATGTATTCACAACTTCCAGTCAGAAGAAGACCTGTATACAATTTTGTCTTTTGTTTTTACTGCTCAAATTCAGCCACCTTCTCACCGGTATTTTTGAATATTTTACTTTAGGTCGAGGCTAACCTTTTGGCGCTTTTATTTAGCAGCCACGACGAATTCAAAACCGGACTATTGACAAGGAGATCATGGCATTCGACGTACCCGCTTCAAATGGAAAAATTATTAGGCAAAACGTATTAAATGAAGACCAGCTCAACATCCTCTCCAAACGTCGTCTCTGGCGACGAACTCGTGAGGCAAGAGCCTGATATCAATAACGAAGAATGAAACTGATTTCTAATACAGTAAAAACCCGCGGCTAAGAACCTGCTAGGCCGTAAAATTTGCCAGTTAGGCCCCCTCTATACAACAACCTGTTTAGCCTAAAATTTGAAACAGGTTTTTATTTTTTAAAATCTATAAAATAAAAAAAATTCGGTACAAATGGACAAATAAGATAAGCCAACATTTAGGATCCTCCTGGGAAACATAAGTGGCTTATTACTCCAACTGCAATGTAATGGTATGAAGATTTTATATATAAGGAATAAGCCGAATACTAATACCACTAAATGCTTTCCTTGCTCAATGTATTTTTTCTTCAGAGAATTGGAACCTATTTAAGAACCTAAATAGACTAATTTTTTTCTAATTACAATTTATGTGATAACCTGTTTGGTGAACTTGGGAAAATGTAGATTTTTGTCGCGGGTTTTTACGGTTTCAAACCTCTGGGAAATATTACGCGGATTTCAGCAGTGTTCTTTATAGGCCGCGGTGCATTGCGTAGAAAGGTTGTGTAGCAGACTAAGATGTTACTAGCCAAGCAAAGACTTGGAAGTTATAATATAAGTTGAATAGTTTTTAACAGACAAGGAAACACTCCAGCTCTTTACCCAAAACGTTTGAAATGAGTGCACGCGTATACACATATCTTGTTAAGTCTTTAATCGACCTTTAGCTTCGGTGTGTTTGTGATCTTTCTCATGACTGTTTTATCTCTTTTCTAGGGGCCATAGCTGATCTGAATTCATTTGTATCATTAGAAATGGAACAATTATAACATATGTAAATAGCGATAATAATCAAACCGATGGAGTTTAATAACGTTTAAACGAATTGTCAGAATTGTATAATGTTTTCAATTGATTTTTAGAAAAATCAACCGATGATTTTTTTAAGTGCTGTACAAACGTACTTTTTCTTGTAAGACTTGATAAACATGAAATTGAGTGATTTTGTGATATAATCGTACACCTCATTCAAAGTGATGTAATGTTCTATGCTTAGTAGCCCTCATAATCTCAATTGCCTCTGCAAAATCAAAATACAACTTTTACCTTGAAACGAGGTATTAAGCCGGGCCATTTCTCATGAAAAAAAAAGAGTAACTAAATTTTCCACCATTTTGAATAAGGTGTATTGCCCGGCTGTCTAAACCTTCTCAGTCAGGTCGTGTTTTGTCTTTATTATCTTTTTATTGTGGATTTTGTTTTTGGTGTGTGTGTGTGTGTGTGTGTTTGTTTCTTTTAATAAGTATATTTAACAAATAGACATCAATTTTCTGTTGTCTGTGATGAAAATGGCATGCAAATGTTCAAAGCTGTAGTCGAACCACGAGCACGCGTGGTTGTACCACGACTTGAATTGCATTTTCCTCACCCGAAAAACAAAGTGTCCCAAACGTTTTGAAGAGGATTGTAGTTGGAATGATTGCGATTAGGTGGTTTGAAATGGTGCGAATTAAGGTTAGAAATGACGTTTTCACTGCCGTCGCCCGCATGTACTAAAAAATTAACCTTGAACACCGGAACACCTCCGTACACCTGGAAATGGATAAAACAAACAGAAAAAGCATTTATTAGTTAACAGATTAGGGTAAAGTTTTCCATTTGTGCTTTTCATTTTGGCTATCGCCATATTTTCGGGGTGATGTTTCGGTTTAGAACATGCCGACGTCGCCATCATCGTTGCGTAACTCTTTAAACCATAAGATCAAAATTTGAATTCTCATTTGTTTCCCCTATTCATTTCCTACAGAAGTAGTGGCGAGAAGTTGATAAACTATCAAGTAATTCATCTTGTGTGATCATGTCCGTAATTCTCATGAGCACTCTGTTTTACAAAGCATTGATATTACAAGGAGAAATTTAATGCTGATCACTCTTAGGGCTTAAAGGGTTAAGGGGAATGACTGTCAATATTAGGAAGAACAAGACTTCTGAGTGAACGAAGTGTACAAAACTATTTACAATTAACAAGAGTTTATAAATGTGAGTATTGTGAGAAGAAAACTTTGTTTTAAAACTTTTTTTGTCTTGCTTTCTTTACTTTCCAACTCGGCTGGCAATCTTTCTGGCCTTCTTTTATAGGCACTTCCCAGTAAGCGAGTATTGTCCTCAGCGTTAAGGCAGCGCCACGTTACCTCTTGACATAATACAGTGCCTGTGTGTTCTTCGTCATCGTTGCCTTTTCGTGACTCCACTGACCCTGGCTCGGTACAAAGGCCACCCAACAATTTTACCTCATCACTTCACCTCATGATCATCAAAGGTTGTTTACCATTTCTAAAAAAAATTCTGGAAATTTTGGTTAGAAATTTTCGTTCGGTAAGAACGGTACGTGTCGTTTACCATTTGCCTAAAATGTCCGGATTGCGGCGCCGAGCTATACTGGATTCTAGTTTCAACATGAAACTCAAGAAACTTGTAAATGGTAAATAACAAATTTCCATTCGGAACGTCCCAACCGGGAAAACGGGACTACCTTTTCAGAATTTCTGTTTGTCCCGGGAATTTTCCAGTGGAACGAACCAAAAAAACGTTGACCATTTACATCCCAACAGGAATGGTAAACAACCAATTTCTTTACAGTATTAGCCAATTATGTCGATAGCATGTTTATTAACTGTTTTTATGACCCTGAAAACATCGTCTTAAAATATTTCCAAAACGCTGTCATATAATTTGTTCAAACTTTGCCATAATCCAGGTAATTAGGAGAGGTAAAAGCTCCCTTAAGCGATTTCTGAAAAAAAAAAAAACACCTAGTACCGAGAAATACAAAGGCAAGTAAAAAACGTAATGGTGTCATTACGTTGCCATGGCAACTCCGATGTCATTAAAACATAGATCATGGAAAATTTTCATCTTTATATAGTACAGCTGTGGTAATCTTAATCCGATATCCTCGTTTACGCTGACGTAGTTAACGCTCAAAGTGAGGAAATATATTCCCTAAAAAATCTAGTCGAGCCACCTTAAAGCATAATCTTGGATAGCGGTCCTGCAATGGAGTTCTGTTAATCTCCTGAAAAAAAAGAGTAAGCAAAGCAGAAAAGATTACGTTTTTGCAGTTTAAGACAATGAACTACAAAAAAGCCGGTATGTAATGGTAAATTTCATGTCCTGAGAAAGATCAAAGTCATGATAGCGAATCTCATAGCGTAACTAAAGTTTATTACAACGTGCGATTATTACAATTTGCAAAAGCTTAGTTTATTACAAAGTGCGACACTTAGACAGCTATATTGCAACAACTAGTTTCATTACGAAGTGTGATACAGCATGTTACAAACTGGCGACGGGTAAATCCTGAAAGTGTAACTGACTTGCCACAGGTATTACAAAAAGCGATGATTATTACCAATTGCGACGGTCAGGTGCAAATGTATTCATTAAACTTTTAAAGTAATCTTGATACAAACTTTCTCAATTCTTTCTGACGCATACAATAAATCAATGGATTTACAAGAGAGTTTAACATGCTAGCCGTGCGAACCATGAGAGTCAGAAACTCCACCAGTTCGATGTCATAAAGAAGTTTTTTATTTCCTCTCGACGACAATGTTGTTAACAGCTGATACACGGCCATCGGTAGAAAACACAGCACCACGGCACCTACAACAAATACAGTTGTCTTCAGCGCTTTGTTTTCTTTAACGAATCTTTCAATTTCCTGTTGTGGAAGCTGCTGAGTTCTGATTTTCTTTCGGTGACGAAGAGTTTCACGATACAAAATAATGTAAGCTACTACAATAAAAACAACACTAAAAGATATCGCAATAAAATGCAAAGTTTTCATTACATATCTTGAAATATCATATTTTATATACCTCAATCCGCTAATGATGAAAGAAAAGAACCATGATAAAACGACCGATACCTTAATATTTCGCCTTGTGGCTATGTATAAATAATGGTTTGTATATTTAATCGCCAGCAGCCTCTCGCAAGTTACTAACATTAAATGGAGTGATGAACTTATGATAAAAGCACGTAAAAAATAGTTGTGAACCTCTTTGACCGCAGTAAAGTTGATGTTTTTAAGAACATACAAAGTTTTCCAAACAACGAATGATGGTTGCGCTATGAGACCAGTCAACAGATCAGTTACCGCTAAACAGGAAAGCAGGATGTTTGTGTTGCTCTGTAGGCTTGGTCGCCTCTTTACCACCAGGATGACCAACAAGTTAAACAGAACAGTGAAGGGACAGGCGATGCCGTTGATAATAATGTGGCCAACGGTCAAAATATAGTTGACTTGGACGCTTTGTGTCTCGTTTTCCATGGAGGCAACATTCAAAATGGTGTTGGTGGTATTAATTTTGTAAATTGAAATTAGAATGAGTGGCTATACGGGAGACTTTCTGAAGCAGCTGTTTCCCTGAATTATTGTTAATGACGATGATAAACCAGTGATTCTTGCTCTTCCTTTCTTAGGAAGAACAGCCACTTCAATTCGATATTATCCTAGCTGATCCTATGTTAGTTCAGTTTTTCCCACTTTAGTTTTTCCCAGTAAACAAATCAATTGCATTTTTAATTATTGCTGCCATAGTAAAGTCATCTAACTGTCAACTATTCTGAAAATGTGAAACCAAAATGATTGACAAAGTTTGATCAAGAAACTTTATGACGACCTTTTTCAACTCAGCCAACCACTGAATCAACAGTGAGAACTTATTATAAGAAATTTGTTGGTTTTGGTCAGCACCGACACGGTGCGGCCACTCAATTTATGCCTTTTCTGTCTCTTTTTAGGAAAGAAATTAATATTAAGTTTTCGAATTATTGTTTTACCTTTCTTGTCTTTTTGGTCCGTGCACGTGGGCTCAGTCACTCATTTTTTATCGATTTTCTCGCTCATTTTATGGAAACATTGAATATTTTTCAACATATATAAACTTAACAGCTGTATTCGCCGTTTTGTAGTTACGTGTGCCCTTTCGATGTATACCGGGGTAAAAATTATGTCTACATGATCAAAACGACTGATGGCAGCATCCTCGTTTTGCCGGCGTATTGATTCACGAGAAACCTAATGGTTAGGGCGTGATCTAACCCTAGGTTCGCTTTAGATATTTCGACTTCATAATTCGTAATTCGAAAGGTTTCTTGCAAGTAAATTAAGAGGCAAAGGATCATCCATTCTTTAAACGTCCTCGCTTATGACTTCAAGGCGTCTGATCATCATTATAAAAAAATAAAATCATGCATAAAATCTATTGGTATGATTTTTCATTTCTCAAACAAAAACGTTCTGTGGGAAAAAAGGCAACGCAATTTATAAGCCGGAGAAAAACGTTTCGGTCAGAGGGAAAAACATACGATGTATTTGATATTAGTAAAGTACAGCTAGTAGTCTATTATCATGCTGCGTTCTGATTGGTTGAGCTATTTTTTTGTTATAGCCCACTGGTGGCGAAAAGTGCCTACAAATCGGTGGGCAAAAAATGATTAAAGTCTAGCTTTAGCTAGCTAAACTTGTTTTGTCTCGATATTTTTTACGAACTAGTTGGATTTTACTAAAACAATTTTTCCTCTCGCCTTCGCCCTCATGGGCTATTGACTCATAGCCCATGAGGGCTCAAGGAATAATTATTAAATACCCTCCCATGCAGACGTTCTCAGCCGGGGAGGATGTGTGTTTCGAGCCAAATGATTGTCTACGTAGGAGGCTAGGGTTATATTATGAACAAGGAAGGAAAAATACTTAGTACATAATAATTGAATGAGGCTGAGTGCAACTTCCGAGCAGTTGTGGGCTTAGTATCCTAGCCTATGAGAAGACGTCAGGCAAAGGTTGACCTTGTTTTGATATAAACCTCTTTTCTTTTCTTATGGAAATTATTGTTAAAAATTCGCGGTTAGCATACGAAAAACCTGATTTACATAATATAGCAAGAAGGTTTGTATCAAAACAAGGTCAACTCCAGCCTCGTTTTCACCTGTTACTGTAAAATGGGCTATTCTTCAGATCATAAAAAAACCGATTCGGATCATAATACCGCCCACCTACCCCTCCCCTAAGCCAACATTAACACTTACTTCTCACTTAGGGTAAAATGTTGGCTTAGGGGAAGGGTAGGTGGGCAGTTTCCCAGAAACGTATGATAATCAACCGATTCAATAATTGTTCTATTATTCATTTCAAAGAGTTCATACTTAAAAAAAAACATGCTTACTTCGATCAATGTAAAATTCCTGTCTTGATTTGCCTGTTACTGCCGGGGCAAATTCTAGACTTAAAGGGATGTTTGTAGTGAGATATTCTTTAAATGGTAGTATATTTTCTTTTCTGTCACAGCACGACTGCGCTTATATGAGAACGTTTCATGGAGGATGCAAAATTTACTCTCTCTTTTTCAGTCTAAACTTGCTTGGGGTCCGTAAAATTTCGATTCCACGAGAATTCCCCTGCGTTTGACAAAAGATAAATTGAGCAGGTTCGGATAATTGCTCCATAGTGCGAAGGAAAATGAATGATCGTCAAGACTAGGAACTGGGAAGACCTGTCCGGACAGACCAGGTTACTCTGTATTAGGACGAAGTGTCTATGGCTGTTTAATGTTTAATATAGATTTAGCCAGGGCTAAAAGCGATGCCTCCGTTTTAATACTTATAATAGAAACAATTAAATTTAAACTTATAAACTCTAAGCCACTAAAAATAAACCTTCAAATCCCTACCTAACTTTAGGAGCCTTCTGCATCTCTTTACCTTTTGAGGGAAAAAACTCTCACAGCAAGCGAAAAAAGTCGCATGTTTACAGCAAAAAAAAAAAAAAACACTATGTAAACAGTAGAAGAATTCTTCCACTCTACGTATACACATAAGCTGAAATCTGAAATAACCTGGTTCCTGGTATATACATCATCAAATCCTCCACTACACCACTTTGCAAAGTTCTAGGTCTCCTTAGTAGGTTACTGATTTCTAGGGTCAGTATTTCTGTCTTTAAGGAAGATCCACCGTATCTTGCCCTGGGTCTCCGAGCCAAGGATACGTTAGATTTAGCGAAAATGGAATATGTTATTGACAAAATGCTCTGACGGAGATAGTTTTCATTATGGCGGTGACCAGAATGGTTCAGTATAATTTTTGAACGATGTGGTTTAATATGCCAAAATCTCTGCTCTGCTATGCAAACTTTAACATTTATTTTTCACAGTTCCTATCAATTTACACACAGACAAACTATTTGTTGGCTTAGTTTACAGGGTTAATGGCGTTGGAAAACCGCAAACTAAATACAAACTTTCTCATTTCTTTCTGGCGCATACAGTAAATCAGTGGATTTACAAGAGAGTTTAACATGCCAGGCGTTCGAATCACGATACTAAGAATTTCCTTCATTTCTCCAGAAGCCAAAAGGAGGAGTTGATTTTGCTTGGATAATACTGTTGTTAAGAATTGATATACAGTCATGGGTAGGAAACATAACAGGACGGCACCAACCACAAGTACAGTGGTCTTCAGCGCTTTGTTTTCTTTTACGAATCTTTCAATTTCAGTTTGTGGAAGCTGTTGAGTTCTGATCCTTTTTCGATGGCGAAGAGTTTCGCGATACAAAATAATGTAAGTTACTACAATAAAAATAATACTGAAAGACAGCGCAAAGAAATGTAAAGTTTTCATTGAATATTTTGAAATGTCGGATTTTACGAAACTTAATACTCCAATTATAAATGAAAAGGACCAAACTGCAAGAACGGATACCTTAATGTTTCGCTTTCTGACTATGTATGAATAATAGTTTGTATATTTAACGGCTAGCAACCTCTCGCAAGTTGCTAACATCAAATGAAGAGATGAACTAATTGTAAGAAAGCGTAAAAAATAGTTCTGAACCTCCATGAATGCAGTAACGTTGACGTTTTTTAGAACGTAAAAGCTTTTCCAAGCGACGAACGATGGTTGCACTATTAAACCAGTCAACAAATCAGTTACCGCTAAACAAGAAAGAAGGATGTTTGTGTTGCTCTGTAGGCTTGGACGCTTCTTTACCGCCATTATGACCAACACGTTCAGCAACACTGTGAAGGGACAAGAGATACTGTTGATAATTATGGCTCCAACGGTGAAAATAAACTCAAGTTGAACGCTTCCTTCTGTCTTGTTTTCCATGGTAGAATTGTGCAAAATTTTGTTGGTTGTGTTTGTTAAATTGGAATCAGAGAGGATCTCCATAATTGAAATGAAACTTTCTGAAGCAGCTGTCTTTCTGATTTGTTCTTTTACGACTGACGAGAACGTTACTCTATAACAGTGTGCAATTAATAAGTACTTTTCAGTCTTTGTTTCCTTAGTAAATGCATCGAACTCATACAGCTGTCAAGTGTTTTACTAAATATGTCACACCGGCTAAATTGTTGATAAAATTTGCTTAGAAAATGTTACATCGCTGAGTCAGTAGTTAGTGAAAGATACCTTCCAGCGAAATCCCAAATTTCACACCTGGTGCCCGCATTCCTTCAAAATGCGCGCCCCACCATATGAAAAACGGCAAACCGCTGAAAGAGTATCTTTCACTAACTACTCTAAAATAACACAAATTAACACAAATCTACAAATTCCTGTTATTACCGGATACTTAAATTATCCCATATTTCAAATTCCACGTCAGAAAAATAAAATTGAAATTTAAAAGAATAAATTCTTAAAAATAGAAATCATGTCAAAGCAAAAAGTTGGTGTTTCTTGTTTAAGCAGTAGAAATCAAATCCCAGCCCACGCAAAGTTGTATGCAAGAGAGTATCAACTAGTCAAAGGAATAAGTAATGAGTACAATTATCTCAAAAACAAATTGTATGACCTTAATAACGGATTATTTGAGTCACCAATAGCCAAAAGAATAAAGTATTTCATCAAAATCTGTTTTAGAGGAATAGAAAAAGGTAAATTAGGAAATATTAGTAATTTGGAATTAGAAAAAGAAGATTTGGAGAATTTACTATTTTTTGTTAGACAATATAAATATTATAAATTACGACAAGATTTTTTTGATGACGATGAGAAACCTTACCCAGGTTTAACTGAATTTTATGATGCTACTTTTAAATTTTATAATAAATTAACTGAATGTTATGACAGTGACAGTGACAGTGACAGTGACAGTGATATTCAGATTTATATTGACAGTGACAGTGACAGTGATTAAATCTTATAACTTTGTCTCAGTTATAAGATTTTTTACTATAACCAATAAATAAAAAGATGGAACCAAGATCGAGAGAAACTACTCCTACAAAAGAGGATTTGGATTTTATAGTTGATGATGGATATCGTTACGATGAGGACCCAGATTACGTTCCTCCAAATGAAAGATTTATTCTCACAGGAGATAAGTTTACAAAATTAACCAAAAGAGCTAAAAAACTTGGTGCAGAATCACTTGATTACTCAACCAGAAAAAATAATAAATATATGGCGACACTTCCAGGTGGAAAGAAAGTACATTTTGGTTCTCCAAAGTACGCAGACTACACAATACACAAGGATAAAGAGAGAAGAGATAAATATTTAGCTAGAGCTACAAAGATAAAAAATAAACAAGGAGAGTTAACTTATACAAATCCAGAATCGAGTAACTATTGGTCCGTTAATCTTCTTTGGCCAAAAAAAATTGATTTTTTAATTATAGTTTAAGAAATAAATTATAATTAACAAAATGCAGTTATCCAGCTACGATCATTTAACAAAAGACACCGTTATTTTCAAAGAAGCAAAAGAGTCAAAAGTAAAAGATAGTAACATTAAATACAAGCGTATACCAATTGAAATCAAATACCAAAATAACAAAAAAGGACCACTTGTAATCGAAACCCCATTTCTTTTTAGCTTTGGGGTAAATGAAAAGAGAAATCAAGAAACAAAAAAGTTAGTAGGATACAGTATACCAGTATGTCTTTGGGCAAAAGATAGCGAACCAAATGAAAAAGAAAAAGCGTTTTATGGTGCTATTAATAGTCTAACATCTTTGTCTATAGAACATTTAGAGAATGAATACGGACCAGATTTAGCCTCATCTCTTTCCCCACCGTTATACTACAAACAAGAAGAATATATAGATAAAAAAGGAAAGAAGAAAACTAGAAAAGATCCCTCATCTGCACCAGTTCTTTATACCAAACTTATTTACTCAGAAAAATCAAAGAAAATTTTATCTTTGTTTAAAGGAAAGGGGGGAAAGGAACTAAATCCTTTTAAACTCATAAATCAGTATTGTAATGTGAAATTGGCATTAATAATAGAAGGAATCTTTATAAGCAAAACTGTTACATCTCTGCAAATAAAAGTTCACGAGTGCTATGTTAAACCACTCAAACCAAGAGAGTCTTTACTAACAATTGAAGAGGAAGACGTCGACGACGACGAAGAGCAAAGCGATAATGAAGAGGATATAGAGAAATTAGTTGAAGATTTAACTTTATCTGATGAAGAGCCAAATGAGTGAATAGGATTTTATTTTTAATACATTATTTGTATTAAAAATCAACCAAATCCTTAGAACTTACCCATGAGTTAAATTTATCAGGATAACCACTCCATTTTACTAATGCCATTTTCTTCTTATTATCTCTCTTAATAATTTTTTCTATTCTAAATGTCTGCTGTTTTGCTTTTTGTAACTCTTGCTCGTAGAAAGATCCCTTAACTTCTTCTCCCATCAAATCAGTAATAGAATATGTAACAGGTTTTGTTGGCAGAACTTTATCAATCACAAATATCTCCTCTGTCCAGTTTGGTGTGTAACCTTTATCAAATACCTTTCTCTTATATTTTGAGATTCTAACTTTATCACCAATTGCAAACTTTGGTTTACCAGGTTTCAAGTAGATTAAATCACCGTATAAATTAGACCAAACTTTATTTTCATTCTTCTTTTTACTTGCTTCAACAGGACTCATTTTTATACTAGAATGTCTAGCGTTATTGTAATCATCAACTAGTTTATCTATCTTATCCCAGTAAACAGTATTGTTATTCACAGTAAACATCTTCCACATTCTGTTTTTCATTGTTTTATTCCATCTCTCAACAACACTAGATTTCTCCTCGTTTTCAGTGTGATACAACCTAATTCCTTTACTTTTAAGAAAATCTTTGAAATGTTTACTGATGAACTCAGAACCTTTATCAGTCCATAACATTTGAGGTTTACGTTTATTTTTGAATACATCCCCGAATGCTTTACTGACAGTTTCGGTTTTTTTGTCTTTCAAACCTATAATCCATCCATACTTGCTAAACACATCAATAACCATCAAGAGATATTTAATCCCTTTGTTCCACTTACTAAACTTTTGCATTTCAACTAAATCAGCAGCCCAGATTTCATCAATACCGTTTGAGATTACTGATCTTTTTTGAAAGTTTCTTGTGATTGGTTTGTGAAGTTCGTCGGCTAATTGTTGAGACCAATCACTACTCAACGCCGACTCGCGTTTAAACCAAGTCCAAGTTTTTGTTTGGTATTAATTATTGTTCTAGCCAAAGTATGCCCCCATTGTCTTTCTTTCCAAGGAATAGCATCTAAGGATTTTACCATCTTTCTGTCTGCCTTATTTTTACACTTTCGGTCATCTCCACAAACACTATAATCAACATCATGTTGCATAGCCACAGCATCAGTTGCTCCAGTTGGCTGATCATAAATTTCTAATATTTCTCCAGTTACTGGGTCGTATCTTACTTGGTTTTCTAGATCATTATAAGGACCGGTATATTTATGCCCTGGCAGAGTCCATCCTGCTTTTGGTTTTGGCAATTTACCAATCTGTTTATGGATATCTATACCCCCACCATCAAGATCTTTTCTGTTTGTTTTGTATTTTTTCTTTGGCCGTATTTTGGTTGATAATTGGTCTAAAGCTTGTGAACCCACGTTTTGTATCATTGGATTTAATTTGTCCAAAGCGTAATTTATTGCCTTTTTTTGTAATTTAGGGTTTCTAAGAGCTTCTGATCCATAATACCTTCCCATTTCAACTGCTTTTTTACCCATCCAAGGAAGCCCGTAATGAACAAACCCATCAACTGCTGTGCCAACAACAGTATCAAAGACGCCCGCCCCTTCAGACGGGCTAATTAGTTTTTTTGATTTTTTCCCGTTTTAACATATCTAACTTTTTTAATTCCACAAACTGCACAGTGACAGTAAAATTGAGTTCTACCTCTTTTATCTTGTTGGTAACCACTTGGCTCTGTACAAGGAGTTACTCTTTTATCTTTAATACAATAAGTTTCTTTCATTTAGTATAATGTTTAGATAAAAAATATGTCTACTAGATCTAATTTTCTGAAAAGTGAGCTCCAAAAGATATACAATAGCCTAAACATGAGTTATGAATATGCTGATTTTTCTAGATTGGAAAACGATAATAAATTTATAAAAGTATTTGAGTTGCTTATGGAAATAAGTGAGAAATCAAATATGCTTAAAAATGTATTAAGAAATAATACGTTTTTATAGAGAGCTGTAAACTCACGCGGCGTAGCAGCAGGGGGGTTTTGGGGGGACAAGGTCCCCCCATTATCTATTTATATAATAAATGGAAGCTAAATTCTTTTCTGAGATAGAAAAAAAGATGGATGTTAAAACAATCAAGGATTTTGAGAAAGAAGTAAGGTCAAAAATATATAATGAGTTGGAGTCTCTTAGAAAGAAAGATGAAGATCTTTCTAGAGTGCTGATGGCTTCTGAATGTGAGATGTGGAAAAAAATAAGAAACGAGGAATATTCTTGGTTGCAGCTAAATAGTGATAAAAAAAAGAAACTTTATCGTTTTATTGATATTTACTCTAATTTCATAGATATAGTTGATAGTGTTAAAGATCTAAATACAAAAGTTGAGAGGGTTAAATCACTAAAAAATACACCGGTTGATGAAGATTAAAAAATAATATTTATTAAATATTATTTTTATTCTCCCCCCCATTTTATCCTCCAAAATATTCTTGTATGAAATCGCTGTTATCATCATCAAAATGTGGGTTATGTATCACGTCTAAAATATCTTTACCTTGTTGTCTCTCGAATAAATAATATAAACACCAATATCCACATAGAACAGTGCTGCGATTTTGTATTTCATCCATTGAGTAAACTATTCGTTTTCCGGAAGTACGAAAATACTCCAGTGCTTCATTTGGCATTATTAGTCCAAATGGATCAAAGTACTCAACCGCACCACTCCAAGCAGCAGGGGGGTTTGGGGGGGAGGCACTCCCCCCATCTATATTTCTATAACAAACCCAATGTGTTCCAGGACCTTGTATATCATCTAGATTAATTATTCCACATTCTTTTTTTATTTTATGAGGTAGTCCATCACGACTGTATATTCCTCTAAAATTTTTTATACCAAGTCTTTTTATCCATTCCATGAGGTCAAAGTTTGAAAGAGGTTTAATCTTGAAATGGGGCAGGGGGGTTTTGGGGGGAGGCACTCCCCCCATTATAAAATGGTACCTAGTATGGGAATTGAGTTGAATGGGCTGTTTTTTCCTAGAAGAAGACCTTTTCCTTTGGAGTTTTTTTTTTTAACACCCATTCCTATAGGGTTGGACCATGTACCAATAAAAGGAGGTGATTGATACGGATAACCCGTACCATGTGTGGGTGGCACGTAAACATTTGCTGTATTAGATGACCCTTGTCTATCAACCTGAAGTCCTCCTCCAAGCATCTTAGATACCAGACTAATTGCTATTGGAATTCCAATAGAAGCAAGTGTACCTAAAAATCCTCCTTCTATTTGTTTTCTAGTTGGCTTTATAGTAAATCCTCTACCCGTTTGCATAGCTCTGCTAATTTGGTTCAACTGTGATTTGTTAAAAGCATTACTTATACTTGGAAGCAAAGTTAATGCAGCTGCTGGAATTGGTATTCCTTTTCTCGCTATTTCATATAAGCTGGCTAAATCCATTGCTCCTCCTCTTTGTCCTTTTCCAAATATTTTATTTAGCCCAATTTCACCAAGTGCAGTAGCAGCGCCAGTTGCTAATGCGGGAACAGCTTTTGAAATTCCTTTTATTGCGAAAGGAAGAACTTTTGCTCCAAGAGATGCGAGTGATGAAAATAAGTTTCCTCCGTGTTTTACAGATTTTCTAATTTGAGTTTTACTTATTTTTATATCAGATCCTGTGCCATTTGCAATAGATTTATTTATTTTGGCAATCTGTCTTTTTGTCAACATTAACTCATCATTTCCTCTAAGATGCGAATGTTTTAACCGAAGAGTCAAAGGTGATTGATTTATTATCGCAGAAGCCAGTTTTGTCTTTTGGCCATCTGTAAGTTTTACTCCGTATTCCATATAATTAGACATTTTATTTTAATGTTTATATTAAAATTCTTATTTTACGTGGTGTAGACAAGGAAAGGGGGTTATGGGGGCTGTTTTCCCCCACGTGTAACCTCACGCGGCGCTACGAAGGGAGGGGGTTTCCCCGTTTGATATAATTAGATTTTATCTTCAAAATCTAATTGTAAAAATTGCTTTGTCATTAGAACCTTCTAGAAGCAGGGGGGTTTTGGGGGGTGCAATCCCCCCATTACATCATAGTATTTTTTTAGAAGCAGGGGGGTTTTGGGGGGAGCAATCCCCCCATTATCATGTGATTACGGTTTGCCAACAATGGTTTTTCACGTGTAAAACAAAAGAACACATTCCAGATCACCCTAACAACGAACAAAACCGAATAAAGTTTTTAATTTTACTTTTCAAACATTGAGTTGCTAGGGATATTTGGTATGTCTGCTGACGTCATAATATTGTTTTATATCACGAGATTATCGTGTGATTTTTTCAACCAATCAAATGATTACACAACATTTTCTACAAGTTGTAGAAAATTCTGTGTAATCATAACAACTTGTAGAAAATGTTGTCTAAATCATAACAGATCGTATAAAAATTTGATTATGCAATTATTCTTTGACACAGTTGAAAGGCCGCAGGTATGTCTGAGATTAAGCTCTAAGCAATAGTTTTCCATCTTGTTGTGATATTTCTGCTATTCTTTCATGTAAGACTAGCGCGTAAATATTATAATCAGCGTCTGGATTAGCTGTTAATTCGTAATGAAATGCTAGTTTTGTGACTCCATCTTTTATATCCATTTTTTGTTTTGTCAGGTCAAAATAAATAAAAGGAAATAAAGTTTTGAAATTATTTCTATTAAGTAATGTTCCACCTTGATAATCATTATTTGCGTATACATATGACATTACATTTCTAAAAACTCTTGACAAATCTGTAGAAGGTTTAAAGTGAATATCAGGATATTCGTTTCCATTTGCAACTTCTAGATAACATCTTGATATATTAGCATTATTTGGTAGTTCAAAAGTGTCGTATAAAAATGGATTTGCTGTTTGTGAATCAATATTGGCTGTATCAATTCCAAAAATAAATACATGCCTTGGTTTTGAAATAGCATTTGTAATTCTAAAATGACCTGTCTGTTGCTGTGTATTATTTGATCTTTCAACTACTTCATTCAAATATGTCCATTTGTAAGGTTTAAGATAATTATCCATGTACAACTTTTGTCCTTCTGAATTAAACGTAAGTTTTGGAATAAAAAGTTGTAGTCTTGTTATAATAACTCTACAATTATCAGCTCCTTGAAAAATTAAATTTGCATCTTTTTCAATTTCGATATTTAGCTCAATTTTTGTATTTGGAAGTAATTTGTCTTCCAATGCTTCAAAGAAAGAATATCTATTAAGAGGAATTTCACAATTTACTGTGGCTGATACACCTAATAGTAATTTCCTTTTATGAAAACCTTTATTATAAGTTGCTTGAGCAGGTCTTTCCTCTGCAGCTCTTGATGTATCAAGAAAATAAAATTCGTTTGTAGCTACACTCTCAGCATATGAAGGATTATACTCAAGAAGATTTTTAATATTTACAACATGATTCGCATAATTACAACTATAAACTTCTCGTCCGTTTGCTAGGATACTTAATTTTTCTATAAAAGAGTTACTGCCATTTACAATTCCATTATGGTCAGCAACAGCAATGTTTCCTCCATCTGCCAGCTTATTTACTTTAAAATCCATTGATAATCGGGCGTTATACCAATCAAAAGGAGTGGATTCTCCTGTATTATCAGCTACAAATCTAAGACCTGTTTTAGTTTGGTGAGCTGCATTTGCTGGAGCAGTATCTAAAGACTGTTCCAGGTCATAAACAACATCTTCATATCTATCTAAATATTTTGGATTTCTAAAAGACTTCATTTTATTTTAATAATTATATAATTTTATGGGGGGATTGCATCCCCCTATAAGGGGAACCTACGGTTCCCCTAACACCCCTCCCTTATAGCAGCAGGGGGGTTTTGGGGGGTGCAACCCCCCCATTTAATAATTGTAGAATTTTCTCTTACGTGTTGAACCTCCACTAAGAAGGTTATTCAACATTTGATCTATCTCTTTTTGAGTCATTGTTTTGTTTGGAGTTGTCTTAACTTTTTTAGCAGGGGGTTTTCGGGGGGGTGCAACCCCCCCGTTGGATAACATTTGCACTATTTTATCACCAGCCTTTTTACCAGCATGTTCACCAGTTTTTGTTGCAGCCATTGTTAGTACTTTTTCACCACTTTTTTTAGCAGCGTTTTTCATTGTCTTTCCAAATATTTTTTTACCAAACGATTTAAAAACATCTGTTATTCCTTCACCATAAATATGTTGTTTTGTAAAACTACCCAATTCAGGGTCAAATCTCTTTTTATACTCTGATTGTCGCGTCATTTTTATCTAATGAATATATATTTAGCTGAGGGAGGGGGGCGCAGGGGGAACCGTAGGTGCCCCCGCTTACATCGAGTGGAGTATTAAAGTCATAAACCAATCTATACCATTAAAATTTACTGGTCTTCCAAGTGAGTCTGTTACATAGATTCTCATTTCATCAATGTAAAATGAAGAGACATCACAATACAAAGGTCTTTTAGGTTCGAAAGTAAATGGATAAGACCTTGTGAGGTTATCAGTTGGTATCACAGCAATGGTATTAGTATTTATTCCATTTACAATACTATCAGTTATCGCCGTTGTGTTGATATTTAACACATCAATCGAATTTGTGATATTTGGTAGTTTTGATCCATACTCTGTTTTTGTAATAACTTTCTTTTCAAATCCAATCAGGTCTCCAAATTCTGTTCCTCTCAGATCAAGTTGATAATCACCATCGAGTGATACTAACACTCGATAGGTGGATAGTATAAAAGTTAGATTGATTGAATACTTTTTTACTCCTTTAGAATCTGTTGTGTGGTGAGACTTTTGGTCCATGTACTGATGAATGTAATCATTGATATCTGAGTAGGAATACATTCCATCTGTAAAAGTAATTGTTTGCCAGGCGGATCCATCATGAGTGTATTTGATTTTATTGTTTTTATAATCACTTCTAATGTTGTACCATGAGTAAGTCATTGACAATCGATCAAGAGCAAGTTGATGTTTTTTATCAGGATCAAGTTTCAGAGATGGGTTAAACTTAATAGTAAAATCACCAGGTCTGCTTGTTCCTCTTTTTTCCCTATTTATTGAAGAAATATGAATAGCTCGTTCTTCCATTTTATTTAAAGCCTACATAACTTTGTAGTAAATTGTTCAACTGTTTATTTGAGACAACCCCCATTTGGTTTAGAAGATGTGCTATTTGAGAAAACTCATTTATCACACCATTATTCCCAGCTAGAATTGATCCACCGAGTAGTTCAAGTCTGTGAAGAAGTTGATGTGGGTTGTTAAAGTAAATCATATGGGGGGACTGCGTCCCCCCAAAACCCCCCTGCTGAAATAAACCAGAGCCAGATTTTGTTTTGTAATACCTAAGATTACTTAAATTTGATGCATATATGCTTAATACGTTGTATTTATTTATTAAATCCAATGTGTTTTTATGAGGCTTTTTATTTAGTGGTTTAGCTAATAAATAACCGTTTGAATCACGTTCAAAAATTGCAGTATTTTTTATTGCTTTACTAGTCTCTCCTAAATCTTCATTAACATCTTCGATTACTTTTTCAATAGTAGAAACATCCTCTTCAAAATACTCAGAAGGGAGTTTGTAGTATTCATTAACTTTGAGTATATCTTGTGTTTCTTTGTTCATTAAATTTCTATCGAGGTCTTCAGGCGTAAATTTTGCTATTTTACCCTCTGATGTAGAGGGTAAAACTTCTTCGTCTTTTGGCTCTTCAATCGCCTCAAAACCAGGTAATTGAGCCAAATCCCATTTTTTTACTTCGTCAAGTTTATCAAATCCTTCAGTTATAGCAAGTCTGTTTTGATTAAGACCTTGTGTAAGAGCAAGTTGATTAGCTTTAAGCTGTGCTATAGTCGCGTTTTGTTGGTCGTCGATACTTTTTTTAATAGAATCTTGAGATTTAATAAGTGGTTTAAATGTCTCTTTAAATCCTTCTCGCATATCTTGTTTTTGCCATTTTGTTGTTTTTATAACATCTCTAACCTGTTGAGTCAAAGCTTCGGCTTCAATTTTATTTTTTGCAAATTTTTTGTATTCTTCTATATCCATTTATCTAAAGATTAAATAAAAAATGTGTAGCAGCAGGGGGGTTTTGGGGGGAGGCACTCCCCCCATTTTATTTAATCAATATATAAAATGGAAATACCAAACTATGATAGCGCCGATGACATTGATAAAAAATATAAACAGCTATTTCCTTTTATGCCGGCGGATACGTTTCGAATGTTAATCTGCGGAAACAGTGGAAGTGGTAAGACTAATCTTTTGTATCACATGTTAATTAAACCACTGTTGCATTACGATGAGATTTATCTTTACGCACGTAATCTTGAACAGGATAAGTATCAAAAACTCATTAAAAAAATGAGGGAGTTGAGTAGTAAAATTGGATATGAAATACTTCATGTGAGTAACGATGAAATAACCCCGGTTACAGAAATTGATTACGAAGACAATCAAAAACTTGTGATATTTGACGATTACGTTTGTGATAAAAACCAGAGGTGTCTGATTGATTATTTTATTCAAGGACGACATAAAAATTGTTCTGTGGTGTATCTCAGTCAATCGTTTTATAAAACTCCAAAAGATATCCGTTTGAATTGTTCTCATTATTGTCTGTATGAATTTCCGTCATCGAGGGAAGCAAACAGGATATCATCTGAGTTGGGAGTTGACAAAGAGGTGTATAAAGCAGCAACAAAGAAACCGTTTTCATTTTTGTACATCGATAAACCAAAAAAACGTATTGCTAAAAACTTTACCGGAGGAATTGTACTCCCTGCCGGGTGAACCTACGGTTCCCCCGAAACCCCCTCCCTTGGCTACGACGCATTAGTATATAAACATTAGATAAAATGGGAATATTCAACGAACAATCTTTTGATCATCCTTTTGCTAAAGGAATTCAGGGTGCTCCAGGAGTTGGATTTAGTTTAACCGCAGATGGAAATTATGATATGAATAAAAAAAGACTCACAAATGTTGGAGCACCCAGTGCTAATACTGATGCTGCTACAAAGAAGTATGTTGATGATAATTCTGGTGGATCACCCTCGACAACACGATTAACAGTTGATTCAAACATCGATATGAAGGACCAATATCGTATTCTTAACCTCAAACATCCGGTTGACGCAGATGAGCCAGCCACAAAACAATACTCAGACAGCAGATATCTTGACAGAAACGGTTCCCGAACAATGATTGGTAATCTAAGCATGAATAATAATAAAATAGTTAAACTTGGCACACCAACAGTCAATGATGACGCAGCAACCAAAAAGTATGTGGATGATAAATCAAGTGAATCAGTACCTACTTCAAGGCTAACAGTTGATTCTAACCTTAATATGGGAGATCAATACCGAATTACAAATCTTAGCACACCACTGGACGGAAAAGAACCTCCTACAAAAGATTATGTAGACAATACATTTCTTGATAGAGATGGATCTTACCCAATGAAAGGTAATCTCAATATGGCTAATAATCGAATATTTAATCTACCAGCTCCAAATGGAAGTAATCAACCAACACCATTAGCTTTTACAGATTTAAAATATGTTGCCCGTGATGGTTCATCTACAATGACTAATAATCTAAACATGGATAATAAAAAAATAATTAACCTTAGAACACCAACATCAAACACAGACGCCGCAACCAAAAAGTATGTGGATGACTCAATACCTGATACTAGTTCTTTTATAAAAAAAGATGGAAGTGTATCAATGACTAGTAGCCTAAATCTTGGAAACAAAAAAATAGTTGGTCTCGCAACTCCAACATCAAACACAGACGCCGCAACCAAAAAGTATGTGGATGATAACACAGGTGCTCCAGATTTAAGCGATTATTTAGAAAAAGATGGTACCGTTGCTATGACTGGTGACCTTAATGTTGGTAATAATAAAATAATAAATCTTAGTAAGCCAACCCAAGAAAATGACGCGGTAAATAAAGATTACGCTGACAAACTAGTTCACAAAACAGCAGTTCAACCAAGTCATTACAACAACCAGTTTGCTTATCTTATGTCAAGTGGGTCTCAATGGACTGATGAAATAGATGATAGAACTAGTTTTGTTTTAAAAAGAATAGGGGATTTAGCACCAACCCAAGGAAACTTTCACGACTATAACCACAAAGTTATTTTTCTGGGTATAAACAAAAATTCCCAAGGAGGATATAAGTACAAAATGGGAATCAACTTTTACAGGTTAAATGCAAATACTGATTACACACTGTGTTTGGAAATACTCAACACTGAATACGCTCTATGGCATAAGTCTCAAATAAGTGTAAACAAAGAAACTTCAACAGGATTATCAATTGGAAATGTTAGTATAAGGAAACTATCTCATAGGTACACACAATCAAATGGGCAACCACAATTTATGTATTATCACAGAATAATAGTTAATTTCCGGAAGTTGTCAACTGGTAATAAGTTCTTTCTTCACATTTTGGTTAATATACCACAAGACGGAATTGATCTGGCTACTTATCCGAGTCAGTTTTCAGGTGTTTATATAATTACTTATGGAATTGTCGGAACATTTAGCAATATCGATCCGGATAAAGTTTATGACTACCACACCGCATTTGATATCAAACCAACACAAGTGGTTTACAATGTTGATATTAATGCAAATAATAAAAAAATATTAAATGTTAATCTTGATAGAAATAATGACAATAGCGTAGCAACAGTTGGAATGGTAAAGGAAATAAAACCTCACACTATAAATGATTTATACAGAAGTTATTTCGAAGACGTTTATGATTTTACTAATGCCGCTAATTACAAATTGAGAAGATCCTCATCAGGTATTGTTTTTAACTATTTATCTTCAAGTAGTGGTGATACTTTAAGAGATATGGGTATACCTAATAAAACCATAGATGATATAAGAAAAGAGGGTCTAAATGTTAACGGCTATAATATTAGTTTTTCTCCTAATAGTGGTATTACAAAATATACTTTATGCTTAATATTTTATCACTGGAGAAATAGATCATTTGGTTTATATAAAAGAGATACAACTGGTCGAAGTATTTTATTAACATTACGTTATTCTTCAGTTGGTAATGTATTATTTTTAGTTGTTAATAAACAAAGAAGACAATTAACCATGCCAAGTGATTTTAATGGAAAAAAAATTGTTGTATGGTTGGTAGAAGATTTTAGCCAAAATATTACAAAAGTTAAAATAAGTAACTACAGCGCAATCTTAAGCTTACAATCCGTTAGATACACTAACCAACAAGATTTTATGTTTAATACTGAAGATGGAGAGGTAAGTAAAATAATGTTTTCTCCAAACTTTTACGACACTGATTCTGAGCAATATCATAGAGTATTGCTACAGGAAAAGTTAAATGGAAGTTATGTATTATAAGTGGGGGGACCTTGTCCCCCCAAAACCCCCCTGCTGCTACGCCGCATAATCTGAGTATAATATAAAATGAAGGATATCTTTGAATTTAATCACATAGATAAATCTTTGAGTAAAACAGAAATAGAAACTATAAAAGATTTTTACAGACATTACCACAAAAAATATTGGTGTTTTAAAAGGTGTTACAATAGTTATAAATTTCTTGATGATTTTTTTACGATAACCGGAATAAGTCTTGTGGCTATAGGAACAATTGCTGGTGGGATAACACTAAACCCAGTTATTCTTGGTGTTATAAATGGCGCTGGGATTATTGTAGCTGGTATTGGAAAGAAAAAGAATTTCCAAAGAAAAATTGAGATGACAAAGATCGCATTCACGACTTATGAAAAGGTACTAGTAGAACTGAGATCAGCTCTTAGAGGAGATGAATGGGATAAACAAGAGTTTATTGATAGGATGAAACTGATAGATGAAATGATAATTGATCAAACTCCTATATCTGATAGATTTGCTAAAAAATATAAAAAGAAGTTTTCAGTGGAGGAAAACTGTGTTTTACCCCAAAACCCCTTTCCTTCAACTAAGGGGAACCTACGGTTCCCCTAACACCCCTCCCTCTCAGCATTTTGGTGTAATTAGAAAAAAATAATCTAAGCAAGTAATAAATGGAGGAGTTAAGAAATTTAAAAAAAAGTTTTATAAAAAATTTTGAAACTACTTTATCTTCTGCCGGAAAAGATTTGGTAAAAGAAATGGAACAGAAATATAGCGTTGACGACCAAATTTGTCTTGATTATGCTATGAGCCTGTGCCATAAGCTTGTCAAAATGGATGGAGTTAGTGCAGAAGATGAGAAAAAGTGCCAAGAGTTTATAAAAATTTTTTATTATTTGGACGAAATAAAATCTTTGAACTAATTTCAATACCAAAGTAGGGGAACCTACGGTTCCCCCTACGACCCCCTCCCTCTAAGCATCCAGATATCTAAAAGAATATATTTGTCCATTTATTTTTGATGTTGCTGTTTTAAAATTTTTTCGCTCATCGCATATCATTTTAACCTGACCTGAATTTATTCCCAGCATTTTGCTAACAGAATATAAGCTATTGAAATTTGTTTCTTTTTTTGTTATCAAATTTATTACCTTAACCCTTCTTGGATTTTTGCGGATATCTTTTAAAAAAGTATAATCTTTGTTAACTGTTGACTTTCTTACATTTTCACTCGGTGTTGTCACTTCCAAATTTTTTATCCTATTATCCACTTTGATAGAATTGATATGGTTTATTTGTTTACCCTTTTCAATCAGGCCGTAAAAGCACTCGAAAACGAATCGATGAGAAAAATAATTTTTAATTTTACTTTCTGCTGTTGTTATAACACATTTTAAATAACCACGATTTGAAAGATAACCTTTTCTTGGGTTTCTCAGCCTGATGTTCATGATTTCTCCGTCTTCATTTGCAGCATATTTTGTATAGACTGGATGAATAAAAAACTTTTTACCGTTTTCTAAAATATATTTTTCCATTTTTATCTTAGAAACTATTTCTTTATACCAAAAATTTATTTTTATATATCATTATTATAAAGATGTTAAAGGAAATAGTAGCATACGTAAACTTCAGATTTCCAGCTGTAAAAACACAGTTTTATAACGACAATTTTATTAAAGCTTGTCTTGTTTATGAGTATTTATACGCAAAGTATTTCAACCAAGTGATGGATTTGAATAGAATTATTAACAAACTATCTGCTGACAGACATTCCATTAGAACTAAATCTAAGGTTTTGACTAACCATTTGATTTTCAATTTAGGTTTCAAAGCTTTTTGGAGCCACTTCAAACTTGGAAGAGGCTGTGTTTATGTTTTTAACTCTCGTTTTCAAGAAAATGAAGTTATTGGGTATTTGACAGGAATTTTGTATTGGGTTTTCCATGGGGGGTTGTTTAATTTTATAATACTACTATTATAAAATTTAAAGCAGGGGGGTTTTGGGGGGATGCAATCCCCCCACTCTTAATTCAAGATAACTTTTCCACCATCTGTCGTAATATTCTTTTGTTTGAGATGAAATATTAAGCTGTATTTTGTTTTTTGAGCCTATTTCCCCCAAAATTCTATTTGCGACATAAAAGACATTAATCATTCTCTTACGGCTGAACTTTTTATTTACCTCTTTCATAACTTTCTCATCTATTTCCATTAACTTTCTGTATAATTCATCCTTTTCCTCTCCTGTCAAATTTGGAATCTGTTTTATCTTTTTCTCGTAATAGTATTTTCGCTGGTAGACGCTTTTCTTCCTGAAATATAATCTGTCATACTCTTTTGGATCAAAGTAACCTAATACATGCCCGTTTGTTGATCCACATTCTTCACAAATCTTATAACCAAAATCTATTGTAAAAGACGTTCTGTTTTCGCAATTAGTGCATTTAGCTTTCAAATTTGGTTCATCTGAGAGATTTTTAGTATAATTATGCAAAATTTCTAAATATTTTTTTATTTGTTCTTCTGAGTATTTCATTTATTTTTTATTTTTTTAATTTTTAATTTTACCTTATTGCTTTAGTATCAACTTTGTTACTTTGCACCAATCTTTTATCATCTTCGCAACTCAGAGCTATTTTATTAACCTCTTTGGAATATATATCGTGATTCTTACTTTGTATTATTTTCATACTTCGCATTTGTTTATCCCCCGTGAATAAACAATCAAAATAATGCTCAAATGTAATTCCTTTTGAAACCACAGACTTTTTTATTCCCTTACACTTTTTTATGTTTTTTCCCTCTTCTATTTTGAAGCTATAAAGCTTTGGGCGAAGACCTATGAAATGTGTGATTTGCTTTCCTGCTACTTCATCCTTGAACATTCCAATTACTTTTTTGTTTAACCCTGTTGGAATTCCAGATGGATGAGATTGCGGGTAATCTGATGTGTCAAACTTGGATTTCACATCGTCTGATATATCTTTATAGAAATCTTCTGTTTGAATTTGGTACATGAGGGAATCAGTATCCGTAAAAAGTAACTCAGCTTTGTTATTATATTTGTCTTTTATGTAATTGTAGTGAAAGTCAAACATTAATGTTTTGGACAAGTCTAAGATTGCTTGGCCTACATAAACTGGTTTATTGAAATACACCTCTGTTTCTTTCATATGGGCCGCAATAAGATTTTTATCGAAAATCGTGGCTCTTTCAAAGTTGGGCCTTTTTGAGAGTTTTAGAGCTATTTTACGATTATCAACCAGTTTTATGTTTTGTCTTTTTCTAATGTTTTCTATTGTCTTACCAAAGACTGAATTATTCATAAGTTTGAAAAAGTCTTTCTCAAAACTGTTAGCTGCCGTTTTACGCAATTCTGTGTTCTTTCTTATATAGGGTTCCATCCAGGGGGATTGCTCAAAAGATATCGCTCTGTTTATCGCTTTGAGTTTTAACCCCATATTGAGGTACTGTTTGAGATTTTTGTAGTGTAATACGTAATTGATTCTTGGTTTGAAATGGCATATAAGTTTTTCAACCCCATTTACTTTGAGAAGTTCTGGAGCAAGTGGGTAATCGTTATGTGTTTCCCAAAGATGTTTTGGGTAAACCAGATCTACATCAAAAATATAGCCCTTGTTTGAATTGCTTTCAATTATTTTAAGAACTTGGCTTTTTGTAATATTTTCAACCCACTCAAAACCATGAGTTGGAAGTGGCTGAGACATCGCCCAACCATAAAGATTGTTTGCATCGAGGTATTGAATGTAGGACGAGGGTTTTTCTGGGTTATAATTTTTCATGTACTTATTATTGGCTTCCGCATATCTCTTTGATATGTGAGTTATTCCACCGCGTATTCCCCTTTCAAACATCATTAACATATCGTAATCGTCAAGTAATTGTAACTGCTGACCTGTTGTTTTAAGGCATGCATCCCAGGCAAGACCTGGTGAAGTGTAATAATAAGCTGGATCAAGATTGTAATGTTTCATACAAGTTTTCCTGAAGTTTTCAAAAACATCAGCAAGGAGTAACACATCAGACTTAAGATAAAGATCGTGATAATCTCTGATTGTTTTACAATTGAGTGTGTCCCAAACACGAATTGCGTGATAGAAATCTTCTTCAGCTATGTGCTCATCGTTTAGCTTTGAATAAAATTCTTCTCTTGGTGGGAGTTGTGTTTCAGAAAACTTTTTTAGATTTGAAACGTAATCGTAGGGGTAAACTCCTTTACGAGTAAGCAGTTCAGTATTATTTTTAAACTTTCTTCTTGTATTAACAAAGTCTGTTGGTTGTAGATTTGAAACAAGATTTGCAAGAGATGTTTGAAGAAATTTGAAAGAGTCTATGAATCTGATTTCAAACGTAATTTCAATCATTTTACCTGATACGCCTTTGAACTCTCCCACTTTAACGTGTTTTGAAAAGGAAATGTATTTCTCTTCCGTAGATGGAATGCATTCTAATTTTCCTGGAATTTTAGCAAGTTCCTTTATGAAAAGATGTGCATCATAACCTTGAAGATTATGGAATATAACTGGAAGAACTCTTGGTTTACGACATCTCAAATTACACTCGTTGTGAGCAGCACCTCTGTATTTACCTGTGAAATGGCAGTGATCTCTAACTCTGTCTTCACCCAATTCTTCCTCACATAACGAGCAATATTCAGCTTGTTTAAAAGAAATCTTTTCCTTTTTAGTTATTGTCATTGGTTTTGGTTTTCGATAGTATTCGGTGTATATTGATTGGGTATAACCCACAATTTTATCTACAAAAATAGCCGCCACATTGTCATCTTCTTTTTCCTTTGTAAAGCTTTCTGTTTTAAACCTTCCTGTTACCCCTTTGAGATAAAAACAAAATCCTGATGGTTCGTGTTTTTGGTATTCTATGTTATAAGATTTACTTGGATCTGGTTTACAATTTGAAACAGGTTTTGTAAAACACTCAAAATCAGCGTATATTACAAAAGGAACCGGATACTTTTTGTGAAAGTTTTTAAAATAAAGGCTTTCTCCCTTCTTTGGCATTTTAACTGCAACCATTTTGTTGTTTGAACAATATTTTTCGTGTTTTTCAAAACTAGTTTTTACTTTGAAATGGCACAAACATCTTTTACAAATAAAAACACCACCAATAACTCTTGTTTTAGTCAGTTGAGTTCTAATTAACCTACTTAAATTTTTTATCAGAGAGTAGTGACTTTTACCATCCTCTTCAAAAAGAAATAAATCTATACTTTTTTGGCAATTTTTGTTTGAGAGTTTAAGAGGATAAATAGTTTTTCCTTCAACCGAAAAGACTGCTATACTTGGAATATTTGGGTTAAGCTTTTCAAACTTACTTATTTTTTCAATATCCATTGGAAAACTTAACCCCTTTGTTACTAACTCGTTTTCATACTTTTTCAAATCTGAAATTATCTCGTTATCTCTTGGTTTTGGATGAAGATATCTTAGTACACACCAGATAAAGCATTTATCGTCTTTGTTTTTCGGGTTAATTATTGCCTTTTTATTTTTAATCCAAACTGGTAAATCTATATATGATGAGCCTTTTTGAGGGAAGTATTCAACAACATTTATCTGCAACTCTTTTATGTTCTTAAAATACCATCCACTTCCATTATTTTGATACTTTTCAATATCCAAATTAATCTTTTTAAAGTTATCTTTTACAAGCTTTTCCACATTTGTTGACTTTAAAACTCTCTTTTTCTCAGTTCTAAAATACGCTTCATCCTCCTTGTAACCAGCAAGACCATTTTTATCAAAAAGTGGTTGCTGCATATCACAAACAAGAACAAAATTTGCTTTAATATTTTTGTTCTTTTGGAAGAATAGTTTAATAATATTTTTATTTTTCTCAAAAAATTGATCAGGTGTTAAATTTGGATCACCCTCTATTACATACTGTTTTGCAAACTCATCAATAGCTGTTTTAGTCTCGACTATTTTCTCGTCGTATTGATCAATAAGCTTTTCAAGTGCTTTTCTGAAAAATGGAGGGGTATCTTCAGGAATTTTTCTGTTTTTTATACACTCATCAAAATACTCCTGAAATGTCTTCTTCTTTTTAGTCTTTTTTTTGATATTTACTCCCTGTCTTACTTTTTGCCTAGCTTTTTGTATTTTTTGAAACCTTTTGATGAGTTTCTTTCTTTCTGCTAATTCTGAGTACTCTTTTTTAAGAGCTTTCTCCTCTTTTTTTACTAATTTTCTAATTTGATCCAGAGACATATTCTGGAACTCTTTTGAAGCTGATTGTTTTGACATGATTCCTTGTGAAAAGCAATTTTATTATAAGATTTTATTCTTTTAAATTCAATTTTATTTTTTCTGACGTAGGGTTTGGAATATGGGATAATTTAAGTATCCGGTAATAACAGGAATTTGTAGATTTGTGTTAATTTGTGTTATTTTAGAGTAGTTAGTGAAAGATACTCTTTCAGCGGTTTGCCGTTTTTCATATGGTGGGGCGCGCATTTTGAAGGAATGCGGGCACCAGGTGTGAAATTTGGGATTTCGCTGGAAGGTATCTTTCACTAACTACTTGAGTCAGAAATCGCTAGAAGTTGAAAAATGATAATTTTCCCCTAGTGTCAGGATTTCGTTGATATTAGCAAAGTCTTAAGTGCAGAAAAGATATAAAATATAATGTTATCGTCAAAATAACGTAATTTTAAATCTGAGTAATGGTCGATTTCGCTTTCTTTTAAACGGGTTTTCAGAACTTGGAAATGCCCTATTATTTTCTAAACTCTATTTATAATTATATATTTATAGTTTTAATCATTTATTGCCGGGTTTATTTGATGGCGAATGGGGACTATTACTCCTCGGGTTTTTGTTACAAACTGCGGAATTGGAACCGAACGTCAGTTACTGTTGAAAAACCAGCTGACTGCTATCGCGTTTTAAGGACGGGGAACCACTTTTTTGACATTGTAAGGTCTGACGTCCACATGTGCGGTAGGGGATCAGGAGCCACCTTTCGCAATTTGAGGGACTTTTAAGTGATTTTATGCCAATTCAGAATGCTAGTTACAATTAGTTTTTAGACCGACAGTTTAAATCGTTGTAGATTTGATTTTTGCTGAAAGTCCTTTTATTAAATAAGTAGTTTTTATAAATTATTTTAATTCATTATTTAGGAAGCATATTCATAAATTTTAGTCTTATTTCCAATTTTATATCGTGCAGAAAAGCTTGTTTTATTGTAAATATACTTCATTTAACAGTTTTTGTTCATTAGGGTTTTTTGTTTGATTCATCTCAGAACGCTGCAAACATTAAGTTAGATTGAACGTGGGCGGAATGTGCATTTGAAAAAACACTCCCAGAAATCGTTTTCATTGTGAAAGTATTAAACCAGTGAGAATATAACTACTAGGTTACTGAATATAACTACCGAACGATGTAGTTATCACACTTCGCAGACTCTGCAAACTTTAATAATTCGGTTCCCACTTCAATATTTATACCAAATTACTCACCAAAGAAGTAATGTTTGTATTAGGCCCAGGCCAAACGTCAAACTTTTCATGAGACGAACCAAACTCTAATTTGTTCACACCTTTGGGTCGACCTAAATTAAGTTAAGATAGTATGTTGGTCAGACGTCGAACTTAGGACCCTCGAACCAGTCAACTGAATTAGACCAAAAAGCAATTTTGATCAACATTCTCACGAACGAGGCTAAATATACATCATACAATTTTTTAATTTTACAATTACTAGTTCATCGACGCATGTGAAGATCGACGTTTGTCTGGGAGACAATCTTACGACGTTCTATTCGTCTGAAGCAGACGGATAGAACGAGTTGGACAATCCAAACTCATTCAGACGAACTTAACTGAGCCAGACGTCGAACTCTTCATGAACTTAAGGTGGCTCGACTGGAGTTTTTAGGGGGGACACCTCCCAACTTTGAGCATTAACTACGTCGGCAAAAGTAAAGATGTGAAAAAGGGTCACTCCTTACCACAACTGTATTATATAAAGATGAAAATTTCTTATGATCTGGGTTTTATTATAATCGGAGTCGCCATGGCAACGTAATGACGCCATTACGTTGTTATCAGTTTATCTTTGTGTTTCTCTGTACCGGGAGTTTTTTTTTTTAAGAAATCGCTTAAGGGAGTATGTACCTGCCATAATTGCCTCAATTATGGCAAAGTTTGAACAAAATCTATGAGAGCGTTTAGGAAATTATTTTGTAACGAAGTTTTAAGAATTATAAAAACAGTAAAATAGCATGCTATCCACACAATTAGCTAATATTTTAAGAAAATGATAAACTTTGGAAAAGCGGCTTCATCTCATAGTGATTTGATTCCATTGAAAACAAGACGCTGTGGGAGCGTATATTTGGGCGTGGTTGTTATACGCGTATGATACTTTTAACATGCCTCATTGCAGCTAAACAACTGTCATCATATCACACCAGAGCAAATAAATCCTTTTGCTGAACCACACAGCTTATACAGCATGTTCCAATCCACAACAAAAGGCCTGTCACTTTATGACAATGTTTTGAAAAGCACATCTTCAACACAGACTTGTTTTCGGCCAAATTTCAACATAGGACACCAGTGCTTACAGCCCGGAGAGTGAGTTTTATCTGAGCTCCACTGATACTGACACTTCGAGGAAGATCGACTGGCATAATATGTCTTTTCACACCCATCACATTGTACAGTGTATTCCGGTTACTAACAAGGGCAGATAAAGTTCCTGAAGTCCAGTTTCCACAAGGATTTATAACAAAGTAACACATTGTATCAACTGCTACAACGCAGCAGTGTTTACAGGAACATTGGTAACTATCAACATTCGATATATACTACAATATTCAACACTGCTTAAGAAAAGATCAACTTCAAAGGTGGCAATATGTACACCTTTAAGCTCATATATATCCTCATTCCCAAATAGACTCTGAAAATTAATATTGTACTAATTTATGCATGGATTTAATTTCCAACAATACACATGTCCTTTGACTATGACTGTTACCATACATATCTCTCGCATGAGAATCAAATGCTTTGTATCCACCACCCTCAATGCTGTAAGATAACAACACCAATAATTCCCATCGTTTAAATGAATGAGTTGTAGTTCAGAGCCAAGAGTGTTTCAAATGCTGTACCCAGTGGCATACACAGTAGTGATACCCCTCAATTCTGGCATCGTGTAACAAGTATAACTCTCACTGTATTCAAGCTGCAAAAATCGCTCAAACACTGTAACCGTTCCTGGCAATTCTGTTAACATTAACACAGATTGTCTTGCAAGCAGTGACAGACTAGAATATATCTGATTACCAACAATCACTATTTGAATCATATAAACTGAAGTATCTTACTGTAAAGTAAAGCGCACAGACGCATTGCAACACATTGTTGTCCTTCATTTTCCCTAAATACTGAAACGTTTCCTTGACAGTATGGAGCATTAATTGCGGGAGTTTTGTAGCATCTACATAAAATGATCGTCCTGGATTCTTCCCGATATCCCTACAAGGCCAAAATTAACCCGGTGATTCAACTTAGGCGACAGATACACCTTCCCTCGTTTACGAACTAATTTTGGAGTGGCCCTTTAAGTAAAAACCTCACACTGTTACAGTTACTTCTGTACCTGTTTATAACAATGAATTTCAGACGACAATGGTGTATTTTTCCGAATACCCTTCCATACAAAAACTCTCACTTTCCGTGTTTTCTGTAACGAAAGATTTTATTTTCTTCATCGCTAGTCTGCTATTTGCTCGACCGCATTGAGCGAACTGACTAACCTTATTTAAACCAATGGAATTTTAAGTTCTGTCATAAATAAATTTCCCATACACGACGAGAAATAAATAAACTCAAGTTCTTTTACTTCCTCTACGACACAATTTTGCTTCTGTACAATTGAGTCATTGCCTTTTCCTGTCACCTCACTGCCATCAAAACACTCTAATTCTGAAACAAAACTTGCTGATAACGCAAAATCCTGACACCGAGCGCCGTACATGTACCGCGTTATATAAAACACAACGTGCAATACAACAAGGACATTAACAGTCACTCTGCTAAACGAAATTGAAAGCATAAGAGGAATTGTTACAGCTATCACAGTAGTTACAAAAGAAGCGTGACTCCCTTTTGGTTTCAATCGTTGACAATCGTCTCGTCCTTCATTGGAACACATTTGCATGAACACAGGCAGCCTCTAGTCTTCCCCATTGTGAATATCAAAATCACTTTTGTCACACTTATTACCAGCTATACAAATCTTTCGACTCTCAAACTTGATACAGATTCCTCTCTTCAAACTCTTATTCATTTCACACGAACACTCCTGATATTCCAGATATTTCGATTTGTCATTTCGTCTATGAGTATTTGATGTCATTGAATGTCTTTACAATTTCATTTGATTTTTTGCTGAAATTCCTTTTAAGTACCCTTTTAGTTTTTAGTTAGGAAGCATATTCGTAAATTTTACTTTTATTTCCAATTTTATAATGTGAAAAACTTGTTTTATTGTAAATATACTTAATTTGATAGTTTTTCTATACTAAGGATTTTTTTTAGTTTGATTCATCTCAGAACGCTGCAATCATTATAAAGTTAGATTTAAGGAGGACGGAATATGTCATTTGAAAAACGTTCCCAGAAGGAGTTTTCATGACTAAAAGAGATGACAGTATTAAAACAGAATATAACTACTATATCACTGAATATAACTACTGAACGATGTAGTTGTCACACTTGTCGCAGACTCTGCAAACTTTAATATTTATTCCCACTTCCATATTTACGTCAAATGACTCACCAAGAAACAATGTTTGTATTAGGCCTAGGCCAAACGTCGAACTGTTCATGAGACGAATCAAACTCTAATTTGGGTCGACCTAAATTAAGTTAAGATCGTCTGTTGGGTCAGACGTCGAACTTAGGACCCGTAGAACCAATCAACTGAATCAAACAAAAAAACAATTTTGATAAATCTTCTCACGAACGAGGCTAAATATACATCGTCATACAAATTTATAATTCATTAGTTTAGTTCGTCGCATGTGAAGATCGACGTTTGTCCCGGAGACGATCTTAAGACGTTCTACCCGTCTGCTTCAGACGATCCAAACTCATTCAGTTAATGAACTTTTTATTAATTTAACTCACAAAGTTTGGTTCGTCCCATGAAAAATTCGACGTTTGTTTGGCCTAGTCCTTAGTTTACAGGGTTAATGGTGTTGGATGGCCTTAAACTTAATACAAAAATTTCTTATTTCTTTCTGGCCCATACAGTAAATCAACGGATTTACAAAGGAGTTTAACATGCTAAGCGGGCGGACCACGATAACAAGAATTTCCATTTGTTTGTCAGAAATAAAGAGAGGGACTTGGTTTCGCTTTCGAAATACTGTGGTCAAGAGCTGATATATGCTCATTGGTAGAAAACACAAGCTGATTGTACCTACCACAAGTACAGTTGTCTTCAGTGCTTTGTTTTCTTTAACAAATCTTTCAATTTCCGTTTGTGGAAGCTGTTGTTTTATGATCCTCTTTCGGTGACGAAGAGTTTCACGATACAAAATAATGTAAGCTATTACAATAAAAATGACACCAAAATACATCGTAAAAAAATTCAAAAGTTTCATTATATCTTTTAAAATGGCCTTTTTTATGTAACTTAATGCTCCAGTCGTAAAAGAAGGGGAGCCATGTCATTTCATGAGTGAAATCCTTGTGCAGGCAACTGTCCTCTGATCTGCCTTTTATTTGGAGGACAAATTAACCAATGATCGATCATGAGGTTCTCAGTTCTGATTGCTTTTGATTACCCACTTCTTCAATTTGATCCGGTCTTGCCTCCGAGTACATTTTCCTCCACTTTCGGTTTCTTATAGTCAAAAAAGGTTATTCATGTATCAATTAGTGTTTAACGCAGTTTAAAATCTCTAATTATATTTTTATCTATTGTTGTCATTAGTAAATGATCCCTTGCATGCAGTCAAATATTTTAATTAAAAATAAGCAGTGATTGTTGATAAAAATTTGTTTAAGAAAGTTAATTGGGCGCTAACCTTGAGCAATCCGATTTTTTAATTTCTGATCAAGAAATCGTTTTGAGGAAGAAAAGATATTATAATATTCTCTGGAAACTCCATGTTCGGGGAAATCCTTCTAGATAGTTCTTTTAAACAAATCAGTAGATAACAATTCTCGCGCGTGTTGATTGGCTTCCGTAACTCAGAATATCCTTATAAGGCTAGTCACTGTTTTGGGACTGGAGTCATTATGGCGTCCCGTTTCGCGACAGTTTCGGCAGACGACATTATAACCACAAATAAAGCTGGGGAACCAACAATTACGGTAATTTTACTTCATTACAATTTCTTTTCACGCAGTTAGCCAAAACATTAGTCAAAAACAAGAAACTATGAAACAAATTTGTGTAATGAAAGCTGTGAAGAGGCGAAGATTTAGGATTCCTTGACGATTATATTTGATACCAAGAAATTATAAAGCGACGGAATTTGGCTAAATGTAGGCGTTTTTTTAGGATAGGCCTGTAAATAATTATTTTCTTCTTGAATTTGCTGCAAAATCGTGAAAATGCACTTAAAGAACTGTCAATTAAACTCAGTCTTATTTACAAAAAGTCAAATCGAACTCTATTTTATCCAACTGATTTGGTAATTATTAAAAACAACTATCCCCTTGAAAATCATTGCATAGATATATACCTCGACTTTGCGTCTTGGGGGTTACTTAGTTTTATATGTTATTACCCGATATTGATTGATCTCAAAGAAGGCAATCACTTCAAACTAAAACAGCTTTTATTTTATTGTTTTGAGCCGAAAGGAAATCCAAAACTTTTTGTCAAATTTATCTGTTTACATGCACGCCTGTTTTTTGATCGAAGCATATATCCGTTTTCAAAGTTAGGTACCGTAACGCTGTATACAGCGAGGATACCCCGTCGAAAACCATGCAGGTTAGGAGGTCAACTCTTTTGTAACCCAAACTAATTACAATCGATTTATAGCCTATTGCTGATTATTTAAATGCAACATTTTAAAGCACAAGCGCCTTTCAATAATTGCCCAACCTCATTACATCAATTAGCAATTGCTTTTTCCTGACTTATTATTTTTATAACTGTTTGCAAGTGTATTGTTTCTAATACATAATAAAGGAATATGTTCCTTTTAACTCTTTGCATTACCTAAAACCATAAAGAACGAAACCAACTATTAAGTTGGCGTCTCTCATCAATAATATTCAGCTGTTTCATGGCATTGTCTTGTCAGAACACAGCAATATAAGCTAGTCCCCACTTCACTGGTTTCCGTGATGAATCAGTACAAATGTTTTTCACCACAAATTTTCCCACTCCAGTAAAAAAAAATCCATTAGCCAGCTATCGTTCAATGTGAAGAAAGAAGCTCGTTTGAAAGCATTGTTTTAAAGACGAAGACGAAAAGAACTAAATAAAGGATGCTCAGTCTCTTTGAACTTTAGTAACAGATCAACAGTCGCTCAATTTGTTGACTGCCCATTATTTGTTGGACTCTACTCGGCTTCTGTTCGCACAATACCGGATGGCTTTTGCACCGGTAGGAAACATGGTATCGGATAGGGCTTCTGGTGCCGCCCCGATCTCTAAAGTGGAGTCAGTCCATATCGGATAGGTGTTCATACTATACTTGATAGCTTTTCGTGTCGGCTTTTGCGCTTCATTGATTCGAATTCTCCTGACCAGAAGTTCACCTTAATGCGTTACCTAGCGAGAAATTATTTATTGTTGGACTGTAAGTTCCGATCATTCCTGATTTTTTAATAAATTGCGGCAGAGTAAATATCTCTAAGAATTACAAAGAATAGTTCCTCGTTGAGTGTACACAAAATCAATTGACCTTTTAAATCGCTGTTTGAAAGTACATTTTGCCTCTCGCTACTTTATAAATTAAAATTAACATCATCAAGCGATTTTTCTAAATTACCGTGAAAATGGTAACGAAAGCAGCTGAACGCAGGATAATCCAATTCCTCTTTCTCGAAATTGCCCAAAGCAATCCCCCTCTTTTTTCTTGCACAGTTTTAAATGGAATCAAACCACAACTTTGAGATGAAACTGCTTTTCCAGTCCTCATCATTTTCTTTATAGATATTAGCCAATTATGGCGATAGCATTGCCATTCACTTTTTTTATGACCCTTAAAACTTCGTTTCAACGTATTTCCAAAATGCTCTCTTACATGAAATTTTTCAAAGTTTGCTATAATCGAGGCAGCGAAGGGAGGTACAAGCTCCATTAAGCGATTTCCGAAAAAAAACTCCTGGTATTGAGAAATACAAACGCAAGTATTTTTGTTTTTCACAAATTTTCATCTTTATACAACACCTGACAGCTGTGGTAATCTTGTTAATGCTGACGTAGTAAATGCTCAAACTTGGTAGCCCATCCTCCCTAAAAAAATCCAGTAGGGCGTGCCACCTTTATTCGCCGACGAATTTTGAATCTTCCCTTTTCTTTTGTCGCTACCAAAGCATTGTTGGTATTTGGAAGTTCGCTGATAATTAAATAAGCAAAGAAATATGAAGGGGTATTAAGGCGATTCATTGGAATGAAACTACGCAAAGATTACACGAAGCTCTTTCACGAAAAATCCAGTAAATTTATACATACATACATACACACATACATTTGCTGTACTGTAAATTTGAGCCATCACAATTACTAATCTATTACTTTATCAATGTCTTTTTTTCTATATAATAAAAAGAACATTACACGGCGGCTTGAAGATATGAATTTTATTTTCTCGTGCCAAAAACAATATTTTACTCACTCGCTGCGCTCGTTCGTAAAATATTGTTTTGCCATTCGAAAATAAAATTCATATCTTTGTGCCACCGTGTAATATCCTCTATAAATTTGTGTTTATGTTGAAGCGTATCTCTGTTAAAGTTCATTCAAACACTCGACCATGACTGACAGCTCGCACTAGAAATGAGAACCGGCTGGCCCTATGGGTCCGTGGGTCATTCGTCCATTTAATTTTCAATTCAAAATTAAAAATTGAAAATCGATGTCAATTCTTGATTTTCCAATTTTTTTCTTCCTGCATAATGGACAAGCAGATTTTATAATTGTTTTACCGTTTTCCCCTGTAAACAAAAATGAGAAAATAAACATGCAGCTCTTACTTTCTACAATCAATATTAAACGGTTGTCGAACCATAGATATTTTCGCTATTCGCGGGAAAACCGTTTCCGCAGTCATCTGTCAACTACTATGATGTAAATTAAGGAAAGAAAATTAAAAATTGAATGTTGCGATCAATTTTCAATTTTTGTTTTTGGACGAAGAATTGGTCAATCGATCACGCTCTAAGTGACGAAAGTACCAAGAGGGGAGGACCCAAGAGCAGAAGTGTCCAGTAGGGGAGGCGAGGGAAGAGGGGAAGGGACTGAGGTGTGGAAGTAAGGGCCTTGTACTTGTCCAAGCTACATGCTACCGACCAAAGACGCCATCTTGAATTGCAAATAGAACACTATGGGGACGGGGGTCGGGGTTGAGTTCTCTCTTTGTTGAACCGCCGCTGTAACATCAAAACTAAGAAATTCCCAGCCTTGAGTAAAACACATCAAGAACTTAATATGATATATTTCAACTGTCTTTGAGATGGACACCTTTGGGAGACATCTCCAAGTTGCCAATTTAAAAAGTGTCCATCCGATGGAAAGTTGATTAATTAAGAGAGAGTAGCCTGTGTACAGACGCCCCCCCCCCCCTCCCCCAGAAAAAAAAATTCAATTTTTTTTCTGAGGGAGGGGGGAAGTCTGCACACAGGCTAAGAGGGAGTTGACAGAGAGCGTATGCTTTTGGTGTCATCAATTTGCAACGTCATAGTCATTGCATTTTGGCTGAGACTTCCAGACTTTACCTAAAGAAAAGGTAAGGTTTTACTCCTACTATGATGGTGAAATTTAAATGTATTAGACATATATCAGTCTGCCAATGGTGATCAATGTTGATTTTGAATAGAATGAGGATTTCATCTCCACTCTTAGGGGCGCAGTCCCTTATTTTGCCTAGAAGGGTACGTAGCGCTGAACAGGGTGTGGTATCCGGGTCTTGAGTCTTAAACAGGTTACACAATTTAACTATTTATTGCCTTGAACAGGATGTCTTTATGGACTGGTAGCCTTGAAAAGATTGTGAAGGTTGGTGATGAACGGTTTACGTGTGGTACCAACAACTTTTCTCCGAATAATATCCATTCATGATGTTACTTTATAAAAAATTTCTTAATTCAACCATTTTTTCCCCCACAGGCAAAAAAGAAAAGAATTTCAAGCAAAAATACCCACCCGAGCAACAACTCACTATGGGAGGTAAAGACAGGATCACAAAAACCAACCCGGAACGCTTCAAATCAACTAATCGACAACGATTTTCCATGGTCTGCACATAAATACATGCATGCAGACGCACATACCGTATTTTATTTGATTAACCGCCCTTGGCGCTTATTAGATTTTTGGACCTTGAGAGTGGGCGCTTATTCGAGGCTGGGCGCTTATTAAATTTTCAGCATTTTCAGCAAGTGTAGTATGTTTATTTTGCAACAAAACAATAAATGGTAATGACAAAACGCGAAGATGTAACAAAGCAAGGTTCCTTTAAAATACTTTGAAGGAAACTCCGTCTTCGGGGAAGTGTCTTATTAGTACTTATTCAATTTTTTAGGGTGGGGTGGGAGAGGTCGCTTATTTGAGTTTAAGTGGGAGTGGGAGGGAGGTGGGGTGGGGTGGGCGCTTATTCGAGGCTGGGTGCTTATTAACTTTTTCTGCCTTTAGGATGGGCGCTTATTCGAGGGCGCTAATTCGAGGTTGGGCGCTTATTCGAATAAATACGGTACTTTAATCCATCTGTTACCTAGATACAATCTCTTAACGCATCCCTTCAACAACCACCCAAATTTTACTGCCAGCTTTTAATTTTAACGGTCAATCGTTGAAGTTGCCTGATGAGTGTGGTCCTACAATTTCGGACCCTCACGAAACAGCACTATCGCAATAAACGATCGATGATTACTCGTGAAGCCTGAACTCCTGTTATTATTAATACTTTATTTGTTATGTAGGTCTTTAAAAAAGGCAGCTAAATAGCTGATGTGGATTGGACCTCTCACCTGCCGCCGGTGAGTAAAGTTACAAAAATAAAAAAATAAAAATAAAAATAAATGAAATATGTACACGGCGATAACATTATAAATTAAAAAAAATAAAGTAGGATATGAAGAAGTTAACTCAGTACATTGAAGTCATAAGTTAATTATATCTAAAGTTAAGGAAATTATATGTTAAATCACAATGTTTACCTTAACGTAAGTAATTTAAAATGTCTCTGTTTTGTCTGCATTACGTTGAACGTTATTCTATCAAGAATGTCAGTTTTTTTTAAACCAGCTTTAAAAGCCTCAAGGCTCGGTTTATTCTTCAAAGATAACAGGGAAATTGGGTACCGATTTGTTTTTTACAAAATCATTGACAGTTTTCGACGTCCATTTCCGTTACAGCGTTTACCACTAACACGCGCCCTGGAAGGATTTTGTTCTGTCTGTTGCAAACTGAGTTTTTGTGGACGTCAATCAACTGTTTCCATGGTTTTCTCACGCGCTCTGCCAGATAAGGTTCCCTTCTCGCTGAAAGAAGGGCGAAGACTTACAAAAATAGTTTCGACTGACAACAGCGTTTTTAATTATTTCCTTAAGATGAAGGATTGTTAAAACAACGAGGTCTCTGCGAGCTGAGTGAAATAGCCGAAACACGCTCAATTTTTTACGTAGAGGTTTTCAGGTTGCTTAAAACACGGGAGCCGTGGACGAATTGCCAAGGCCGAGTTGAAATTCAAAGAAACGAAGTAAAATCAAACTGAGATATCACACCGACAAGGGAAAAAAGTTTCCTCTGATTGGAGGCTGCTTTCGAAAAGGAATTACTATACTTACCATTCTTCATATCATCGAATAGAATCCAGAACTAGCAAGAACTCAGACGAGTTGCGAGCGTGTATTGAGAAAGCTTATGTGGTCGCAACTTACAGTGTGTTAATAAGTCGATAATTTGAGTTTCCTCCGACAAACGCTCAACAAATTCGTACTCCTCGTAATCTTGACATGAAGCGGTGTCAGAAAAATATTGCAAAAACAGCTTAAACGCTGGCATGTTCCCCGAGTGCTCGAGAAACGGGGAAAGAAACTTCTTTTGGCCAACGCGTGAAAACCATAGTTGATTAACGTCCACCAAACCGCAAGTTTGAACCGAAGGAAAAACCTTTGACGGCGCGTGTTAGTGGTAACCACTGTACAGTTTCTTGGAAAGTCGCACGTGCGAGAAATAGAAACAAATAGGCTCTTTGCATGACTTGATCACGAGATCAACGTTCGGTAAACACGAAAGCAATTCACGTTTGAAAAATTTTGTTAGCACAAGCTGAAAGAGCATATAAAAATTAGGTAATCTGAGAATTTTCAGCCGTATATCTCAAAAGTAGCGATTGCAACGGCCGCCGAAAGTTAGAAGCATTCGTATGAGAAAAACAACTTTGCCATCCAATCACGCTTGCATGGTTTTCCATACAAATCCTTGTAATTTCGAAATTTTCAAAACTGTCATGAAATATTTCCTTAAGCTTTACAGGGCTCAAATCTCCTTTTAATTCATAAAGGCAATTTGAGCCCTTAAATGCGTAAAGGAAAGATTTAACGACAGTTTAAAATTCTAGAATTTACAAGGATTTGTATGGAAAACCATACAAGCGTGACTGGGTGGCAAAAGTTGTTTTTCTCATACAAATGCTTCTAACTTTCGGCGGCCGTTGCGATCGCTACTTTTGAGATATGCGGCTGAAAATTCTCAGGTCACCTAATTTTAATATGCTCTTTCAGCTTATCCTTACAAAATTTTTCAAAAGTGAGCTGTTTTCGTGTTTACCGAAAGTTGGTCACGTGATCAAGTCATGCAGAAAGTCTATTGCGCCACCTCACGTCATGTCCAATCTGGTCTGTATTCAGTCTTATCGACTATACCTGTCCACCAATCAGCGCGCGAGAAATCACTCAGGTATTGTAAAAACGACACTGGAACTGAAAATACAGCACGGGTAAGTATGTTTCAGCACAAGAGGAATTGAATCTGAGAAAACATTCGGTTGTTTCTCTAGCCTTTTGACCTCGAATTTGACCGTACGTGCAAGTGTTCCTTTTAAATAGAAGGGCTCTTCATTCGGAGAATTGAATATCGACGCAGGAGAGATAGGATCAACACTTCGGTGTCCGCTGCAAATCTAGAGTGAGGAGCTCAGTTAAGGTAGGATTTTTAACTTATAAGATGATTTTCAGTCCAGCAAACTATTTCAGTTTATGCCTTTCAGTTGAAACCGTGCATGCTGCAAAACGGTTGATGTTTTCCGTTTTATTCGATTTCGTTGCTTGAAAGGTGAAGAATTTTCCCCGTTATTACTAGATGTTAATGTTTGCTTCAAAACCAAAGGACCAGTAGTTAAAAATTACCATTTCTGCTGACTCCGTCAAACCGTCTAATGATGCTACTAAAAGCTGAACTGAACTGCTAAAAACAGGACTTAGCATTACTTCTGGCGAGCGTATCGGATAACCTGTCAGTAAGCAGCAGCCGAAGCAGTCTATTCAAGAATGTTTTTGTACCCTGCAGAACCGGCCCTACTTTTCGCGTTTTTTGAATGAGAAAAAAAAGCTCCTTCCCCTGTCGTTTGCTCGAAAAACGGGAAAAAATAGCGCCTGTTCTGCAGGCTACAAAACGGCGCTGTAGTGTGACAATTTGTAATAACCATTGCACTTTGTAATACCTGTCGCAATTTTTAATAAATCCATCGCACTTTGTAATACCTGTCGCAACTCGTAATAAACCGTGTCGCACTTTGTAATAAAAAAGCTGTCGCAATTTGTAATAACTGTCCATCGCTCGTTGTAATAAACTAATCATGAGACCAGCGAGAATCGCTGAAAGACATGAAACGTCCTCTGACATTTCACCAAAAAAAAAAGATATGAGTCATTTCATTCATGTTTGAATTCAAAAATATTTAAGGTAATTCCCTTGAAATTGTTCTACTATCGAACTTTTTTTGAAACTTGGCATAATCAACATTCATGATATGAACATTAAAAAAAAGCAATAAAAAGATGGGGTCACCGTGCTTGTTTACGCGTCAGCAGGCTCTTAAACTGGGGTATTTTTACTGGTTGCGCGTTTAAAATTTGACTCCCCTTCTTACAGAATGAAGTCGTTGTTACTTGAAACACACAAAATTTTATCTTGAACATAAAGCTTCTTTTCTTCAAATAAGCGGTATTGCTTCATTTAATTCGTTTTCGATTGCCTGGTTGTGGGGATATTGCGCTTTTTTGGACAGTTCCCTGGTTAGCTTGAAGTCCTCGCCTTGACCCAAATACACCAAATACGAAACTACTTTCCCCCAAAAAATCATGTTCTACTATCAAACTTTTTTTTCTTCTTCAAATATGTTGTTTATTAGACTGTTCTTAGCAAATACCTGGGGAAAAAATCGGGGGTCACCGTGCTTGTTTCCTCACAAACTGCTGTGGAAGGTGGACATGGTTTTTGGATAATTTGCGCGGCGGGGACTGGGGCGAGAAACCGAAATAACGCCAATCGTGTTCGAAGTATGCACTCGAGATCAAGCTTGTTTTCGGTTGTTTTTATGTGTGTGATATCGCCAACACAGAAATTCAAACTTGAAAAGATTACATTAAATACCGAGGAATGAGGTAAGTCAAGATTTGATGAGATTTTGGAGTTATGAATCTTTATTTTGCACCATTTTGTAGCGCCGGCGTTCTGTTTAATTCCAGTGAGCTAGGGTTCGATTTTTTGCTTTTGCACAATAATGCTTGACAAAGAAACTTGAAGAAAAGACTATTGATTCCTATTCTTCATATGTTCGCTTGTTTGGTTTCTATACACAGCGAAATGTGAATTCAGCAGCAGACCTCGTGTTTACTGGTCTCCCTCGCGTGGTTCTCAGTGGTGCTACGGTGTGTCTTATTTGTTCCAGAAATATTCGTCTCTCCACTCTCGGAGTTTGAACAACATATGTACAGTAGCGATCCCAGGCCAGATACTGGCTCGTTAATGCAGTTGGAGAGCCGTAGAGCTGTCCCACAGGCTTCACAGCCCCCATAATCCAAAGCCTCAGCCTATTTTCGATAGCAAACCAGGAAGCTGACGGCCGATCTGCGGCATTATTATTGCGAATAAAAGCTTTAGCTCTGCAAAAGCGGCCCTTGTTTGTTCTTTTCGCGCTAGTGAGAAGAACCGCCGGCATCTTGGATGTGGCAATGTTATGCGCAGTAGAGGGTGCACAGTGCAAAACAAGGGAATTACCTTAAATACCAAAAGCAACATTTAACAACAGAAAATTCATGAATAACCTGGCATTCGTTGTCCCAATCCATGTTTGCTTGCCATGTGACACTTGAAGTCTTCGGGGCGGGGAGGGGGGGGGGGGGGGGGAATCCCATATACATGTATGGGCCAGGTAGGTAAGTACCGCTGAGGATCTCGAACCTTAAATAGGGTATCATTTTTTACCGTGTTGGCTTTAAGTCTTTGGTTTGATCCTATAGGGTAGATAGGGTAACTCAGATGGATGGTTTGGTTTATTATCCTTTCCATTTTGTGGAAAAAGAATAATCCTGAACACGCTCGGAAGAATTGCAAGGTCTTACGAGTTGCACGCGGGGAAGAAGAATTTTTTACTATTCCCACGGTATTTAGAGGGCTCCAAAGAAAAAAATTGTTTTAAGATGGAATGATACTCTTTTTGCTCCTATATGGGATTAAATCGAGGGAGAATAATGGACCAAATGGCCAGCCAGCTTCACATTCACGGCCAACGTATCGGAAAACCCCATTAGCCATTCGGTTCAAGTTTTTAAAAGTCTTTAGACAATTTTTTAAATACTATAAAGATCTGTTCAATAATTGCAATAACTAGCAAGTTCAAGTAAGCAATTGTTATTCGTAACAAATACCGTAAAGTTCCCATATTAGAGATCCTCGTTACGTTCGGAATTAGCAGCCTTTGGGGCTCGTTACTTTCGGGGTGTCGTTACTCTCGGTAGGTCGTTAATTTCGGGGACCAAAAACCAACATCAACATCGATGGTCTACCGGACTACCGAACTAGGCGATGCACAAGAAATGGAATTCTTCTCTAGCTTTCTCTGACTCAGGGAAGGAAAGCTAAACTCAGTGCTTTTGGTCCATGACAAACAAATTATGCGTTTTATAGTGCAGTATACAGAAGCTTCAGGTTTAACTTGAAGAACTGTTCTTGTTGTTATGAACTTTATATCATTTACGGTAGCTTTTACATTGTACAATATGTGAACTGACGTCAACGACGAATGAAAGTTTCAGGCATGCTTTTTTCCCCTTGTTTAAAGTGCCTTATCGTGATAAATTTGTAAATGCACGAAAATATCAGTATGATACATTAAAAATTTGACTATGGATTGCAATTATAAAGCAGTAAAGGCATTCGGTATATTTATAACGTAATAAAAAAAACTAGTCTCGATACTTTTGGGGACTCACTACTTTCGGGGGGTCGCTACTTTCGGGGGCTCGCTATTTTCGGGATTTATTAGAAGTCAGACGTTTGACGTTACTTTCGGGGTGTCGGTGCTATGGGAACTTTACGGTCAGTGAAGTCAAAAGTAAAGTATTGTAAATTTCTTAGTTATATATTTGATTGTTCCTAGAGAGTCCCTTTAGGAAGGAAACAATGTATATATGTATGCATGTTTGTAAGGAATGGTGAGAAATTACCAAAACCAAACGCCCATACGTAGCTTATATCCTTGTTGACATTCTTTTGCTTCCGAACCTTTTAGCTGGCTGAGCACCCAAGATGGCGTACCTTACAAGATTGGTGTATCTGATAATCGTGTTAAGCATAGCCGCAGATCTTCTTTCTTTGGGAGACTACTTGCTCAGCACTGGTCGTCGTGATGGGGACGCCACTGCAGTACAGTCTTCTCTGTTCATTCCTGGAGCTTCGGCACTTTGGGGGTTAGTTGGTAGGGCTGTTTCTAAGGCGAGTAAGAGCGCAATGAAAGCCGCTAAAAAAAGAGACAAGGAAAAAGCTAGAAAAGAAGGCAACGCAAGAAACGCAGCAAAGAAAGGACGAAGAGGTATGTTACCACTGCACTTGCTGATAAACTCCTTCCCTTGTTTTTCATTTACAGCTTGATTATTGAATGCGCACATGCCATACAGTCAGTGGCAATCTGATTTTATGCAAAGAGTACACCGGCTGCACCCGGCACAAACCTTTGGCCTTTTATTCTAACCATGTGCAAATATATAACAGTTTAAGGGGCGAAGTTCAATAATCTTAACGTCTTCCATTGTAATAGAGCTATTCTAATTAAGACTTCACACCTTCACACCTTGACCATACCAGTTTATGGTTTGTTGTTATAAAGTTATTGACATTATTAGAATCAACAGTGTGCTGTAAAGTTAACTGTTATGAATAGTTTTATAAATATGAAAAGATGTTCTTCAAATAATATCAAAAGAAATTTGATTCAAAAACAAAAAAAAACGTTGATTCGCGTCGATACCTCCCGATTTCGCTATTTAATTCTGGCTTGATAAGCAAAGAAGAAATGCATGCATAAATCGAGAACATGCCTTTACAAACCTCTTCAATTTTTTCCCGTCCTTGACAGATGAGCCAATCTGCTTGTTTTTTCCAGTAAAATGCTCAGTGTAGTTATATTCTGATAGAAAACCACGTACGTGTCAAAAGTTCGGGGTTGGCAAACGCCCGTCCCCCGGGCAGCACAAAATTTGCAAATGGCCCCACCCCCGGGACTGACAAGGCGGGCAAATGCCCGCAGTAGCCAGCGGGGGGGAGGGGGGCTGGGCGCAGCTGGAATTGACTGATGCATAAGTAAATAGTGGGTGTCTCTGGTTTCATCTGACCGATGATGGGGTTATGTCTGATTTCAGAGCACACTAAAAATGCACGAAAGAGCACCAAGGACAAGCACCAGAAAAATCAAGGTCGACAACAAAGAGAGCAAAGCAGGTCCAACAAGAAAAAGGGATAGACTTTATCTGATGAGGGATAAGGTCCATGTAATATGAAGGATATGAAAGGAGAATAAAGTTTAAGCTTTACTTAAACTGGCTGCTTATTTGTTTTTAGTATTAAAGAGAGTTTCATTGGAATCTGGACATTTCCATTTTAAAAATCGTTTTTAAAATAGTTCTGTAGATGATATGATAAAACTATTAGTTAACACTGACACAATGGACTGGTTTGTTAGCTAGGACTCGCGCTTTATTTTTTAGATTTTGATTTGAAGATTTGAGTTTTTGAGATTTTGAGCGCGCAGCGATAAAGGGACTTTTGAGAAACGGGCCTGAGGTCAAACTTGAAAACGATGGGGGGATACTGGGCTTATTAGCCATATATGGTTAGGAATCGAATTTTTGTTGTTTCTAATTTTAGTTATTTGGAAATAGTTGATATACTATTTATGGTATAAGACTCCAAATAAAAAACATGTACTTATGTATGTATCGGGGGAGGGGGTGAAGAAAAGAAGAGAGATAGGTCTCTCAGCCTTCTTTCTTCCGCCCTTTTCCTCCATCGCTTTCTCATTTGACCTGTTACTTAACGGGACACAAACGGAAAACACTCCAAAAAAACTGCCTGATACGCAGGCTATTACGACGCACTGCAGAACTGAGGCCCTGTTAGGCGCAGGGGGAGGGGGGTGTTGTATCTCTACGAACAGATATGCCTTATCCCTAAGGGTTCATTTCATGTGTCGCGTACTTTTTACGTGCGTACGTGCGTACAAAATAGAGGCAATGCATGAAAGGTCGCTCGTAAAGGTGAAAGTTAAACCTCGCTCAACGTCTCGTTTAAGCTCAGCACTTTTTATCTCGCCTTGTGCGTTATATCGAGCTTTATCCCTAAATAAGCCAGAGACCGCGCAAAGGGAGGTGCTTGGGGGGGGGGGGTGGACTTGTCCTCCCCCCGCACTTTTTTGTGAAATACAAAACAAAAATGTTTCCCATAAACTTTTTAGTTACGTTTATGGTGGAGAATAAAGAAGACATCACACTGTAAGACTGAAGTATATTGTTGCTCTTGTTGCCGTAGAGGTAGACAAAACCAGGACGATAAGTTTGTTCATTACACAAGCCTCCGGAAATCGCTGCATAAAGATAACAATTTTTTCCTATGGGTTCGTTCCTTATCAGTTTTCGTTCAGTATGGTCTTGTCGGTTTTGCCAATATGGTAAAAAGGTTAGTTCATTACAGCGTTTATATTCTCAGCTTAAATCCAGCCTGCTATCCTATAACCAATTTTAAAATTGCTCTAAACTGTTGAACAAGTAGTCGGCTATTCGTGACCTTATGATCAGTTTTTAATGTCATTTCTTCAGAAAGAAAAGCCTGTGGTTAAAGGTCATCCCCCGGGATCCTCAGTATGCAAAAGTAGCGTCCTGTGCTTATATGGCTCTAAGAGCCTGAGAATGGCCTAAACTGATTGATGAATGATTCATTGTAAACAAGTGTTAACCGAACACAGGTGATCAGGAGTATAAAAAGAAAAAAAGACACCAGGAAAGTGAAAGGTGCGAATCGATTATAATTAATGTAGAACCAGGACGTAATTTAATTACCCCTAAAACATTTAAATTATTTATTATTGGTCCAGTTACTCCTGCATGCAGTTATCTCTCGACGGGTAGGAGAAGGCTGGGAACGAGGTTGCAGTTATCCTCCACATGATAACTTCACACAAGAGAGGATAAAGGGCACAGAGAAGGCATCCCCCATACACACCCTATTCCATGGGTAATTCGTCTTGAGTTCTTTTCAAGACCACAGGACCCAAGGGGGATTAGACAACAGCCAATCACATAGCGCGAAGTGTTCCGCGTGGATGACCCACACTCAGAGCCACGCGTCCTTCACGAATTGACGCAGAACAAAATGGCGGAAGACGCAGAGAGTGGTATTGCTATTCGTTTTGTCGACGAAAACGACTACAGAGAGAATTCTGCTAAAGCTGTGTCAGCGAAACGGAAATTAAAAAAGAATCGCCCTTCCTCTCTTGTATAGAGCTAACAGTACAGCAGGGGAATCCTTAACACACTGAACATTCTCTCAGGATCATTTATAATTTACAGTTGGAAGAGAGCAATTTCTGGTTTGATAGTTATTTTTTTATTAGTCTTTTATTATTCAACAAAAATAACACTTGGTGTCCTACTTGCTTTATTTTACAAACGACCGGTTTCGATAGACCGGCGAAATTTCTCATTTTAATAAAACACTGAGGTTACGACAACTTCAAGTGATTTCACGGGTTGTCAAAGAGTCCAGCGATTCCCTTTTCCCAGGTGAGCGCCGACTCATTTCGCTTCAATATTCAGGAATGCTCTCGATCTCTTTACGCTTTCATTGCCTTTCGCCCGACATGTTTTGCACGGCGTTTAGTTATGCGAAACCTCCACGAAACATCCACGCAGGGCGCGAGGCAACTTTGTCCCGATTCTAAAATAATTCGAGACGAATTACCTATTGAATAGGGTGTGGGGAGATGCCTTCTCTGTCCCCTTTATCCTCTCTTGCTTCACATGATCCCTAAGGTTATTATTACATCCCATCGACAGTAGGCCCTTCGGACACCTCATGAAATTTACACAACGTAGTGTTCCCAGTTTATATTTACTAATTAGAGTTAACAGGGGCACCCAACGGCAATTTTCGGGAAAATATCTGTTCGAAGGACGATTTGAGAACTAGAATTTTCGGAACATTTGTTGTAAAATTTCTTGCTTGCCTGCCTCTCCTAGGATTTTCGAACATCTACAAAATGGTATAATTACCCATTTTAAACGGATATTTACCCTAAAAAAGGCCACCTAGAATTTTCGGGAACCTTTTCCTGGCTGAAATTTTCGAAAAGGTAAGTTTTGATCCCTATAATTTTTCAGATCACTAGACTTTCAGCTAGGAAATCCGAACAGATGAAAAGTTTTTAGGGGATAAAAATATGCCTATATCTAACATTTAAATACTAAAATACGTTCAACAATGCTATGTTAAGCGGTTTTGAACTATACCCTCGTTGGGTGCCCCTGAGTTAAGCATTGCCTTTTAAGCACTGCCTTTACTGATTAGGGTTAAGCACTGCCTCAATTTTTTTTCTTTCAAGTTGAAGAGACTTGCACTTTTATGAATATTTCCAGCTTGAAATATCATCTAAGTGTGATACAAAAGCAGAAAACAGTTCTACCTTGTGTAAATTTCATCAGGGGAGAAAGGGACTAAGGCCGATGGGATCTAACGCTGACCCATCGACCCATCCCTAAAACCCCCAGCAGAGCCTAGCTTGAGCCCGCGGTTTTCATGGAGCAAAAAATACATTAAATACATGCGCATTGTCGTGAAAACAAAATGGTGGATGTTAAGGAACTTTGTGAAGATGGGTACAGATTAGCTATTCAAGCCGTAGATTTAGACAAGATCGGCAGCGGAGATGCCGCGGCATTTTTCTACATCGAAGCTGCAGAAGCTCTTTTAAAAGCGTTGTCGTATGATCCGAGTTTGGACGTGAAGGACAAGGCTTCGCAGTACATTAGAAGAGCGGAAGAACTTCGAGCATTGGAACAACCGCAAGGTAATTAATTAACAGGAAGTTAAGTACGCTTACTTTTGTGGGAGCTCCAAGAGAACTCAAGTGTAAAACTCTCAAATCAAGTCAGATCTCGCGATCTTGTGTCCAGTTGTATGATTTTCTACATAAAAAATTGAAGTTTATAATTATTATCAGGAAATGTTTCAGACAATTGCAATGTAGGGCATTTTTAAAAAGCCTTTATATCAAGGCATGTGTTCTAAACAAGGCCCAACTCTGCGCGAGCTCTGCTTGCATTTCCGGTCACGTACTTTCCGAAAAGGAACAGAATTAAAATATAAACAAACAACTGTGTTGGATAAATCTGGCCACGGTTGTGGCAGGTTTAATGAAATCAAAGCTAACATAATCACAACACATCGATATATGTAAACCGATTAACCTACTGAATAAAAAATGGGGCGACAAAAATCCGCCACAAACTACAAAACAAAATATTTAAGAAAAGGAAAAAAGAAGAAATAGGAAATACCGTGAACAATAATAACTCGCAGGCAGGTGAAGGGGAAGGAGGAGGGAAAGATTTTGCTCGAGATCTGACCGAGTTGATGACGAGGGAGAGAAGGAAGAATTATTGGGAAAATATCTCGATATACCTACTTAACCCGGACACCGCCCTATAACCTAATTGGCTAGATTTGCAGTACCTGGTACAGCCTGACCTAGCGAGTTAACATGTGAGTATCATGCCTTGCCATAAATTACATTATGTCTGCCATAATGTCTAGTTTTATATCAAGGCATGTGTTCTAAACAAGGCCCAACTCTGCGCGAGCTCTGCTTGCATTTCCGGTCACGTACTTTCCGAAAAGGAACAGAATTAAAATATAAACAAACAACTGTGTTGGATAAATCTGGCCACGGTTGTGGCAGGTTTAATGAAATCAAAGCTAACATAATCACAACACATCGATATATGTAAACCGATTAACCTACTGAATAAAAAATGGGGCGACAAAAATCCGCCACAAGCCACACAACTGTGGCTGAAGCCCCACAAAAAGAAGCAAAGCTCGCGTGAAAGCTGGAAAGCGAAAAATTGTTGGACACTTTTAAAACTATGAAGAAGAAGAAGAAAATAAAAATTTGTCAATACTAAACGTGACGTCAACGAAACGGCAGCCCTTGTCTGAACCGTGAAATTGAACGTCTGGTACAAATTAGAGAGATGATAATCGATAGGAAAATTCGGACTTAAAAATTGTCAACCAAGTAGCAGCCCAATGACTGACCTACGCAACCAGCATAAGAACAAAAGTACTAAAAAACCGCCTAACATTAAGACAAGGGAAACGAGAAATAATGCCAACCAAGTAGCAGCCCAATGACTGACCTACCAAAAAGGCATAATAACAGAACGAACTAAGTCATACGAAACGAGAACTAATGCCAGCCAAATAGCAGCCCAATGACTGACCCATTCAGCCGGCCTAAAAGCAGAATGAATAAGATTAGGAACTAACAACTCAAAGGTCAGTTAAAAATGGTTGTCTAAGCCCACCAAGTAGCAGCCCAATTGTCTGACCTACTTTCGACACGTTGGCAAATCAATTAATTAGCGTGAAGAACTTCCGACCTCAAATAAACTTTAAATGCGTCGGATTTCCAGCGACCAAGAGCACGAATTTGCGCGTCAGAATAACCTTGTTCAGCGGCATGGCACGCGCCGCCAATGCGAAAGCTATGAGTCTTGTACCGACTACTGTCCAGACCAGAGTAAGATAAGCACTGCTGAAGTGCGACATTGAATTGGTGAACAGAGATGGCGGTCTGATCAGCGTGACAAAAAAGTGGCCCTGGACGAGTTCCCCTGATATTACAATACTGATATAGGGCTGTAACAGGGCAAAAAGTGGAAGAGACATCCTTGGCAAGTAAAATGTCAAAAGGTCTGCGACTAGCGTTATGCTTATACTCGGTAATAGTAATCTTTGCCCCCTGCACTTGGCCTTGACGAAATAAGAATGTTAGATTACTGTACTGAACGACAGAACGCGCAAATCGTGTGCTCTTGGACGCCAGCTCACCTATGCGAAAAAGACCGTAAAACGCGACAAGAAACATCGTCGAAAAAAGAGAACGTTGAAATGCCGAAGAGTTAGAAAAAGTAAGAGAGCGAATCAGCTGGTGCAATATGGGCCGTGTAATTGGCAGACGAATGTCCGACGGCTGTTGACGGCTCAAAGCTGTCAACAGCTTGTCAATTAGAAAAGATTTGGTAGGGTCATTAAAACCTTTGAGCTTATGTGCATAGGAAATGGCAGAAAGATATGATTTTATGGTGGAACAGGCCAATTTACGAAACGAGAGATAAGAAATAAAAAGAGGTATACAAGTAGGGGGTAAAGGTAAAGGAGGATTGGTTGAACCGTACAAGTGAGCATAGAATTGGCGGAAAACGACCCACGCACGCTGATACAGGCGCCGCGAGCTGGCTGTGAGAGTAGAATTTAGTAGACCTGTCAAGTTAGCACCCAACTCTTCGGCAATAGGTTCTCGGGGATAGGGGTCGGGAGCTGGTCGGCTTCTGGTGAAAGTTCCTTGAACTTTGTTACCTGGGAACGTGAAATGTAATCGGCACTAGAATTGATTAACCCAGGAATATGGCGAGCGTGAAATATTATGTTATGTTTGAGGCAACTTAGCACTAAATCCCTTAATAGCACCATGATACCCTGGTGTTTAGACGTCTGATTATTAATAATGTCAACAACGGCGGCATTGTCAGAGAAAAATATGATACGTTTATCTGCCATTATGTGCCCCCAAATATGAACAGCAATGACAATGGGAAAAAGCTCCAAAAGCGCGATGTTATAAGATTTCCAGTGGTTCGGCCAAGTTCCGTGAAGCCAATGGCGATCAAAGACCGCACCAAAACCTATCGAACCTGCGGCATCAGTATAAAGCTGAAGACTCTGGGATGTTTCCCAAACGTCACTTAAGAAAAACGATCGCCCGTTAAAATCGTCAAGAAAACGGAGCCAAAGCATGATATCTAATTTAGCGCCTCGCGAAAGACGAATGTGATGATGAGGCTTGTTGACGCCTTTGGTAAGATCTATCATGCGACGCAGAAAAGCGCGACCCGGAACAACCACGAGGCATGTAAAATTCAATAAACCTATCAGTGATTGGAGTTCCTTTAGGCAGACGGAGCGCCGGGCCTGGAAATTTTGTAACATCGCACGACACTTGAGAAGTTTGTCTTCTGGTAGGCGAGCCTCTTGGCGTACAGAATCAAGCGTAATTCCAGCAAATTGTAAAACAGTCGCGGGACCCACCGTTTTTTCAGGGGCCAAGGGAACGCCAAGATAATCACACATCAAAATAAAATTATCTAAGTCGTGTTCACATTGTCCTTTGCTTGGGGCTATGAATAAAAAATCGTCTAAAATATGTAATACTGCGCAAGCACCAAGATGATTGATGGACAACCACTCAAGTGCCGTACTAAATGCTTCAAAAATCGCACAGGAACTGGAAAGCCCCATCGCGAGACACCTATCAAAATAGTACATGTTGTCCCATTTCAAACCAAGCAAGGAATAGTCAGCAGGGTGAATAGGAATTATACGGAAAGCAGATTTCACGTCGGTTTTGGCCATAAAACAACCCTTTCCTAACCGCTTGAGTAACTTCACCGCATCCCCGACCGATGCGTATTTCACGGTAGAACAATAATCCGGGATAAAGTCATTTACGGAAGAACCCTTGGGGTAAGATAAATGGTGTATTAATCGAAATTCAGATGGATCCTTTTTGGGAACAATGCCCAGTGGAGAGCAACGAAAATTGGGAAAGGGGGGAGCTGTGAAAGGACCAACAATTCTCCCTGCATCACATTCCTTGCGTAACTTAGCATGCGTTACCACTGGCTGATCCAGAGCGCTTTTAAGATTAGGAGACTCAGACGAAAACCGCTCACCAACAAAGTGAATACGAAAACCAAAACCAAAACCGTCAACAAGAAATTGTTTTAAAACTCTGTCATAACCATGCAGCAAAAAATCAAGCCGATCCACTCTTACTGGCGTGACTGGCTTGCTGTGGAGAACCCGATGTACTATCTCGTTTGCCTTTTGAACTGAAAGGGAATCCACTTTTGGGCGCCGAAGCTGAGCACTGGCCGCCTGGGTGTTTTCCACCACATTTAAAACACACGTGTTCGAATTTGCATCCGGAACAGTGCTTACCTGCTTGAAAGGCCCAGCAGGTCCCTTTCGGAAAGAATTGAGAACGAAAACGTGGTTTGTTGGTGGGCGGTTGCGGTTTGCGAAAAGTATTTGACGCCCGTAACCACAACTCCCAATGTATCCTATCCCATGGATACTGCTCTGGTGCCGATTGTCTTACGTAACGAAATTGTTCATCATACCAATGCCAATCTCCCCCCTTTGCAGCCAGATCCCGGACCACCTCGCAATATTTCATTAATTGAGGAGTGTAATTGTTAAATCTTTCCGCGTAAACAGAAACGAAAATATTAAACGCAGAGACCCACTGGGAAATGTTGGCTATTTTCTTAGAAACGTGACAGGGTTCAAGCGTCAGTTGAGGCTGGCTCGAAGAACCGGCGACTGACGGTGTCATAGATAATGAGTATTTCCCCTCCTGCTGAGGTGAATCAGACAATAACGACCCGAAATTAATATATTCATTCGCCCATATTTTTGCTTTGATTTTGGAACTAACTCTCGAAGTGAGAGGGACAGAAACACTGGTAAATTGAACTTGAGGTCTTTGATCATACGGACCCGTGTTAACTAAGTCTAAAGGATCAACTGCTCCAATACCTGACTGAGGATTGGTGATGACATGGACGTCGTCATCCACAGCCTGTTCAACAAGTCCAGTTGGCGCTTGCGTAACTACTGGCGTTGTGGAGTTGTTGTCGAGCAGCGAAGCCAATTTCTCAGGCGAGAAGGCCGTCTTTACTGCTTGTGTAATTACGGCAGAAATGGTAGCGGTGATTGCGTCGACATCCACGGACACTGTGCCTGGGGATGAACTTGAAGGGTTGGAAGCAAGCACGTTAGCCTGCTCAGTTGTAGTGCTCTCATGAACAGTGGGCGCCTCCTCAGGACGCAGTCTTGGCCGCCTGGCTCTCTTGTTGGGGCGAACGGATGGAATGGCGGTGGGCGCGGTAGCTTGAGTTGCTGGTCGTTTTCGCGGAGGCATTTTTTACAAAAAAGACTACTGAAACTGGCAAAAATAAACAAGACTGAGACAATTAACAGCACTGCAGGGGATACGAATATACCCCGCGAGCCATTGTTGTCTGTAAAATTACTTAGCACTTGGGAGAGGCAGTTCAAGATATATATAGCCTAACAGGCCCGACGTAGCCACAAAAGAAATTGAAAAATATAAGTGACAAAATACGATAAATAAGACAGCAGTAACAGTATAGAAAAAAGCCAAGTTCCATGAAAAAACGTGCATAATCACTGATACCGAGTGCATTGGACACACCTCCCAAAAAAGGGGGGCGGTCAAAAGTGGTTGTACACTCAAAATGGTAAAGCGAAAGCACAAAATAACATAACCAAAGCCGCAAAAATAAACACGATATTTAAACCGTGCATGAACAAAGTAGCACGCCTGCTTATAGGTAGGAAATTACTTTCCAACAACAAGTGAACAAAGGGCAAGGCTGCACAACATTCGGCTTGGTAAAGAGCAACAAATATTAAAATTAGGGAACTGGCAAATACATGGGAAAAAATTACTGCTGTTAACGACCTGAGAAAATTCGTATACATCTAAGAACTGCGCCTCTCAAACTGCGAAAATATTTATAATGTCCGAGTTTGTTTAAATGAACACCATCCCGAGCAAGAAAACGTGATTTAGAACGCCAAAACCCTCTGTGACGCCAGTAAAATACATAAGGAATGGGTTCTAAAACCACCTTCAGATACTTCGTTAACAAGTCAACCTGTTTGTTAAAAGAAGAGGCATCTTGCCGGTAAAGGGTTTGACAAACGCAAATCAATTCCACTCCATATGACTCATAAAGTAAACGACACAGATCTTCAATTGCCGAGCCAGTTGCAACGGCCGAAATGGTGGTAAGGTCGTTCGTACCTAATTGCATGATCACTACATTGGGAGCGAACTCCTCTACTATACCTAAATCGTACTGCCTAGTTTTAGAAACCGTTCTACCTCCAATCCCATGCCATCTTATGAGCAGATCGCCATCTAGACTTAAATTTTTCGTAATGCGCGCATTAAAATTGCGGCAAAGAAAATCGTGCACACGGCGAATGAAAGAGTGGCCCAGAATTAAAACACGGATTGGCGGCATGAGGAAAAGAGAATGTAATCAAAGGAAGTACTTGCCTGAAAAGATTTTGCTCGAGATCTGACCGAGTTGATGACGAGGGAGAGAAGGAAGAATTATTGGGAAAATATCTCGATATACCTACTTAACCCGGACACCGCCCTATAACCTAATTGGCTAGATTTGCAGTACCTGGTACAGCCTGACCTAGCGAGTTAACATGTGAGTATCATGCCTTGCCATAAATTACATTATGTCTGCCATAATGTCTAGTTTTATGTTTACAGCCCCAAAAGAAAGTATTGCATCATTTACTATTAGTCTTTCTCAGGTGTTGAGGTCATGTGATCATTCATTACCTTTTTGTATCACAATGATCAACTATGATTGGTGCATTTTGTGCCTTATTGCTTCCTGGAGTTGCATGTACACCAACTCTCCCAAATTACCCAGGAGACTCCCATACATGGTACCAATCTCCAGGTCTCCCACGTGGGTCCTCAATCTCCCAGTTAAAATCCAATTTTGAGCTTAAGTTTGGAATTTAGCCCATTTAATCCCCCCCTCTCCCCCCCCCCCCTACCAAAAAAAACAAAAATTGAAACATTCTTTCACTCATAGACTGATTTCTGGATTTCTGGGGTATTTCTGCCCCTTTTTTAACTGACAAAATTCTTTTGTCAAAGCAAATTTTGTTGGTCTGTACTTTATGTTGGACATCATTAATATCCTAAGCTGCACCCATGCTATAATTTGGGTACTTGGTTAATCTGTGTTTCTCAAGTGGGGGGAGGGGTAGTCATTAACAGTTTTTGGAGGGTGCTTAATGCAAAAGGGAGAGTCTCCAGGTTGTAAATCTCCAGAAGCTGGCCTCTCTGCAAATGGTAAGGATGTCTCTGCAGCAATCCACTAATATTACCATATTTCTCCAGTTGAGTTTCCTAACCATGGGCTTACATTCCAGGGATGTCACTAAGAGCCAGCTTCTGAGTAATTTCACTGCCTGAAAAAGAGTTCACCACAAGCTTAGATTACTCTGGGAAACAAAGACATGGGGTAACTTTGATATTGCAGTTAAGCTTAAAGGCCAGTTTGACTAATAAAAAAGCCTACATAGCTTAAATCCCTGATGTGCACCATGAATTTCACTTCCACTAGGTCCCTATTGATGTTACATTTATTGGAATGAATTTTTATGTTGATGGCATCCTTGCCCCTACAGGTCAGGAATAGTAATAAGAGGCTCCATGAATTACAGCTGTGGCTTAATCACCCTTCAAAGTGGATATTAGAGACCTTAAGATACACTGTTTCTGTTTACAGGTACAGAAAAATTACCTGTACCTGTAGCCTAATAATACGGGTAGATGGCTTCTTACCTTGGACAATAGACTGCAAAACAGCCCGTATTTTTGCGTATTCAAGTATGCGCAAGCAGTCAAACAAAAGGAGTGGAACGAGGCTGAAAACAGAGAGCAAGACTGGGGAGAGGCACTAAAAATACGGACTGTCCGTTTTGCATACGTTATATTCGTTCGAATTACCCCCTTCTCCCAGCCACGGGCAATTCCCATTGGCTAAATTTTGATGCAAGCTGTCACCAAGCTCTCACGTAATGTTTTCAACAAAGCTTTCGCTGTAAAATGACGGAGGTTGATCGCCTGGATTTGCTCGCAAGAATTGAAATTTGTTTTAAAATCAGAGCAGAGGGAAGCTTTGGAGTTGCTGCTTAGGGGAACGGATGTTTTCCATGTTCTACCAACAGGATGTGACGAAAGCCTTATTTATCAGATGTTTGTTCATGCAAAGAGTTCTTCAAGTTCCGTACAACGGCCGACCGTCATTGTTAAAAAGGGGGATCGGTAGGAAACACACGACTTTTACCTCATGCAAAAATTCTTCTTGTTCCAATGAATCTTTTTCTCTGTCAAGTAGATTACGCTCTAGAGGAAAACGTTTTGACTGAGCAAATGTGAATTTTGGCCGCTTATTAAATATATTTCATACTGAGAGGCCGTGACACGCATATTGATTTTCTCTGGTCGGCATGATTTGCCCTCTGATGCAAGAGCATTTTCTTTCTTGGCCCCTTTAGAAATGTAAAGCTCTTCATTGCGGCTGATTAAGGGTTTTAGGGTGTTTTATTTTTCCAAAGTGCCTCCTGGATTTGAATAGTTTTAAGCGATTTTGTTTGTGTCTGTGAATTTGACTTTTTCCTGGAATGTCACGCTAGGCCCAGCTCGCTAGCATTTTTAGCAGGATTTTTAATTCTCACAGATAGTTATTTACAAAATGAAGCTAAATCACCAAGACGGGTGTTGGAATGAGGGATTTACTCATTTTTTTCAGTCGCAATAATAATTTGTTCATTGTCAGTTGGCGTGTTCAGTTCTTCTCTAATTTGCAAAAGCATCGCCATGCAGTTTCCCTGGGCAGTTTCTAACCTTTGTTCCGCACGAAGAGCAAACTCTTGTGGAGAAAGATTCTCCTTCCTCGAGGACAACGAAAAGTTCCTTTTTCAGTAGGTCAGCCCACTTTTGTAACGTTTCTTCTTTTCTGGTAGGCACACCAAACACATTAATTTTTCCCAGCTTATCCATCCACTCGCAAAATTGCCGAACTGTGTTTTGAAACAACAGCCGCACATTCTACAATTTATCCGAAGCGCTTGGCACTTTCGGCTTTCTCCCTCTTCGAGGAGTAGGTACTGGCTTTGTTGTCGTACTGCAAATTCCACTCATTTTTGATCCTCCACTATATATACAACATTTCACTATATACACTACATTTCACAGAGAAGCAACGCCAAAAAGTGCTTTAGAATTACTGGATTACAGCATCAAGATTCGAAGCCAAGTGTAGACAATAACACGCGCTATTTTCCCTCGAAATCAATCACCGAGTGTATCAATTTCATAAAGGGGGCGGGGTTGTGAACAGATTTTTGACAGCTCGACGACATGTTTGAACCCCCTGGTTGGAACGAACTCATTGTATGGAAAACGGACGGTCGGTTTTATCTTTCTCGCCTCACACGCCCTATGGGTGTGCGAGGCTCGTGCGCGTAAGACTCTTACGCCACGCTTTACCGATTTCTTTGCCGATTTTGAGGAAAAAACTGACTGTTTTGCAGTCTACTTGGACAATGGCTAGGCTACTGGTTAGACATTATACCATTATCTCATCTTGGAAATCATCATTACCTTGTAGATGACTACAAGGCAAACATGTTCTGCTATCCATACATGTACCTATTGAAAAAAACAGCGTATCTTAAGGTACCTAATAGCTAATCGCGTATATGTGTTCAGCAACAGAAGACTTCTGAGCAAAGTTCAGTTGTAGCACTGTGTCCCTCATGTGGTCTTTACATGTCTAAGTCTAAAAGTCTAAAAATTGTTAATTATTTTTTGCAATTTTTAATCAAATAATTATGTTGATAATAACAGCAATTTTTTTTATTTTGCAGATTCATCAGGTGGACCTACCTTCAAATCTTCCCAACAGGCAAGCTGTTGGTCTTTTTCCCTAAAAATAGTTATGTTTATATCTGACTGTTTTTAATTTATAGGTCAATTGTTCTAAAGAAGGTCATTTTCAATTTTTAAATGTCAATTTTCATTTTTATAACTACAGAAAGGCGTGGAAAGAGCAGAATTTCTTCTGAAGCAAGCACTACATGAAGATGAGAGAGGGAGACCAAATGATGCATTGCCTCTGTATACTGATGCTGCTGAACTCTGCATTGGAACAGTAAGTTGCAGTCAAATTAGTTAGGGCCAAGGAGGTGGTGGATGGGAAGGGGGATGGGATGATGTACACTGTACAATCCTAAATATATCTGTAGGAGGGATATAGATGCTCTCTGGAACATCATAATCAAAGCTTCTGAAATTTCGCATGGTTGTGGAACCGCGAAATTCACAAAAACATGCAAAATACTGCGAAATTCGGTAGAAACCTTATCAAATACATGTCTGTACAGCAATTTTGAAACTTGTCTCAGCTATTGGGGGTATTTACTTGCCGTTCGTCACTGAAACATGCAAACAACGTGCCAAACATACCAGGCGTAGATAAAGTTGCAAAAAACTGGACACTAGCCATGATGTTAAAGGCTTTGCCATTGTGTATTTTTGTTGTTGAAAGAGCAAATAATGACCTCTGTCAGAAAAACATTAAAAACGCTGGTCTGATTAGTGCAAAACCAATCGATTTCTAGCGAAATTTGCCCGAAAATAACCACAAAACCTGCCGTTTTTTTACCGTTTGTGTTCCAGCCAAGTTTGCCCCAAAAATTCCCACGAAATCGGCTGATTTTTCCACGGTTTTGTCCCTAAAAATCCCGCGAAATTTGACTTTTTTTTCCACGACCTAACAGAAGCCCTGCATAATGCCTCACTTTAACAGAACATTAATATTATTAACTTTTTATTAACTTTTTGTAAATTTACTATGTGTCACAGTCTGTTGAGCTGTGAAAATTAAATACAAAAACATCTGATCATAGAACCTTTATCACATTCAAACCATGTACTCTTTGTATTGCTGAATGCTCTGTAACTTGTGATTTAAACTTTGCAGAGCAGTGGTCTCCCCGATGATGATAAATTAAAGAAAAAGCTTCAGCTTCTTGCTAAACAGGCAATAGAGAGGTAGGTCATACAATCCAGGTAGAAAGTAGAAAAATAAATTAAACATTAGTCTTGTGTCTCGTGTTTAACAGAATGAGAAACCCAACTGGGCAGATAAGTCTTGTACTTGACAATGTATGACGTAATGATATACATGTACACGGCAGACATAAGGGATAAATAGAAATTCCATCCCTGGATCTGTTCAGTTATGGATTATGAAGTCAAAGACTGCGATAAGTTGTAAACAGTTTGTATAGTGATGTTATTATTTTTTCAATTCCTGATTTCCAAAATTTAATCTGTAATTAAACATTCATACAACAAAATCAATAGTCTATTGTCAATTTGTAGTTGAGTGTTAGCGTTTCTTTCTTAAATAGGAAGAAGCACCTTATATCTAAATAATCGACAGCAACTTTGACTGTTCAAGGATTAATTTTAATGAGTAATAA